>CM065724.1:45069515-45104515 GCA_033310375.1 Conus canariensis
TGCGTGCGTGCGTGCGTGCGTGCGTGCGTGCGCGCTGTGTATGTATGTGTGTGTGTTTGTGTGTATGTGTGTGTGTGTGTGCGCGCGTGTGCATGAGCGTTTGTGTGTGTGTGTGTGTGTGTGTGTGTGTGTGTGTGTTGTGTGTGTGTGTTGTGTGTCTGCGTCTGTGTGTCTGTGTGTGAATATGCCTGTGTCTGTGTTTTGTGTGTCTCAGTGTGTGTATATGTGTGCATTTGTGTGTGAAGGGGAGAGAGAGAGAGAGAGAGAGAGAGAGAGAGAGAGAGAGAGAGAATGAACACTGAACACTGAACACTGAAATGTTTAATGATCAGGCCATTGGCCCATATCATGGAGTGTCAACATGACTTTGTGGTTATTAGGTTACAAATATGTATATGCAAAATGTTTAACAAATACAATCAGTTTAAGATATCTAATTCGCTATAATACTGAGTGACGATATGAAGCAGTAACAAAACAACAAGAACATGATGATTGTAGTAATGAAGAAGAAGAAGAAGAAGAAAAAGACGACTAGTAATCATCCTCATCATTGTCATTATCAACATCATCATCATCATCATTATCATCATCATCATCATCACAACATTACAACTACTACTAGTACTACCACTACTACCACCACCCTTACTACTACTGCCACCACCACTAGCATTACTACTATTACAACCACCAATGCCATATATGCAAATACTACTGTAATAACTGTAATATTTGCTAATAACTCTACTGATAAGAAGCATTATAGCCCTATAATCCAGCCATCAAAAAAAGTTACAGTAAGTCAATATATAATTTGTGTATTTTGAATGCTTTTTCAAGGTACACAGACAGCCTTGTATTTAATGAATTGTTTTCAGATGAAAGGAGCATCGTAAGTTTGAACAAAGATGGCTGACTAAAATATTTAGAAGGAATATACTGTTGCCTTAAGTCCTTATATAAGGGGCATTGTAAAACAAAGTGCACTTCATTCTCAGTTAGGTCGATACAAAAAGGACAAGACAGATCATCTTCATTCAAATTTCTTCGAAAACGGAACTTGTGTACTTTTAGTGGAGATACTCCAAGTCTTAATCTAATCAAACTTATTCTGGCCTTCAAGTGATGTACATTAATCAGATAAGGAGATAGTGCTAATTCACTCTTAAACGTTCTAAAGAATTGAAAACGTTCACTTTGCAATGTGTTGTGGACCACTTCTGTTTAAATTCGTTGATAATGGTAGTTTTTAGTGAACAGATAAATATTTTTATGTTTCCCACTCCTTGATTTTCCCATACCTTGCCAAACCCATGCCTATAAAGGAAAAAACATATTGTAGAAGCCCATGTGTTTTTATTATTATTATGATAATGTAGCAACATTTGATAAGCTTTGTATGGTAAACGATGGCTGGGCATTTGCAAAATTCTTAACCAGTATTTGATAGTCCTGATCTGGAAATTGACTTGCAATGGGTAACGTCCCAGCTCCCCGTAAACCATCAAATTTGGTGTTCTTACGCTAACGTTTAGGGATCTTTTCAATGCAAAGAGATGAATCTTTTCCAAAATATCAACATTGCTCATTAGACCCCACACCTCAGCACCATAACTAAGTATGGGCTGGATCTGGGCATCAAACAGCTTGAAAAATATAACTGGGGACTTTTCACCTAGAGACCATAGAAGCCTGAAAATTTGTATCACTTTATTTTAGCCTTGCTAGCCATATCATTAAAACTGTGCGTAAAGGACAACCTTGTAGAAAGAATAATTCCTAGGTATCTGTACATATTCAACACAGTCATCTTGGAATGACCATACAACCATTGCTCTTTATCTGATAGATAACCACCATTTCTAAATACCACTACATTTGATTTACTCAGATTAACAGTTAAACCAAGCTTTATTGCCGTATCGTGTAAAGTATTTAACTGATGTTGAAGCCCCACAACAGAGTCGGAGAATAAAATTATGTCATCTGCAAACATCAAAATAACAAGTTCTAAGAAATCTGGTAAGAGCTGAAGCCCGTGTTTCCCTTTTCTAATTATTTCTTCTGCTAACTCATTAATGAATATGGAGAACAGAACTGGACTGCAAAATTCCCCTTGCTTCAACCCAATTGGACAGCTAAATGCTTCACCTAATCTGTTGCAATTTCTCACTCTTGCTTTGACTACATTATACATGCTAGTTAAAGCTCGATACATTTTCCCATCAATTCCTTTTTTCTTCAAAACAGACCATAAATTATTACGTATAACCGAGTCAAAAGCTTTCTTAAAGTCAATAAATGCAACATACAGTTTCTTATGCAATAATAATTGTTTTTGAATGAAAGAGTATAATGTAAATATATGGTCAATTGTACTATAATTTTTCCTAAAGCCAGCTTGACAATCATTGATAACGTTATGTTCCTCTATCCACTTTGTTAACCTAGCGTTTAGTATATGGCTGTACATTTTGCTGCAGATGTTCAGTAGGGAAATTCCCCTATAGTTATCTGGTAAATTAGTGTCACCCTTTTTAAAGAGTGGTTGTATTATTGCTTCTGTCCACTGTAAAGGATACTTCCCCAAAGCAAATAAGACATTGAATAAAATAACTAAAAAGGGAGCAATAGTACAGATCGAATTTTTAAATATTTCCCCAATAATTCCGTCAGGCCCTGCTGCTTTTCCATTCTTCAAGGAGCGGACAGCTGCGTACACCTCAGATTCAGTGATTTCGCATTCAAGAGTCTCTGTGTTGAAGTGATTAAAGCATTCACTCTGCTGGGACTCGTTTTCATTGTTAGCGTTTTCTACATTGTCTATATTTACATCAGACTGAAATACGTCACAAAAATGGTTGTACCAGTCTTCTTCAGAAATAGCATTTGTAGCAGGTTTCTTATACATACAGGACTTAATTTTATTCCAAAAGCCAGAAGAGTTGTTAATATTTTCATTGAGAGATTCTAAAACTTCTTGTCGATGTTGTTTTCGCTTATATTCTAATAACCTTTTGTAATTTCTACGTTTTTGGTTGTAATCTGCCCTTAACCTCTCTTCTTTGTCAACATTTTCAATATTGTCTATGTCTTCGATATCCTTGTTTGTACGAACACAATATAACTGTCGCAGATCGTGTCTGAGCTCCTTTCTGTGCTGCCGACATTCTTTGTCAAACCATACATTTGATTTTTCTTTACCAACTACAACAGTTTTCTTCATACATTGACTAGCAGAAAGTAACGCATCATTAAAAATGTCAACGGCTTTGTTTACGTCATCGTGAACAACAAGAGCAGCATTTTCCAAGCGGAGCTTGAAATTGTCCGATTCAATATTTTCTCTAAACTCTTCAATTTTACTTCCATCCCAAATTAATTTCTCAAATGCGTACGATTTTTCTGGAAAAGTATCATTAGTGGAGCTGCTAAATTGTGACTTCAATATGACTTCTACAGGCATATGTTTTGACTCTATTCTTGGTCTGACATGCAAAGATACACAGTGACTAGTTAAACGTTTTGACATTATGGCATAGTCAACAATGCTACATCCAGTCGGAGAAATGTATGTAAAGTTGCCAAGATCAATATCGCCTTTAACGGCCCCATTCAAAATGGATAACTCAAAACAATCACAAACATTCAACAAATATATACCAAATTCATTTAAAACAGTGTCTTTAGACGTGCGAAAAGACGCTTGATCATCACCCCCCTTCCAAAGCGCAGCGTCGTCCCCTTCATCATCCCTCTCACAACTGTTCTCTCCCCCAGTTCGTGCGTTGAAATCGCCCAGAAGAAAAAGTGGTACATTTCCAAACGTTTCCATCAGATCTAGGATACACTGTTCTAAGAGGGCCACACCACTGGATATTTCAGTGTCCTGATAATACTGAGAATTCATGGGTGGAATATACATTCCGATCAAAATTGTAGGAGAATCTGTGTTAAACAATTCTTTAGCCATTTTCATAACTATTATATTGTCATATTCAACAAACACTTGTTCCACATAGGCTGCTAATTCCTTTTTGACAAGGAGAGTCAAACCACCCGATAATCTGGCTGTTATACCATCGGATAGCTTAACACCAGGAATTATGAAAGATTTAAAACTAGGAAATAAATGGTCTGGAAAGTGAGTAGCAAAAGTTTCTACAAGCAAACAAAAATCAAAGCTACTTAAATAAGATCGAAGATCGTTATCAAAAACATGTGACAGTCCTTCAATGTTGTAAGTCACGAATTTAAGAGTTTTCGCGATATGGGCCTGGCCGAATCCCTATGCAGTGTCTGGATTGACAGGTAAAGAGTCTTTATTGTTCACTTCATGGATTGTGGCTTGGCGTTTACTTGCCACACTAGTGGTACACGAGGCACTTCTTGGTCTATTGTCAGGTCCTCGTTGAGATGTGTTTCGTGCGGATTTGCGCCTACCATTTGTGTTTGTCCTCTTATCGTTGTTGTCTTTTTGCCTCATCTGGTCATTACACTGATGTTTTTTGTTGGCTTTGCCAGGTCTGTTTGTGTTAGACGTTTGTACTTCACTGTTCCGTTCTGAGTTAGGGTCCTGGGGGGTTATTCCAGAATCTTTATCAGAGTCTTTGTTAGTCTGTATTTTTGTCTTGCTGGGTAGATTCGTCATTTTTCTATCTTTCTCGTCAGCTATGTCGGCATTTTGTTCGTTTTGTACGTCAACCACGTCAGTGGCGGCAGCTATGTCAGATTCATGCTCATTAATTAGCTCTGAACACTGTTCGTCAGATGTCTCAACAATTCGCTCGACATCACTGTCTACATTGTGTATGTCAGTTATTTCCGTGTCATTTCCGTCAGGATTCTGTTCGTCAACTGCTTGTGCAGCTGTTTGTTCTGTCATATTTTGTTCATTAAATGGAGTCATGCACACTCGGTTATCATTTGTGTTCTCGTACTCACACTCACGGTGCTCGCACTCACAATCATCATCCAATGTCACACTGCCTACCATGTCCGAGTCAGGCACACATGTGCTACTGTTTTGCACAATATTTGAAGCAGCGGAGAGAATGGGCCGTGATTCTAAACTGATATTGCTCCCACTTACAATGTTACATGCTTTTGGTGCATTACTATCGGGCACAGGGATTAAAACACTGTTCTGTCTCTTTGGTAAGAGGGGAAATTCGTTTGTTGACAAATGGTTGTAGGGGTGTGGATGGTAATCGTAGTTCCAGCTGCCACTGACATCGTACCGCGCACTTTCGCTTCTATACTCACAGTTTGTGTCACCAGTACGTCCTTCACTGTATCCCTGCTGTGTCAACACTGCAGCCAACACACTGTCCACACCCCGTCTTTGGCCGGTGTTGCCACCTGGCCTGGTGCTGTAGTCGTAGGTTGACTCGTTCTCACATTGAAAGGCCCCGTCCTCGTAACAGTAGGCCCTGTTCCTCCAGTAGTCCCGGTTCTCGTTCTGGTAGGCCCCGTCTGATCGATTGGCCCCATCCGCTTGGCGACAGGACCCGTCTTCACGTTGGTAAGCTCCGTCGTCGTGCCGGTAGGCCCCGTCTCCTCGGTAGGCCCCGTCCTCACGCCGGTAGGCCCCGTCCTCACGGTCCGGTGTAGGCCCCATCTCCTCGGTAGGCCCAGTCCTCACGTTGGTAGGCCCCGTCTCCTCGGTAGCTCCCGTCTCCTCGGTTGGCCCCGTCTCCTCGGTAGGCCCAGTCCTGGCGTCGGAAGGCCCCATCTCCTCGATAGGCCGCGTCCTCGCGTCGGTAGACCCCTTCCTCACGTCGGTAGGCCCCGTCCTCGCGTTGGTAGGCCCCGTCTCCTCGGTATGCGTGTCGGTAGGCCCCGTCTCCTCGGTAGGCCCTGTCCTCATGGTAACTAGCGCCTGCGCCCATACCGAGATGTTCCTGGTGTTGACGGTGTATCTCCCTCTGTTGCTCCACCACCAGTTTGTTGCCTCGGTAAAAAGCGTGCAAGCCTTGGCGGCGGTAATACTGCACTGTGTCTCTCTGCCTGTCCGTTAGGTCTCCAGACACCGTCACTTTCTTCTTCCTTAGTGCTTCTCTACCATGCGTCAGCACTGCCATCTTGTCAGACCAACGAGCCAATTTCACAATGATGGGTGGAGGTCGACCTCCCCTGTCATACTGTCCGAGGCGATGCGCCCGAACGATATCATCACGACACCACTGTTTGTCTTTTACTGTTCCTTCCAAAAGATGTAACACTGTCTGAACACATTCCTCATACGATTCAGAATTCCTTGAGCGCGGCACGTTGTAAAGAATAATATTGTCTCTTCGCGAGAACATTTCCAGTTTATCCAACTTTTCAGCGAAGTTTTCTGTGATTTTTGTCAGCCTCTGGTCAATTCGGAAAATTGAGTGTTTCAGTTCCTTTCTTTCTGAAGTGGCCAATGTAACTGCTTGTTCGAGGGCTAGAGTTTTGCTGTGAAGTTCGTGAAATTTGCATCGCAACTCACGCATTGCTGTATCCAGCTGTTCCGAAAATTGCGTTGTCACGTCTTTTAAACGGATGTCTAAAACTTCGTGCACACATTTTCTTAACTCTTGGGTTTGACTTTTCAAAAGAATCTCTAAATTTAAAGGTTTTTCCATGTCTACATTGACAACGCGGTTCTAAAAAGTAATCTTAAACAAGGAAAGGAGAAAAAAAGGGAAAAAATTCTAAGTCAGAAAAACGGCTACAGCTCAAGTAAGAACAGTTCACTGGAGCGCAGCAACACGTCCACTCACCACGAAAGCCAAGCTGACACTCTCAGAGAGAGAGAGAGAGAGAGAGAGAGGAGAGAGGGGGGGGGGGGGGAGAGAGAGAGGAGAGAGAGAGAGAGAGAGAGAGAGATATCTTGTACATGGTGTGTGTGTGTGTGTGGTGTGTGTGTGTGTGTGTGTGTGTGTGTGTATGCGTGCGTGAATCGTATGGTTGCGCGCGCATTCGTGTATTCGTATATGCGTACTTGCGTGCGCTCTTCTGTGTGTGACTATGTAGGCCTATGTGGGGGAGTGAGAGAGAGAGAGGAGAGAGAGAGAGAGAGAGAGGGAGGGAGAGCTTGCTTGCTTGCTTGCGACCATACACCAACTTAGAAAATGTACAACTGTATTTGGCACTGGACGTGTACTCATATCATAGTACGGTGTGCATTGTGATGGCTGTTTATTTGCGGTTGTACTGGTACCATGTTTTGGTGTGTTTGTCAGAATCAGGAAAAGTAGCAGACCTGTGGTCATCTCAGAGGGAAGCAGGAAGGACCATGGCGGCGGAACCTTTTCCTTACAGCACCATGGTGGAACTGCTCCACTACTGGAGCTCCCATGATGCCCACAGACCAGCATTCATCTTCTACGACAAACATAAAAGGAGGTAGGCGTTTGATGTGAATACCCAAAGGCACTTACTCGTTAGTTGTTGTTACGTAGATCCTGTTTGCTTCAGTGCCATTATTTATTTATTCTTGTTGATGTTGTTGTTGTTGTTGTTGTTGTTGTTGTTTTGTTGTTGTTCTTCTTCTTCTTCTTCTTCTTCTTCTTCTTCTTCCATTAAAAAAAAAAATCTCAATTCATTAAGAATGATATTTGTTCATTTATGTAGCTACTGGCCATAGATGTCAGGCGCATACATGCTCATGTGCATTACATGTGTCAACATTATGTAAAAACAAAATAAGCATTACATACATGCATAGATAAAACATACATACATACATACATGATGATTACGTACGTGGTACTTACTCGCACATTCATACATGCATGTATACATCCCACAGCAGACACTCTGCCATATGTTGGGCTTTTTAAAAATTAAATCATGATCTCCGTGCGCTATAAAACTACACGTTCGTCGAAACATTGTTAAATGCAGTTTTGAACCAAGATTCCCGAGATGACATGAAATTATGTAAAGCTGGATTTTTTTTAAACAAATGACCGGCGTTCTGGGTATGATGAAGCCTTGTGTCAATGCTAAAGCGAAGGTAAGGCCAGTTTTAGTACTACCGTATATGCTCCCTCTCCTCTACTACAATTCCTGTTCTGTCTGTCTGTCTGTCTGTCTGTCTTTATAATAAAAGAAGACTTAACTATAAATGAGACAAGTTTACATGCACAACATACATTGTTGAAGAAAGCGAGATTGTTTCCCTCACTTGCAAGTCAAAGTATGTTCTGCGTATAACTATTTTTCTTTTGGTAACCGGTATTAATGGAGTGTTCCATCATTGGCCGCCAAGTGCTTACTGTTGGCTCGAGATGAGATGTTCCAAACTGAAGTAGATATTTGGTTTGTTCTGTGGCTGTACAAGTTTACATGCCAGGGAGGCGTGTTAATAGCAGCTACGTTATCAGTACTATTGGCTCGAGATAGGATGTTCCAAAATGAAATAGTTGTTCGGTTTGTTCAGTGACTGTAAAGTCTTGCATGTCAGTGAGGCGTGTTAAAAGCAGAAGCGTTATCAGTAAGCCAGTTGGCAAACTTTGCCGGTCAGTTCAGCACGAAGCGGAACGGTTGAAAAAATGAACATGTTGCTCTCTCTGGTTTGGTTGTGACCTAGCTGAAACCAGGCCAGTTACCGTAAGCGTGACTGTTTGACCCCAGGCAGGGAAGAAGAACTCAAAGTTCAGTGTCCTCAGCTGTGTTACACGTCTTGTTTTGCGCTTGCTCGCTATACGTTACTCTTAATTTTACTCCTAATTATTACGATGATCTTGTCTGGCTTTTATGAGCATCACTGATGACATCATCAATTCCAGTGATATTCTTGAGATGACTTCCTGAATAATGCTTTTTTTTTTTTTTTTAGTAATTTTTGCATCAAAATCGCCAGTCTCACCCCCTTCCCCTCCACCCCCTAAACAAATGTATAAACGAGGAAAGAAAGAAAACAAGAAAAAGATTCCACAAAATTCAGATAGTGCTCCAAAATTTTCTAGAACCTATGTTTTACAGAAGGAGAATAAAGTAAAATCATGATGAGTGTCATGTTGGCAGGATGTGATGGATAATATTCGTGGAATCACTAGGTCTCGATTACCTCCTCTTCTCTGTGACCCCACCCCCTTAGCTGTCGATGAACTTGTCAGGATGTACTCCTCGTTAGTATAATGTCAACCACCTGAGTCATCGTCAGGATGATCAACGACAACATCACATACAGATACCACCATGTTTTCATCGTCACTATCGTAGCTATCATCATCAAGCCGAACAATTTTTAAGACACCTCTTTTAAGTCATGCCTTCTTGAAGTTGTGTTGCCATACACCGCATGCTTGTTCTTCAGATGCTGAAAAACCGGTTCAAACATCCTGCAAAGTACTGTCCATTTGCAAGACAGTAAACATAATCAAATGACTAGCTAGACTAATACTTATGCAATGACATCTGACTCTCGGCTATATTGGAAGTGTATAATTATAATTTTCTGTCATTATGCAGGCATGAACTGACCCGTGGTCAGCTGTACCAGCTGGGGATCGCTGGGCTGCAGTGCTGCAGGAGGGGGGAGTGGGGCGGAAGGAGAGGGTGGTAAGCACGCTGCCCAACGGACCGGAACGCGCGCTGTGTGACGTGGGCATTGTCATGGCCGGAGCTGTGGTGGTCAACGCTCAGTGCCAGCTGGCTGATGGTCAGTGTGTGTGTGTGTGTGTGTGTGTGTGTGTGTGTGTGTGTGTGTGTGTGTGTGTGTGTGTGTACTTGCATGCTGTACATTACCTAGCCTGTTCCAACTCTGTTCCTTCCCGCACTTGCCACCTGACTGTTCCATTAAACATGTTTTCCTTGGCTTTGAGATGGGAGCCAGGTCCAAAGTGGAGGGACTACAGGCATAAAGCGAAAAAAGAGAATGGAGCATGGGGTGGTAGCTCCAGTCTAAGTGTGTGTGTGTGTGTGTGTGTGTGTGTGTGTGTGTGTGTGTGTGTGTGTGCGCGCGCGCGCGCGCGCGTGTGCAATTTCAGATCCGAGGGGAAGGGAAGTCAAGTTCGGAAAACCGAAAATGTTAAAAAAAAAATCTTTGTTTTCTCAAATAATTGTCACAGTTTGGAAAAGAAAGAATAAAAAAATAACGTGTCGGAAATGTTTAACTTTCGAATATTCATGGCTTTTCTCTAAGCACGTAGCCTCAACTGAACCTGTGAGTCGGTCAGAGGGCGACAGCAAAGGACAACGGATACTGGGCCATCGAGCTACTAACACTCAGGTGTGCTAGAACTGAGCGTCGCCAGCAGTGGTGTACGTGCCTTTTTCAAGTGCCAATAGGGCTGTATGTACCCTTGTCAAGTGCCAGCAGGGGCGCATGTACCCTTCTCAATCGCCAACAGGGGTGTATGTACCCTTCTCAATCGCCAGCAGGGGTGTATGTACCCTTCTCAATCGCCAGCAGGGGTGTATGTACCCTTCTCAATCGCCAACAGGGGTGTATGTACCCTTCTCAATCGCCAACAGGGGTGTATGTCCCCTTCTCAATCGCCAACAGGGGTGTATGTACCCTTCTCAATCGCCAGCAGGGGTGCATGTACCCTTCTCAATCGCCAGCAGGGGTGTATGTACCCTTCTCAATCGCCAGCAGGGGTGCATATACCCTTCTCAATCGCCAACAGGGGTACAAGTACCCTTCTCAATCGCCAGCAGGGGTGCATGTACCCTTCTCAATCGCCAGCAGGGGTGCATGTACCCTTCTCAATCCCAACAGGGGTGCATGTACCCTTCTCAATCGCCAGCAGGGGTGCATGTACCCTTCTCAATCGCCAACAGGGTGCATGTACCCTTCTCAATCGCCAAGAGAGTGCATGTACCCTTCTCAATCGCCAACAGGGGTGCATGTACCCTTCTCAATCGCCAGCAGGGGTGCATGTACCCTTCTCAGTCACCAACAGGGGTGCATGTACCCTTCTCAATCGCCAACAGGGGTGCATGTACCCTTCTCAATCGCCAGCAGGGGTGCATGTACCGTTCTCAATCGCCAGCAGGGGTGTATGTACCCTTTTCAATCGCCAAGAGGGGTGCATGTACCCTTCTCAATCGCCAAGAGGGGTGTATGTACCCTTCTCAATCGCCAACAGGGGTGTATGTACCCTTCTCAATCGCCAAGAGGGGTGCATGTACCCTTCTCAATCGCCAGCAGGGGTGTATGTACCCTTCTCAATCGCCAACAGGGGTGTATGTACCCTTCTCAATCGCCAAGAGGGGTGTATGTACCCTTCTCAATCGCCAGCAGGGGTGTATGTACCCTTCTCAATCGCCAACAGGGATATGTACCCTTCTCAATCGCCAACAGGGGTGCATGTACCCTTCTCAATCGCCAACAGGGGTGTATGTACCCTTCTTAATCGCCAACAGGGGTGCATGTACCCTTCTCAATCGCCAGCAGGGGTACATGTACCGTTCTCAATCGCCAGCAGGGGTTATGTACCCTTTTCAATCGCCAAGAGGGGTGCATGTACCCTTCTCAATCGCCAAGAGGGGTGTATGTACCCTTCTCAATCGCCAAGAGGGGTGTATGTACCCTTCTCAATCGCCAAGAGGGGTGCATGTACCCTTCTCAATCGCCAGCAGGGGTGTATGTACCCTTCTCAATCGCCAACAGGGGTGTATGTACCCTTCTCAATCGCCAAGAGGGGTGTATGTACCCTTCTCAGTCGCCAGCAGGGGTGTATGTACCCTTCTCAATCGCCAGCAGGGGTGTATGTACCCTTCTCAATCGCCAACAGGGATATGTACCCTTCTCAATCGCCAACAGGGGTGCATGTACCCTTCTCAATCGCCAACAGGGGTGTATGTACCCTTCTCAATCGCCAGCAGGGGTGTATGTACCCTTTTCAATCGCCAACAGGGATATGTACCCTTTTCAATCGCCAACAGGGGTGCATGTACCCTTCTCAATCGCCAACAGGGGTGTATGTACCCTTCTCAATCGCCAACAGGGGTGTATGTACCCTTTTCAATCGCCAACAGGGGTGTATGTAAGTAATAGCGCACCGCAAAAAAAAAAGAAAAAAAAAAGAAGAAAAAACGTAGACCAACGAATCACAAGACAAAACGACGCGTTTTGACCTCCTGCTGTTTAAGAATCATCTAACCCACTCCTGTTTCTCCCATACTGCTATTGCCATATTGTCACCAAAAGTGGTAGTAATCATGACTGTATTTATTTTGTTTAATATTTTGATCATCATCATTACCATTATCATTATTCCTATCGGTAATATAATTATCATCTTTACTGTCTCGACTCACACATTGTCTCCTTCTTGACAGGCTCATTTTTATTCAACCCCCATCTTGCGTTGAAGTGGATGAAGGTAAGTGATTGCTCGTTCATTTTAGTTGTCCTGAGTGTTTTGTATCCTGCCTGAAGAAGACCTAAGAGGTCAAAACGCGTCGTGTTGTGTCTTGTGATTCGTTTGTCAACGTTTTGTTTTGGCGGTGAGGTAATCACATTCAAAATTTGATTAAAAGCCAAAAATTAACAAAATCAGACGGAAGCAATGAAAAGGAGAGAAAAGAGCAGGCACATGATGCTTGACACATGCCAGAGCAAGAAGAAGGCAAAAGGGTTGGAGGTGGGGGGGAGGGGGGGGAGACAAATAGGGCAGGAAAAGGACACATCGATTCACATCCCAACGCTCTCTGTCTGTTTGTCTGTCTGTCTGCCTGTCTGTCTGTCTGTCTGTCTGTCTCTCTCTCTCTGTCTCTCTGTCTCTCTCTCCTTAAAGTTAGGTCAAGAATCTCTGGGAACAGAGGACAATGCATGTCCGTAGCAATTATGTCATTGTTCTTCTCTTTGACCAATGAGCTTTGTGATTTGTTTCGTTCTTTTTTAAATTGCTTTCTTTTGGGTTCTCTCTCTCTCTCTCTTCTCTCTCTCTCTCTCCTCTCGTCTTCTCTCTCTCTCTCTCTCTCTCTCTCTCTCGCTTCATACCGGAGCAGAAACCCTCTGTCATGGTTTTCAGGATCGGATTTGCTGTTTGTACTGCGACAGTCCAAAGCATGCGCAGTGTGTGTGAATCCTGACTTTGACTTTGGACCCTGGCGAGTACTCACTCAGCACATAAACCACGATCCGGGCCACCAACACGGTCACCTCAGCCACTCTCCCCCACCTCCGGAAAGTCTTCTTTATCCGGAGAACTGCCCCCCTCTCTGATGCTGATGCCCAGGTCAGCAAGTCCAAGACAGGCAACCCTGAAGTAAGGTCCAGCGATGGTGATAAACAGCTGCGCCTGAAGGATGGGTTCGGCACTCCAGAAACAGGGGACTTTATTGCAAGTCTGCAAGACATGGACAAGTTCTATAAGGCAGAGGTGACAGCTGACGAAACCGTCGTCGTCTTCACCACCTCAGGCAGCACTGGTTTCTCCAAACTGGTCCCCCATACACATGCGGCTCTTCTGAAATACTTCGCACTGATCAAGTCTCTGGGCAGTGGAGGATTTTCCGTGGTCTTCAGTTGCTCTCCTCTTGGCTGGGCTGGAGGTATCACTTTCAAATACTTAGGCCAAGGCAAATGTCGTCTGGTCCTAGACATGTGGTACGGAACTCCGGATGATTTGGCAGATGTGGTGTGGCATGCCATCGTTCAGGAAGGGTGTTACGAAGGCATGGTTATGCCCTTTCTCTTGCCAAAGCTTGCGGCACTGCAGGCCAGTACTCCCTGGAAAATGAAGTCTGTTCTTTTGGGCGGTCAGCCCATGAAGAAGGCGACGTTGGCTGACGCCTTGCGTCTGTCAGACAAAGTCGTCATGGCATATGGCTCTACAGAGCTGCATCTAATATCGGCCATGTCGTTGACAGACGCTTCCCAGTATCGAGATTTTCTGGTAGGGAAACCTCCTCCGGGCAGCACAGTGAAGGTGTGTGACCAAGAGGGCAATGAAGTACTGAGAGGAAATAGAGGAGAGATCTATGCGAAAACTGACTGGATGACCAAGGGTTACTTGATCAAAGCGGAGGACACAGCGGCTTCCATCACTGCAGACGGCTTTCTGAAGACTGGGGACATTGGAATGATGCTGGAGGACGGCTCAGTGCTGGTGGAAGGACGACATCAAGACGCAATCCACAGAGGCAACTACATCTTCTACCCGGCCTGGCTGGAGAGTCGGATCGTGGAATGCTGTCCGGGTAACGTCATCCTGATTATTATTTTGTTTTGGTAAAAAAGAAACGTGAATTCAATAGAGTTATGTCAAATAGGGAGAACAGGTATCTCTGAAAAAAAGACAAACTTACAAGAGCCAAAATTATTTGGGAGCTTTATGAAAAATTTAAAGTGAACAGTAGTTGCAAACAATTGATTTTGAAGCCGAATAACACAACACTTGAATTTCAATTCACATGTTTGAATTTCCATAACGGAGTCTCTCAAAATGCGACAAGCGCACGTGCTCATTGTTTCCGACACATTCAAGAAAACGATGTGGCATGGAACTGACCGGGCTGCCTCTTGCGTCCTGGCATTAGGGAACAGCTGAACTAAACCAGTAAGAGAAGGGTGATGCTGTCTACATCTTGCTTATTTGCTACAATTACATTTGACCAAGCCCCAGCTTGCTGGAGTCAGCCATTTATCATTCAGGACCCATCTTCTTCTTAGAAGGCAGCATATGCTCTGATTGGCTGGGATCACTATGTCGTCCTATTTCAAGATAACGTCACCCGTTAGATACCGGGTGTTAGAGGTTACAGACTTGTAAAAGGTACATGACTAGCAGAAGATTGAGACTGGCAGAAGTTATAGACTGGTAGAAGATACAAACTGGTAGACTGGTAGAGGTTACAGACTGGTAGAGGATACATGCTGGTAGAAGTTACCAGCTGATAAAAGTTACTGATTGGAAGATTTGTAGACTGTTAGAAGATGCAGACTGGTTGAAGAGAGATACTTGTAGACAATACAGTCTAGAAGGAATTACGGAGTGCTAGAAGCTACAAGCCTGTTTCTTTTTTAAATAAGGTTTTTGCTGATCAAGACCGTGACAGTTTCAGAGACGGTAGCAAAACACTGCATCAACGACAATAATTCGCATTACACTATTTGCACGCCTTCAATAATGAACAGTATGTCGGATCATTTCCCCCCTTTTCTAAAATAAACAAAAGAGGGGACAGATTTTCTTCATCTCCTTCTTCTTCTTCTTCTCCCCCTATCTCTCTCTTTAGCAGAGAAGCCTTGGATTCTTAATTATATATACCAAAATAAGATATCGAGAGTTCAAGCAGAGAGAGGACAGCGTGTGCATTTGGATCTGACAGTAAGCATAAACAAATGGACTGGACTCTTACATCCAAAGCTCTTCGTAAATGTTGATGTTGAAACATTGGCGACATGAATTAATGAAACATGAGTGTTTATGGTGAGACCTGTGTTTTCAAAACCTGTTAACTCTGCTTACTCACACTGGCTCCGCGACAAGACAATTATTGGGGTCAGTAAAGGC
The DNA here is from genome assembly GCA_033310375.1 of Conus canariensis. NCBI lineage: Eukaryota > Metazoa > Mollusca > Gastropoda > Neogastropoda > Conidae > Conus > Conus canariensis. Next base: position 45,084,968 of record CM065724.1, read on the forward strand.
TTGGTAGATGGTGTCCTGCGAATGTTGGGTCAGAACAGGTACCACTGAGCATCACTGAAACGATTCGGTAGCAGCACAGTGTCTCCTCTGGTGGGTTGCCTCATGACGGCTGGATATGAACTGCTCCCAGGGGTGGCCAGTGAATAGGAAACTAGAATGAGTGGCATGGAAGTAATACCACTGAAGTAACACGAAAACTAAAATCGCAAAAAGATCTGTCGCTTCATTGAAAGTGCCTCCCTTGTGGACATTTTTATGCCACGCTCTTTGTGGTGCATTACACTATACGTTTTTCATTTGGTGCGGGTAGAGTAGTTTTGTATGGTTGTATGTCATAGCCAGAAGATGAAAACTGAGTCTCTCTTACAAAAGTAGACTCTTATCATATATGATAATCTTGTGCATGCATGCACGTGTGTGTGCGTGTGTGTGTGTGTGTGTGTGTGTGTGTGTGTGTGTGTGTGTGTGTGCATGTGTGCGTGTGTGTGTGTGTGTGTGTGTGTGGGGTGTGTGTGTGTGTGTGTGTGTGTGTGTGTGTGTGTGTGTGTGTGTGTGAGAGAGAGAGAGAGAGAGAGAGAGAGAGAGAGAGAGAGAGAGAGAGAGAGAGAGAGAGATTTACGAAGTCATCTTCTCCAGGCTTGCAGGAGGTCTTCGTGGTGGGAGTTCCTGACCCCGCCATGAGGGAAGAGATCTGCGCGTGCTTTGTTCCCTCTGACCCTTCCGTAACGGAGGAGCGCGTGCGCAGTCTGGTTGAGGAGGACATCCTGACCAAAGTGGAGGACTTCTTGTCTCCCAGACCTCGGTACTACCTCCGCTTCCAGGCTTTCCCCAAGACGTACACGGACAAACCTCTGAGGAAGGACGTGCGTCGTCAGGCGATAGAGAGGCTGAACTTGGCCTGATTTAACAAACAGCATTTTACGACATTCCAGTGCGTTCCTATGGATTTCATTTTGTTTAAAATCGTTCCTGTAATATCTTACTTTGCTTAGTAAATCCAGTTCAGCTGATACGATGTGTATCTCAACACTACACGGACTGGAACTGCTTTTGTTGAAAAGCCTCTCGCTGGTATTCCAGGCAATGTGTTAACACAAATGAAAATATCGAGATCATCAGTTCTATCCCATATCTACCTGAAATCAGAGCTTCTAGTTTTGTCAAGGTCTCCAGGGGAGAGAACTGGAACACAAACATTAAGCATACTTATGTCGATGAAAATGAGCGGAGACACATCATGTGATGTACCAGGTGTGTTTGTAAAGCGTTCGGATTTACATGCCACTCGACATAAACACTTTACAGCAGACTCCATGAAGACATCATCTCAGCGATGTTCCGCCTAATGTGATTACTATGTGTTAGAAAATGGTCATTATTTACTTGATCTGACACTGTGCAGAAAATTATTCAGCGTTAAGGCGTCTTCATTATGTTCAAAACAGACTGGTTCATCGCTGTTCATTTGTAAAACAAACATGAGGAATCGATTCTGACGACGCGGCGGCCTTGATATGGCTTCTGTGCGATCGGCTGGGCCATGCAGAATTTGGATTCCATGAATTCAGCGTCAGTTTTGAACGTATTTGGAGTTCCTTATCAATATTGTATGACTGATTTAATTGCACGTATTATATGCGTTTCAAAAGGGCATACAGAATGATACCTTTTCATCATATTCAGACAAAACTAATTCTATATTCAGGTTGTTCGTTTACAATTTTCTCGTTTTCACATTATGCTCATTTTGCCTTTGTAACATTTGCCAAGTGACTCTAGAAACGTTCGGTCAAATGGCATCACCATAAACAGTGTTGTGCTGTGTCGTTTTCAGTTTTGTAGAAAGATTAGATGTCATTGTGTGTAATTTCTAGTTTATCCAGCATACAATTTATTACCACAATATGATGCTAGATCCTCATTTGACACCATTTGCTCTCAACAGTTTCTCATTTGAAACCATTGTCATGTTATTTCCGTATTTGCTTGACTCCTTTCATCGTAACTCTCCTGCACAACATCTAACTCATTTCACCATTTAGTGAAAGAGCTTATATTCAATAGCATAAACAAAATCATAATGAACTCTTGATCCTTTTTTTTGCACTTGTTATAATAGCATAATGCTATAATCTTCAGCGTCTTTTTTGTAAATAGAGTAGCCCTTCATGTCTTCTATCTTAATGTTCTTTTTGCTTAATTAACTTTTTATAGACCTTATCCATTCCATATGATGCACGTGATTGATGTTATTCCACGCTTTATTAAAAACTCCTCGTGATTTAAGGATTACCTATGTTATCGATACATTTTTAGATTAAACCGACATATTTGTTAACACATTCTTTTGAGAAAAATAAAACAGTCAAAGAATGAAACAAAATTAGCTGTTCTGAATTTATCATTGCAGAAAATCGGACTGCCTTGTAACACCCCCCCCCCCCCACACACACACACACACATACACGCACGCATTACAAGTTTATTCTCACTTTCGTTGGCAAGTACACATATAGCATGACAATATCTTTGAGGAAAAAGATTCATGTTTTGTTAATAAGCTTTCTAGCACTATAAATATTTATAAGTGTATTTCTGGGCATTAGGTACTTGATATCTTCCTACATCTTGTTTGTTGTAAGTATGCTTTCCCCAACAATGTCGTGACGTATTAACAAGTTGCCAGTTTCAACATTGCATAATGCATACTGTCTCTTAGTTCTCTTCACTTTTCTGTTCAATGCAATGTGATAACATTTACGTTAGATTGAAAAAAAAGCAACTGTTTATCTTGATCGTTTGGTAATAGCCTTAATAGATAATCCGATTTGGAAGGAGACTTCAATAGGCCTTAATGCGCAAGGGTGCGAATATTCACTTCGACCGAGGTATACAGATTTGTTACTTCAGTTACCTCATCTGCAGTCTTTGCCTTTGTTAATTTTGTGTTGTCTTTTGAAAACCAAATACTTAACAGCTTGAATGTTTTGAGAACCCGTTGGATTTATTTGTCGAGTGTATGTTTAGTTTACTTTTTTCTCTATCACTTAATCAAGCATTAACAAATTTTCTATTGCTAAGTTTCAGTCACGAAAACTCTTTCAGTTTAATGAGAGTCTCGCTAATTTGATTCTTTGGCCTTTCCTAAAGTGAAAAATCTTTCACCTACAAACCGGGCAATTTTTACTGCAGTGTAATATGTACTAACAAAAGATTGAGACTCACCCGCACAAAATAATTTCTTAATCCAAAAGTTGTTCTACGCTACTTGTGTAATCACAGTGTATTTAGCCGAAAGCCCTTTGAAAATCTTAGGATACCAAGAAGGAATATGATAACTAAACAATGCTTAAAGTCGTATGCAGTTCTTGCGTTATGTCACGATCACCTTCGTGCCATATATCCTGTTTGATTTTCATGGAAAATTCAGGAAGAAACATGATCGAATGTATTTCGCATGCATGTAGTTTGAAAAGACCTCTTCCGAGAAAAAAAAAAATCAGGGCAAGGTTATTCCAGTATTTCCATTGCAAATGTATTTACTTTTTCTCAGTTTATGGGTCTAGATCATTACGCATTTTTGTGCATGCACCCTTTGGTAAACAAACGTCACAGCAAAACTAAATCACGAAGATCAGAAAAACAAATTGATGCTGTCCATAATAAGCACGACGAATTGTTTGTGAAACAGTTTCTGCATTACAGGCGCGCGCTGTTTCACACATATATTTTGACATTTTCGTTCTCTCTTTGTCTGACTGAACTGTTAAGCTTGACTTATGGGGCGTAATATACCTGTCCCGGAAAATGACTAGAGGAAAATAACGCATGTCTTTCAATTGCAAATAATGGCAGCTTCTGGGCTAAGCAAATAGATCCATAGAGTCAAATATTTTATTTGAAGCACACGCTAGGATACCGATCAGCATGTCGACTGTCTGCACCGTTTCAAACAGATATTTGGGCACTTGTTCTCTCGAATTGAAGTGTTGGCTGGCTAATGCGCAACACCGCTTTGGGCGTCCCCTGAAATTAGCGACATCTGTCCCCTGAAAAATAGTGGGATCACTTTGCTACGCCAGCTCTAACACAGATTATCTCCCTTGCTGATTTCAGCACATCGTCTATTTTGTCTGTAAAATGTATTAGTGATATCCCTTGTTTTATCGCAACATCGATGTCAGCAGTTGTAATTACCATATCGTCCATTTCATTTGTTACTTATTGATCAAATTTTGTTTCTTTCTTTTTGTTTGTTTGTTCGGTTGTTTTTTTTTTTTGTTTTTTTTTTGCTATTTTTTCCAACCCTTTTCCCCCTGTGTGTTTCAAATGTAAGTGTAAGTGACATGTCTTTTATAAAAGACTTACAAATAGTTTCCGTATTTTTTTCATCTGTGGTTGTGTGTGTGTGTGTGTGTGTGTGTGTGTGTGTGAACTAACTGGTGTCTTCCAGACTGTTCTGAGAAGATATACCTGTCCACTCTGGATCTTTCTGTAATACACTTGGAAATAAAAGAGCTGAACATATGGTATACTTGATGTTGTCTTCTATTCATGTGTCGTCTACTTAATTTCCTTTCTTTGCACTGTGGCTCGGTTTATCTGCACATTTGATCTGTAGTCCCTCTCTCTCTCTCTCTCTCTCTCTCTCTCTCTCTCTCTCTCTCTCTGTGCGCCCATGGGTGTGCATCTGTGTGTGTATGTGAACGGACGCGCGCGAACGCGCTCGCCACACACACACACACACACACACACAACACACACACACACACACACACACACACAGATATATTATATATATATATATATATATATATATATATATATATATATATATATATCTCCGGTATCTGAGCAGGAGTTATATGTTAGTGAGTTATCTCCCCATTGGAGATTGTCCCCCCTTGGAGACTATAAGCTTGCTGAAGGCTCATTTTGAGAAAGCATTTATTATTCCCCATTCACCCACTCAAGCACATACTGTTAGTTAGGCAGAATTATCTACCACTGCAAATATGAATGCTTATCTCCCCCTATTTCTTCTATCTAAGACATAAGAGCAGGCTTTGTTTATAATTCAATATTGCTTGCAGTCATTGCAACACCAAGCTGCTCTGTAAGTTGCTGGAATGGTGCTCGGTTATTTATCCTTGGAATTTATTAGTTTATTGTAATTTAGTCCCTTGCGGATTCATCCCAAGAACTGGCCCTCAGCACTTGTCTTAAGAGGTTATCTTTTCATGTTTTCTACTTTTCACAAGAAAATGTAGCTTGTTTTGTTCTTTCATGATTTTCTTTTGCTCCTTAGGTGGCACTTTTGGTTGTTTTTTTGAAGATCAACAAACGTACTACGGTATTGCACACCAACCTTTTTCTGGGATAGCATTCTTCTTAAAACCGAAAAGGCAGAGGAGTCAAGTTACCACTTTCCGCGGTCACTGAGGAGAAACACTCAGGTTTCGAAATACTGGTATATGACCAGGAGTTATATGTTAGTGAGTTTTCTCCCCATTGGAGATTCTCACCCCTTGGAGACTATAAGCTTGCTGAAGGCTCATTTTGAGAAGCATTTATTATTCCCCATTCACCCACTCAAGCATATACTGTTAGCTGGGCAGAATTATCTACCACTGCAGATATGAATGCTTATCACCCCCTATTTCTTCAATCTAAAACATAAGAGCAATCATTGTTTATAATTGAATATTTCTTGCAGTCATTGCAACACCAAGCTGCTCTGTAAGTTGCTGGAATGGTGCTTGGTTACTTATCCTTGGAATGTATTAGTTTATTGTAATTTAGTCCCTTGCGGGTTCATCCCAAGAACTGGCCCTCAGCACTTGTCTTAAGAGGTTATCTTTTCATATTTTCTACTTTTCACAAGAAAATGTTGCTTGTTTTGCTCTTTCATGATTTCTTTTGCTTCTTAGGTGGCACCTTTGGTTGTTTTTTTGAAAACTCAACAAACATACTACGGGGGTATTGCACACCAGCCTTTTTCTGGAATAGCATTCTTCTTAAAACCGAAAAGGCAGAGGAGTCAAGTTACCACTTTCCGCGGTCACTGAGGAGAAACAATCAAGTTTCGAAATACCGGTATCTGACCAGGAGTTATATGTTAGTGAGTTTTCTCCCCATTGGAGACTATAAGCTTGCTGAAGGCTCATTTTGAGAAGCATTTATTATTCCCCATTCACCCACTCAAGCACATACTGTTAGTTAGGCAGAATTATCTACCACTGCAGATATTAATGCTTATCTCCCCCTATTTCTTCTATCTAAGACATAAGAGCAGGCTTTGTTTATAATTCAATATTGCTTGCAGTCATTGCAAACACCAAGCTGCTCTGTAAGTTGCTGGAATGGTGCTCGGTTATTTATCCTTGGAATTTATTAGTTTATTGTAATTTAGTCCCTTGCGGATTCATCCCAAGAACTGGCCCTCAGCACTTGTCTTAAGAGGTTATCTTTTCATGTTTTCTACTTTTCACAAGAAAATGTAGCTTGTTTTGTTCTTTCATGATTTTCTTTTGCTCCTTAGGTGGCACTTTTGGTTGTTTTTTTGAAGATCAACAAACATACTACGGTATTGCACACCAACCTTTTTCTGGGATAGCATTCTTCTTAAAACCGAAAAGGCAGAGGAGTCAAGTTACCACTTTCCGCGGTCACTGAGGAGAAACACTCAGGTTTCGAAATACTGGTCATATGACCAGGAGTTATATGTTAGTGAGTTTTCTCCCCATTGGAGATTCTCACCCCCTTGGAGACTATAAGCTTGCTGAAGGCTCATTTTGAGAAGCATTTATTATTCCCCATTCACCCACTCAAGCATATACTGTTAGCTGGGCAGAATTATCTACCACTGCAGATATGAATGCTTATCACCCCCTATTTCTTCAATCTAAAACATAAGAGCAATCATTGTTTATAATTGAATATTTCTTGCAGTCATTGCAACACCAAGCTGCTCTGTAAGTTGCTGGAATGGTGCTTGGTTACTTATCCTTGGAATGTATTAGTTTATTGTAATTTAGTCCCTTGCGGGTTCATCCCAAGAACTGGCCCTCAGCACTTGTCTTAAGAGGTTATCTTTTCATATTTTCTACTTTTCACAAGAAAATGTTGCTTGTTTTGCTCTTTCATGATTTCTTTTGCTTCTTAGGTGGCACCTTTGGTTGTTTTTTTTGAAAACTCAACAAACATACTACGGGGTATTGCACACCAGCCTTTTTCTGGAATAGCATTCTTCTTAAAACCGAAAAGGCAGAGGAGTCAAGTTACCACTTTCCGCGGTCACTGAGGAGAAACAATCAAGTTTCGAAATACCGGTATCTGACCAGGAGTTATATGTTAGTGAGTTTTCTCCCCATTGGAGACTATAAGCTTGCTGAAGGCTCATTTTGAGAAGCATTTATTATTCCCCATTCACCCACTCAAGCACATACTGTTAGTTAGGCAGAATTATCTACCACTGCAGATATTAATGCTTATCTCCCCCTTTTTCTTCAATCTAAGATATAAGAGCAAGCTTTGTTTATATATATATAATATATATATATATATATATATATATATCGCCATTCTCACTCAGCGTGAAGGCAAACTCGATTAGAATTTGCAGTTTCATAATTGATATACTCATGGCATCTATCTGTCTATCTATTTGTCTGTATCTCTATCTATCGATCTGTCTGTATGCCTGTCTGTCTATCTGACCGATTGTCTGCCCGTCTGTTTGTCTATCTATTCTACTACTACTACTACTACTACTATCTATCCATTCCAGTATCTGTTAATCTTAATATTTCAGTAACTGTCTAAATACTTATTTGCATGACTCTCTGTCCGCCTGTCTATCTACATACCTCTGTATCTATCTTGCTATTTTTATATCTATCTATGTTTTATTATCTTCCATCTGTCTATCTCTATATCTATCTATGCCCAAAGGAAAAGCCAAGTGCTAAAATAAATGCTATCCCGTCTACACAAGAGATAATTGTTATCATGCATGATCAGTTAGGAGAGGAGAAGAGAGAGAGAGAGAGAGAGAGAGAGAAGAGAGAGAGAGAGAGAGTGCGTGTGTATGTGTGTGCGTGCGTGCGTGCGTGCGCGCCTGTATGTACGTGTGCCTGTCTGTCTGTCTGTGAAACCGTGTGTGCGTGCGTGCGTGCATGCATGCATGCATGAACGGTGGTGTGTTTGTGTGTGTGTGTGTGTGGGGGGCTGTGAAAGTGTGACTGCGTACGTGCGTGCTCGCGTAGGACGTGTTGTGTGTGTGTGTGTGTGTGTGTGTGTGTGTGCGCGCGCGCGCGCACTGTGTGTGTGTGTGTGTGTGTGTGTGTGTGTGTGTGTGGCTTTCTGTGTGTCTGTCTCTGAATGCGTGAGTGCATGCGTGCGTGCATACATGCATGCCTCTGTGTGTGTGTGTGTGTGTGTGTTGTGTGTTGTGTGTGTGTGTGTGTGTGTGCGTGCGAGTGTGTGTGTGTGTGTGTGTGTGTGTGTGTGTGTGTGTGTGTGTGTGTGTGTGTGTGTGTGAGTGCGATGTGTGTGCGCGCGTGCCCGTGGTGTGTGTGTGTGTGTGTGTGTGTGTGTGTGTGTGTGTGTGTGTGTGTGTGTGGCTGGTTGGCTGGTAGGCTGTCTGTGTTCCCGCGTGCGTGTGAATATATATCTGACGGTCCCATGACTCCCTGACAGAATGTTTTCCACTCACAGCTTGACCACCATGACTTACTCTGGTCTGCTTACTCACTCCCTTTCTCCCTCAGTCCCGGGTCATACAAGAACGTATTGTTATGGAGAACATGCGGTGGCAATGACACTGAAAGCTTCCGCCATCTTACATTGTCACCATGGAATGCATTTGGTGTGGGTCGCTTAGAACTGTCTATTCTCTGTTGGTGTTATACCCATGGTCGTTCTCTTCCTGCCTCTCTTTATTCCGTCATCGATCGACACTAGAGATTTATGCTCTTCTTAGTACTTTCCTAATGTTCCCAGTATTATCATTATCGTTTAGTTTTTTTAAAACTATAACTATTATTGGCATTACTGTCATTATTACTATCATTGTTATTATTATTATCATCATTATTACTATGACTATGATGAAAGATGATGATGATGATGATGATGATGATGATGATGAGGATTACTATTATCATTATTGTTATTGTTATTATTACCATTATTATTATCATTATCATCATTATTATTATTACTTACTTATTTACTTAATCCTCTTCACCACGCAATCCGAGACATAAGGCGCCAACAAGCTCCTCACCTCTCCTTGGCAAGCCAGCTCAGTTCATTCCAGGTCTTGCCTGCCTCTCTCATCTCCTCCTCCACTGTCCTCCTCCAGGTGCCGAGTGGTCTGCCTCGCTTCCTCTTCCCCGGTGGTGCCCATCTCAGCGCAGTGTGAGGGAGTCTGGTCTTGTCCATCCGAAGGATGTGTCCCAGCCACCTCCACCGCCGCTGTTTCACCTCGGCCACAGTGTTGTTTAGCCGGTGCGCCTTGACACTTCCCTGTTGGTGACACGCTGCTGCCAGTGAAGTTTCAGGATTCGGCGAAGACACCTTCCTTCGAAGCCTCTGAGCCTACTCTCAATCTTCTTGTTGGTTCTCCTTGTCTCTGAGGCGTATAGGAGTACTGAGCGTACGTTGGACCTGTAGATCTTCAACTTGGTTTTGGTTTGCAGGACAGTTGACTTCTAGATGTTTTCCAACCCGCTGAATGCCCGGGATGCAAGTCCTATCCTGGTTGAGATCTCCTTCTCGATGTTGCTGTCGGCCGATATGTAGCTGCCGAGGTACTTGAAGTGTTCCATCTCCTCTAGAGCTGAGCCTCGCACACTGGTCTTCTCTGCGCTCTTCGTCTTCACCTTCATGATCTTAGTCTTGTCGGGGTGAATCTTGAGTCCCACACTGCTGGCTATTAGGTCCACTCTTGATGTGTTTTTTCCTGGATGTCTTTCTGGGCGTGCGACAGCAGTGCAATATCGTCGGCGAAGTCGCAGTCTTCAAGTCTGGCTGTCAGTCCCCATACAAGCCCTCTCGCCCTATCGCTGGTGGCCTTCCTCGTCACCCAGTCAATGACGACAAGGAAAATTGTCGGCGAGGTCACGCAGCCTTGCCTGACCCCGGTCTGCACGTGGAACCACTCGCTCTGCTGTCCGTCATGTCGCACACAGCACTGGTTGTCTGCGTACATGTCCTGTAGGATGTTGATGACTTTAAGAGAAAATCCGTAGGCTTCCAAGATTATTATTATTTTTTTATATAATTGTTATCATTATTATTATTATTACTACTACTACTACTACCATCATTACTAGTATTATCATTATCATTCTTCTTCTTATCATCATTATCATTACTATATCATTATTATTATCATCATCATCATCATCACCATCATCATCAACGTCGTCGTCATCATCATCATCATCATCATCATCATCATTAGTAGTAGTAGTAGTAGTAGTAGTAGTAGTAGTAGTAGTAGTAGTAGCAGTAGTAGTAGTAGTAGCATTATTAGTATAAATATTATTAGTATTATTTTTGTTTTTAGTATTAGTACTTTTTATGTTTATTTTTTATCATCATGATCATGATCATGATCATGATGATGATCATCATCATCATCATGATCATCATCATCATGATCATCATCGTCATCATCATCATCATCATCATCACCACCATCATCATCGTCATCGTCATCGTCATCATCATCATCGTCGTCGTAGCCGTCTTGTTGTTGTTGTTTTGTTGTTGTTGTTGTTGTTGTTGTTGTTGTGATCATCATTATCAGCAGCAGCAGCAGCATGTAGTAGTAGTAGTAGTAGTATCATCATCATCATCATCATCATTGTTATTATTATTATTATTGTCATCATCATTATTATCATCATCATGATGATAGTGGTGATGATGATTGTTGTTGTTGTTGTTGTTGTGGTTGTTTTGTTTTTATTATTATTGTTGTTATCATCGTCATTATTATCATTGTAATTATCAATATCATTATTATTATCATTATTATCATCATCATCATCTTTGTGATGATAATAATAATGATAATGATAGTAATATTTATTAGCATTATTATTATCATTGATGATGATTACCATCATTATTATAATCATTATTATTACTATTATTATCATCATCATCATTATTATCATTATTACTATTATTATCATTTTTATCATCATCATTATTATTATTATTATTATCATTATCATCATTATTATTATCATCATCAACATTGTTGTTGTTGTAGCCGTGTGAGTAGTATTTGCTGTGTTTTCAGTGGGGAAAAAATCTCTGAGAACTACTCAGAGCTGCATCTTTGAACCACTGAACTACTGTGTGTTTGCCACTTTTTTCACGGTTTTTTTTCCAATTGGCCACCAAAAGTTTGTACTGGCCACCTAAATAAAGTTTGATTTTCCATCTGGGAAGCCTGAAGGATAGAATGGCACGAGAATGAGTATTGCCTGCAGAAAGTGGACGCATACCTGTTTGATTTCAGATACTCCGTATGCGATTGCTTCAACGCTATTGGAACAGACACCTTCTTCATCTGCAGTCAGGACACTGCTGGTGTTCGCACTGGACTATGATTAGCACACAGTTTCTACTCCCCCCCCCCTACTCCCCCCCCCCCTTCCCGCCATTTTTTTTCTTTTGAAAGAAATGCAAGCTCCTGTGGATGAGAGAGTTAAAAGGAAAAAAAGAAAGGACATGAAGGCGACATAAAGATAGGTAGTATGGGAAACGAAAAGTGTAGGGGTAATTGTACAAAGACAGGTTTTGGAGAAAAGTCAAATAAATGTAAGAAGTTCGCTTTATTTGAAAGAAGCATTCTCACTTGCAGAATCTTGTGTTGCATCCCCTACCATGATTTATTTCCATGCCTCTATTTTAAGAAAAACGAACGAACAAACAAAAACAAACAAACAAACGAGAAAGGACGTTACAATGAGCGGTCGGAGTTCAACAAATTTACACAAAACACTATACAGCAGATTCCAGATCCAAGGGAGAAGAATGATTCACTCAGAGAAGCCAGGCAGGTTTATCTCCCTTATTTTCCGAGAGGCGGTTTCCCTTGTGGTGCTTATCAGCTAACGGAACTACACACAGCTGATCTGACCCCACCCCCACCCGACCTTCTTTATGCGTCTGTCTGGCTGTCTGTCTCCCTCCCTCCCTCCCTCCCTCTCATTTTTTTCCCTTTTTTTACCAATAGCACACACGAGCGCACACACAAACACACGCATGCACACACACACACACACACACACACACACACACACACACACACACACACACACACACACACACACAGAGAGAGAGAGAGAGAGAGAGAGAGAGAGAGAGAGAGTATTCTTTGGATGATAAGCTTTTTGGTTTGACTTGATTCATTTTTATTTTGATTCTAGACATAAAGCAAAGCAAGACTATACGAAAACGTTCTTGAATAAACTCCACAAACAGTACCTTCTTGAATGAACCCCATAAAACCGTATTCTTGAGTAAAACAAAACAAACAAAAAACCCCAACAACAACAAAGCCGTAGTTATGAACTCGAACGTTCCAAGGGCCAGCGCGTCACACACAGATATTTTATAGCATCATTATTCTTAAGGTTAAAATCTATGAAGCCACTTAACTAACATAGCAGTAGGAAATTCTGGTGAGATCTTCACAACAGAAGGTCTTGAAAGGAGACCCATCTCCCCTTTCCCCTTCAGACAAATGTTTCAGACCTGAATTCCTTTAATTCTAAGGGGTCTGGGCCTCAGGATCATAAGTCCTGGGTGCCTTGTGCTGTCAGAAATAGTTTTGGCGCTGGCGAATTCGAACTTGCTCCTTCTGTATTGAAGAGCGTGTCCAGGTGCGCCTTTTTGTATGGAAGTCTTATCTATATGGCTGTCGAACACCTGTTTTACGCCTTATGAAGTCTGCTGTTGTTCCTCGTCGATCAGATCGGGCTGGAACCCTTTCCAGTTGCCTCTATCATTGCCTGTAAGGCTAGTCCTCTATACACCTGAAATCAAGACGTGATACGTGAAAGCTTAAGCTGGTGAGTGTACAACCGCCCTTGCCCCAATCTCAAAGCGGGGAGTTTGGCTCAGAAGCCATATTTCTTCGAGCAGACGACTAGGCTGGCATACATCTAGGGTCTTACTGGTCTGAGCTGTCTGCTTTCATATGGCCCAGTGAGTTCAGTCAGAATAATTTGTTTTGATGAACCTGAGGTGAATACTACATCCCTGGTCTTATTCCACCCTTCCTGGTGATCTCTAGACTGTTTTCCAACTTAGGAAGGTCCGCTATGTATTCCAAGTCATCCACTACATCCAGTAAACCGCACCTCCATGCGTTTGATGACACAACTGTTTCAGACCATGAGTTGTGGTCTTCTGCCATCTATGTCATCGTTTTTATATCTCTCCGTGGCGAAATGTTTCCTGTGTCAGTACTAACGGCATGTGCGATCAGTTCTTGGTTGTATCTCCATGTGTGTCTTCCCTGGGTCAGCGCTGCTTAGCATGAACTGTGGATATGCTCCACTGTTTGCATATTCCGACAGAGGGGACACTTGGGTCATCGGATTTCCCCAATTTCATCAGGTTCGAATTCTATGGCAGGAGTTCATGTACAGATCTGAGGATGAATCTGATCGAAAGAGGAGCCGTATGCTATATCGTATTCCAGCTGAGACGTCATTGGGGTGTTTTACAAAGCTGGCCTTGGTGGTTCGCCTTCTGGATTCTCTTGGCATCCTGTTATTTCTGCGGCTACTGAGTAACCACGTCTCTTCAGTTTCCCATTTGCCTTTGACCACCATTTCATTTTTTGTTGATTCCAGCCCCTGCTTGTTCGTTTTTGTGTGTCTTGTTTCTTTCCCCCCTGATCTTGAGGTTTTCCTTTGCCACGTCTACTGCCTCATGGATTTTTCGTTGTCTGACGGGTCCTTAGCTTGGGCTTGATTCATCTTTCAGCCTTGTCTCACAAGTCCTCAAGCATGGTACCAGTGTCGGCTTTTTCCACTTTGTACCCTTCGAGAACAGACTCCAGGGGTAGCTTTGTTATAGTCAGTGAGACTAGAAGTGCACTGAGCCATATTCTTGTATTTTGTTGACTCTGACCTTCTACGTCATATACCGTACTTTCTTGGATAAACACGATATAACTGGTTCTCTCGAGTAAGGAATATAATCATGCACTGAAATATTATAACGGTCAGCGCTTCAAGCTCTCAGACACGTCTCCCATCATTCAAACGAAACCTTATGCAACCTCTTATACATTATATATAAAGTAAGAAAATGAAACGTTAAAAGCTAAAACACGTTTATACGTCACGGCAGTACATTCAGTCAAAATTCACGGCAGTACATTCAGTCAAAATGTACATAATTTTAGAAATATGCGGAACAAACGCTTCTTTCTTCTTCACAAGGCGGTAGCGTAAATATGAAGCATTTTGTCGGCATTTCATTATCTAAAAATGTGTAAAATACATTGATAAAAACTTGGCTTCAGGAGACTCGTGATAAAACAAGGAGGGGACACATGTTTCAAAACAAAAGGAAGCAACAGAGCAAATGGGGAGTCGTTCTCTTTCAAAATCTCTGCAAAAGCACATCTGAAACAGTCGCAGCATAGAATCCTGGCTGAAAAAAGCGGAAACAAGTACCTTATTCTGGCTAATGCAATGCTAAAAAAACGTACAAAGAACTCTCTTTCGTCGCAGATCTAAAAGAAAATGTAACAATTTTGAAGAAACAGGATTTTGTCAGCTGCGTTCTTGATAATGGAGTAAGGATTTATTCAGTGCAGCCTCACTGTGATGTTGATGTGATCAAATTTGATAATTTTTCAACATCACTGGAACTGAAAGACCCGTAAAGATCCTTTTCAGAGTGGAAGAAAAGTATTGTTCCAGGTAGTAAGAACTTGTCCATCGGTCATGGTCCGTATTTTTTTTCTTAACAGCATAATGCACTTCTGTGGTCCCTGCGGAGTGCAAATGTTCCCAGTTCTGGTCACTAGCCCGAGGTATACGATTTGAATAGCTGCATTCAACCAGGGTATGGGATATTGACAATCTGATATTAGTTACAACAATTACAAATTTCATAGGCAAAAAACCCCATTTCTGATGCATAAAAACGTAATGATAGGTTTCTAACATATTCATATGGGATATGTACAAAGTCAAGATTAGATTTTTCGTTTGTTTCTTTGCTTGTTTGTTCGTTGCTGTCTAATCTTCTACTCAAAGGTATTACATCGACGTCTTTTTTTACAGTAACGATGTGGATTGGACGCTGTAGCACCGGCAATCCATGGGAGCAGTCCATGTCAATTCATCAAGAAACCACTCACTAGTAAAGACATTGCACAACTGGTCAGTCACTTCAGTGATGGTCAGTGCTATACCAGATATTAAGCCCCCCTACCCCCCGCACACGCCCTCCTCTCCTCCTCTCAACCTTGTTAACAACACCATGTACTGAACGGCACAGCTAGCGTGAGTGAATGCGCCTCACCAGGGGATTTTGACCACGCCCATGAAACAACAGTCCCAATGAATTTGCTAACAATGACTGACACAAACGCGAATTCACGAAGGGCATAAACGTGGACAGAAAAATCAAAGCTGGTCGTCACAAAAGTTGGGTATGAAGGGCCTCAGGATTAGATACTTTCTTCATACTGATTGATGAGGATGAAGATGATGCTATGGAGTTGTATCCTGGTCAGAGACTACATGACGGATTGTGTACTCTATGCTTGCTTTTGCAACGTATCCTGGCGTCGACCAGGCCCGAGTGATACGGGACACCTGTAATGTTGGTGATCAAATTAGAGGAATACCCCCATTCAGAAAGTGGTGGGAACATCGTGTCTGTGACTCCAGTTTTCCAGTTTAAGTCCATTGCATAGCAAACTCAAATCCGGATAAGGCGCATCAGGGGCCGAACAGTATCACTGATAAATGGCTCGGTTAGGAATCGTACTCACGACTTGCCAGTCCGCATCTGCGATGCTAACCACGGAGCCATGGCGGCTGGTGACATGAAAAAAATATCTGTTGTGACTTCAGACCAGAGCTGTGCCGCAAGAGAAATGGCTTCCCAAAGTTACGTGTTCAGATCCTAAAAACTGTAGATGTTGTAGTACAGATATACAAATAACAAAGAAGCAAACTCCAGATGACTCCAACTGAAGCAGAAACAAGAAATGTTGAACCAGGAAAAACCAAAACGAGCACAGACCCGATAAGCAATAAAACTGATCATAGATGAAGGATGCAACACAGGATTTCTGTTGTTT
This sequence comes from Conus canariensis, assembly GCA_033310375.1. NCBI lineage: Eukaryota > Metazoa > Mollusca > Gastropoda > Neogastropoda > Conidae > Conus > Conus canariensis. Next base: position 45,101,331 of record CM065724.1, read on the forward strand.
AAGGGAAAGAAAAATAATGCCATGAAAAACCCAGGTGGAATAATTCATCACAAGAACGCTATACCAAAAGAACAAGTGCTATTTACAACTAAAGCACAGCTACAGTTAATCTTGAATACGTCATGAACGAGTGCTGTTTATAATCCAAGCACAACTGCAGTCAGTCTCAAGTTCATTTCAAATCTGTATATTCAAAACAAATCTTTTCCATGAAATTTTTACAATAATGTTGATACCTTCTCCACGATGATTTATCTGTCTTTGACATTCCACATCTTTCAGGCTTGCAAACAAAATGCATGATCAAACTTCTATCGTTAATGTAAACATGTAGAACAAGATTCTTGGAACAATGTTTCAGTTCACGGAGGGAGATACGAGCAAGCCTCGCCTGTTCCAGTCTAAGATGATCAGCATACTGTAGATGTTGCCTATTCCCTGATATGATTGTAATGTTGAGTAAACACTGTTCGCAGCATTCATCTGAAAATGACGGTCAGTTCCCTGCCTCACCTCCATCCACACCTGGTTGAAAATCCTGGAACGGTTCAGCCTTGCCCGTAACTGTTTGGATTCATCCCTCCCGGTTCCCCCGCCTCTCCACCTCCCTTTCCCTTCCTCTGCAAGTCCCCATTCCCATTAGCAGCCCCCCCCCTCCCCACTTGCTCCACTCATCCTAGAGCCGTTCTTTGATTCTCTGGTAATATTTATTAAGAAATGGATCAGTAAAGGAATCTGCTTCCATCGTTTTTTTTCCCTCAACTTTTAAGAAACAATGGTTTTCATGTATGTTTCATCTTCTAAAGTAACGACTTACTTTTGTGGTATAAGATAACGAAGATTGAAGTGGAGCAGACATTTGACATCAAAAAAAGTTTTCCCCAATCCTTCATTTTGTACAGATGTTCCCCCGTATAATAACAAACATGAAGATCGTCCATCATTTCAATACGTCTTCTTGAACGGTACATTGACTCATGCCAAGTTCAGTTTTGCTATCGCCTGACGACGCACGTCCTTTCTCTCAGGTTTGTCGGTGTACGTCTTGGGGAAAGCCTGGAAGCGGAGGTAGTACCGAGGTCTGGGAGACATAAAGTCCTCCACTTTGGTCAGGATGTCCTCCTCAACCAGACTGCGCACGCGCTCCTCCGTCAAGGAAGGGTCAGAGGCCACAAAGCACGCACAGATCTCTTCCCCCATGGCGGGGTCAGGAACTCCCACCACGAAGACGTCCTGCAAGCCTGGAGAAGATGGCATCAGCGGTTTTGAATTCAACCAGTACGGAGCTTTCACAGCACGTATATGTTAAAAAGATGTAAAATAAGGTAAAGGTGCGCACAGAAATCTCAAGGTTCTTACATCTATAAACCTCTCGTGTATGAATGTTAAAGCAACAAGGACATTATATGATACATTAATTAAAGAAGAAGACAAACCAAAATTGTACAAAAAATGGAAATGGAGTTTTGATACACTGACTGGAGAAAAAGCTTGAAAAGATAGAAAATAAACTGTTTCAAATAACAATGACTATAAACTTACACACACACACACACACACACACACACACACACACACACACACACACACACACACACCACGCACGCACGCACGCACGCACGCACAGACGCACGCACGCACACACACACACACACACACACACACACCGTTAGTTTTGTTTCTAACACGAATATCAACTTTATGAGTGACCATGTATTTGATTTTATTGTCTTGTTCGCACTATCATCTGTGTATCAGTGCAGATATGAGATCATGAATCCAGCCCTCATTGCGTTCAGGAGAAATTGAAACGTACTACTTAAGAATCGGTGAAATTTAATTCTGGTATAAACACACAGTCGCACAAGTACGATAATTTTACGTCTTTTCAAAAGATGGCTTCATCTGTTGAAATGCTGTATCAGCGCAGATCAGTATTGGTCGGAAACGAGAAAAGGACAAATAAGGGGGTGTGAGTGTGGGGAGAGGATGAAGAAGACAGGGTGGGGTGCGTAGAAAAAGAGAACAAAAAATGATCTTTGGCAATGGAATAATTTCTCTGTACATTTTGTGATTAGCATCCAGTATATTAGATAACACGTGAGTGTTTGATTCACGTTTGACATATAGTTGCGAAAGCAAGTGTCGTGTACTATAACCTGTATGTTCTGAGTCCACAGTTAGAAAACTTGATGAAAAAAAATCATTTGGCCATGGAACTGTAACGGAAAATACTTTACAAAAAAAGAAAAGAAAAAAAAAAAAACAGAACGAAAAGCTTTGTAGATGTTGTAGACAAGGATAACAAATATCTGGCTTGGTCATAATCATGCGTGCCCAGATCATTGGGTCGTGATCGTCATCTTAAAGCCCAGAATGTTCTATACAATTGCTTAAATCCTGTTTGTCCAGAAACAACTGTGTCAACAGGATGAATGATTACGTTGCAGCTGTTGTGTGAAGTCGAGTCGACCACCAATAAGGGCACAGAGAAAGATGATTCTGATTCCATTCACCAAATGCTCTGAGCGAGTTCTTGCTCAACTTTTCAAAAGGCAGCACATGTCAGCTGTGATGCAGAAGGATCAATTCTGTAGATACACATTTCTCACTTGAAAGGATAAAGCATCTGCTTTATATTCGTCGATTGCACCTAACAACAAGAACAACAACAATTCTTAGACTTACTGAGAACATTGTTTCAAGCGCTGAGGAACTTACGTAAGAAGTTCAATGGAAGGTAATTCGGGAATATTTCTCTAATCTGCTGATGTTACATCACCAACAATTATCGTGATGTGTGACTCGCTAGCAGCAGGAGAACGCAAATATACTCTGTTTACTGATTTTAATATGATCATATAATATAATATATATATATATATATATTATATATATAATATATTATTAACTTTCAGTTCTTACTAGTTTTAATATCTGATTGTAAGATGTGAACGATAAATGTGTTTTTATTACTGCCGTAGGCTTTATTTTAAAAAGGAAACAGACCAAAGTCATAGAAGATATTTGTTTATTACTATACCCGGACAGCATTCCATGATCCGACTCTCCAGCCAAGCCGGGTAGAAGATGTAGTTGCCTCTGTGGATAGCGTCATGATGCCGTCCCTCCACCAGCAGTGAGCCGTCCTCCAGCATCATTCCAATGTCCCCAGTCTTCAGAAA
>CM065724.1:45109515-45122015 GCA_033310375.1 Conus canariensis
CAACATCGGGTTAACGAGAAAATCACATGGTTCATTACCTTCAAATTGATAGATGTTTTCTCTTGTACTAAATTTATAAGATCTGCTAGTACTGTGGAAGCCCAAGATTCGCGCAAGGCCTTTAGGAAAAGTGTATTCTCTTTTTTCTTCTAGTGGAAAGTGCATCGTAATTCTGAGGTTTGCTTCGTTAATTTTTAGCAATATGCCTAATTCGATAAATACTTCTTTTAAAGAACAAAAGCTGTAATAGCCTTCTGGTATTTTTTCATGAGTTATTTGATTGCCCTCTTCATTACTAATATTAATCCAGTTATTCTGAGCTTCTTCAGATATATTAAACCACTTAACTTTAAAACCAATTTTTCTAAGAGCAACCCTACTATTACCGCGCCTATTGTTAATTGGATACTTTAAGAACACACTTATGTTTTGTTTAGTTATATAAAGGAACATCCTTTTTAAATCCTTTAAAAAAAATCTATTTAAAAATGGAACCTTTTAAATATAATGAAAGTGCTACTTACGATGTAGGGGGGGTTTATGAGCCCAAATCTTTGGACTTTAGTAGCCTAACCATCGCAGTGGATGAATCATATGGCTTTCTAGTCAGGCTTGTAAACCCACTAACTAGATATTTAAATCCTCCAATAAAGAGTGATAGAGTGCCATCAGCATGGTCATCCAACCCTATGGCTTTTTACCAGAATCAGCTAAATTTTGCCATTTACTGCTCAACTACTGGCTGTGGCGTTTCATATGCAAACCATTTATACCACCCCAATCTCTTAGTAAGGTCAGTATATAACTTTCATGTTTATTATCAGTATAGACGCATACTAACTGAACTACAAGTACCCCTCCCCAACGACAACGCGTTTAATCCATTCAACAGCCCAATGGACAAGAATGCATATGAAAGAATCTGCAACGAATTTAACATTAACCCTTCAAATAACTTTAGACAAAAGTTAGACCGCAATCACGGGTTGGGCACATTGTATTTGTGGGGTCAGCGTAGAGAATATAATTTTGCCTACTGGCCCGGCCACACCTCTTTTAAGCCAAACTCCCAAGTTAGATTGGGATCAATAGAACAAAAACACCCCAATGCTTGGACAACATTTATCTTGGATGAAAGTAAAGGCCTAACAATGCCAGGAGTGCAAAGGCTTAATGACTCCATACGGACGTACGTTTGGTGCCTTTTAGGAGCGCAAGCACAGACCAAGTCTAGCATAGTGGATCAATCTACAGGCTTTGACGCCAGAAAACAATTTCTAGCTAATTTAGAAGATGCTATTAACTCTGCTGTTGATTTGCCTTCCAGCATACAAAGGTACCAAAACGTTCTTTCACATGCTAGGTCAAAGGTTGACTTTGTTGTGGGCCATGGATTATACATGCTGCCTTCTGACCTTAGACTACAGATTGGCATGATACAGAATTATAATAATGAAATCCTCATAGCCGGAGACGACCAAAACTTAGGACACAATCAAGGCTTAAACACAAGGCCCGCACCAGCCATTTTAAAAAAAGTATCTAGCCCTGAAAGCGACCCCCCACCAGTTATAAGCAGCCCACAGCCAGAAAGCAGCCCACCGCCTGTTGATGTACCTCACCCCGACAGACACACTAGCGAAAAGACGGCCCTTGTTGTGTTTTTAACTTTTACTGGACTGGTCATACTTTATTTTACTAAAAATTAAACCGGCAGCCAGCACCCCCAAAGTCCACAGATGGTTAGCCATATAACCAACCACTTTGCCTATTGTAGACAAAACCCAACTAACAACACCGCCTATTATGCCAGGCAGTGCACCAAGCGCTTTGGCAGCTAACTTCTTTAATAAGTTTGCCAGATGGTGCAATTGTTTTCTAATCCAACTTTTACCAGGCTGAGGCGTTGGAGGCGGTACTGACCCTGTTGGCGCACTGCCGGTTAATGCATAAACCAGTGTAGAGATAGCAAACCCAACGGCCGTTAATATACTAACTATTGTAATCCCCTGCTCTCTGAACAGAGTCCTTATTCTTTCTGCTAGCGTAGTATTTTCATAAATCATTTTGTTTATAGTTTCTCTGATTCTGCTTATTTGGGTTGCTATTTTTTCTCTGTTAATATACAACGCTGCTAACACGTTTGCCTTTTCTTTCATTAAATCCTGTATTTTCGCCTGTATTCTAGCCTTTTCTTCTTGTCCTAAATTGTTATCATCTGCATCGGCCAGTTTATTTTTTTCTTCTTTTATCTCTCTCTCTAGCTCATTAAATTTTACCAAATTGTTTTTTAGTTCTTCGTTCGTAGTTGTTAAAGCAGACTTAATATTCAAGAGTTCACGCAGAGCAGTTCTAATATCCCTGAGTTCACTCGTAGACAATGGAGGATCAACAATTGTTTTTAAAGCCGTTTCTTCTTCAGGACTCAGCTCACCTTCTCTTTGCCTAGGCAATTGAGAACCGCCAATTGTCTCCTCAATAAAACTCGTCTCCTTAATAAAACTCGTCTCAAATTCTGTTATTGCTTCATCTGTTTTTTGACTTAACGCCGGAATAGTGGCGATTTCTATTTCAGCTAGTGTTGGCAACGTCCGCCCCATTTTCTGTAAAAGTCTAACAGCATCAGACCTTAGTGTAATGTTTAATCGTTCTGCATCAACAGCAGGGAGGTCTCGTTTAATTGTATTTAGACTTAAAAACTTGGCCGCGTTTGGCTTTGTAGTAACTCTTACGCGGCCTCCTTCACTAGTCCTAATATACAAATGGCCGCCATCTTCTTCAAAATCGTTAGGATCGAGCACCTCTGGCGGCCTTCGTTCTATACTTTTATAGAATGATTCAATTCGTCGTCGCAATAGTTCGTGACGGGCTTTAGGGAGTGAAGAGCCTACTCCTACAAGTTCTTGACGTGCTCTAAGGAGTACAGAACCTGCTCCTACATCTTGAGGCTGTCTAGGGAGTAAAGGACGTGCTTCTGCTCCCTCAAGTTCATCTTGTATTGAACGGCCTGGTTCTATTTCATCTTCATCTTCTTCAATAGGACTAATCGCGTCAAAATCTTCATCATCAGCCATATTTATATATTTATTATTTTTTGTTTTATAAAAAATGAACCCATACGGCTGCGACCTTGATCCATTCAGAAAAGCGAAGGAACCCCATGGCATAAAAGGCATAAGACAGACTGTGCGCGTTGTAAATAATCCATCAACAATTGAGCCCAATGAAATGTTAACAGTAAGATTTAGTGACCTCGGGGCTGACGATGTTATAATGCCAGGCACTGCCAGGCTGTCATTCAAAATAGACATTGAGTCGGCGGATCCTAATGCTACTGTCGTTGCTAACCTGGGCAGGGCCATCATTAAAAATATGGTAATTAAACTGGAAGGTAGAGAAGTCTTCTCACTGAGTAGCGCAGACATTTTTAATCTCTATTCTGATCTGTGGCTGCCTAGAACAGAAAGGAAAGACAAAATCTTTCAGGGGATCCAGAGCCCAAACGGTCTTAAGCACAGGCTTAATGCTGCAGATGCAAAGGAAGACGAGGGAGACCAGGCAATAGCGCGAGCATTTAAGAACAGATTTTGCATCCCTCTAGATTTTGTACTGTTAAAAACCCACCAGCCATATTACCAAGGCGCACTAAGAGACAAACTTACTTACGAACTGACATTCAATGACAGCGGGTCTGTTATTCTATCAGATGACCCAACAGCTAGATACACTGTCAGTAACATCTCTCTTAATTTTGACGTTGTTACTAACCCCGAACTGGCTAGAACAATCTTAAACCAGTATAAAAGTAGGACGGTTGTTTATTTTGAAAGAGTTTTACACCACAGTCTAGCGATTAAAAACAAGCAAGACACCGTCTGGGAAATAGCTATAAGCAATTCTTTCAGGTCCCTAAAGGGGGTTCTCTTGCTATTTACTAAACCCTCAGCTCCTTTTCAGAGAGAATCTGAGGTGTTTTACAACCCAAAAATTGAGCAGCTGTCTTGCACAGTAGATGGCAAGCCTTTTCAGTTGTATTCAGCTGGACTTTTACCTGACCAACACTTTGATGAAATAAGAAAATTGTTTGCTGGAGGCAGACAGACAAGCCCCACAGCCGATCATGTGTGTAAAAAACTTCACCTTCACGATGTAAGACTCGAAGATTATCTAACAGACAAATATGGACTATGGCTGGATTTTAGATCCACGTATGACAACAGACTGCACGGGAGTGGAAGATGGGTAGGGTCAGATGGCATACTCATACAGATTAATAAGGAAGAGGAGGAGAATGGTCAGATACAAATGCACGTTTTTGTGGTTTATGACGCCCAGCTGAACATTGAAGAAAATAGACTGAAAGAAATAGCCTATTAAAACAGATGGATAGTTTGAACTTTTTGCCCAAAGACCCGCACTGTTCGCTTATTTGTGGGATTACTGGGTGTGGGAAAACTGTCTTCGTACTTGATTTGTTACAAACAGTCTACAGATTTCATTACGAGTACATTGTTATATTCTGCACAACCATTAAGCACAACAAGTCTTATAAAGAAAGGCAGTTTGTTTGGACAGACGATAATATATTTTTAGTTGATCCTACTGACAAGCTAAGCGACTGTTTAGAAACATTACTATAGGCTATTTGAGGGAACTGAAACGCTGTTTATTATTGATGACTGTTCAGCTGAACAAGACATTGTTAAAAAAAGAAGGACTCTGTCTAAGCTAGCCTTTAGCGGAAGACACGCATTAGTTTCTGTTTGGCTCTTAACTCAAAAATACAATGCTGTCTTAAAAGACTTTAGATCGCAGTTAAAATCAGTCATCTTATTCTATACTAAGGACAGGGATAGTTTTGAAGAATGTTTAAGTGAAAATTATATTATCAAGGACAAGGATGAACTAAAAAAAATAAAAGAGCAGCTAGAAAAATCTAAGCACGCTAAACTATGCTTACGGACTGATCCACCAGTTCAATACGTTTGCTCATTATAGATTGTTTACTATAGATTGCTCATTATAGATTGTTTACTATAGATTGTTTACTATAGATTGTTTATAACAAATTGTTTATAATAAAAGAATGTCTCGGGGACCTGAATCAAAAGCGGAGTTAGCTCCTAAATGCGTTGCAGTAGAGATAAAAGATCTAGCAGATACAACTGACTTTGATCTGATAGGAGTGGCAGGAAATGTTTATGGATTTGAGTACACCGACGATGGCGTTTACAAACGAATAGAAATTGAAGATAAAAAACGACAGCAATATCCTACCCTGGAAGAGATAAGAAATCTAAGGGCAAACGATTTTGGCAAACACGAATACAAACTTCATAAACGAGAGAATGCCTGGGCGTTGCTTCCTGACATTAACTGGCATTTAAAGTTTGAACTACGAAGCCCCTATGTATACTTTGATAAGAAATACAATTTTAGAAAAGCTTTGAATGAAGGACGCCTTCTTGCTAGCCTAGTCCCAGGAACACAACAGAAAAAGCAGATTGAAATAACTAAGCAGGGCTCTGAATATATGCTGCGGAGAAAGAAGTCCTTAGCTGAAGTGGGGGGCGACACCGTCGGCTTAGAGTTTAACCCAAAACTAGAATCACTGCCTAGAAAAATGACGATGCTTTTTCGCTTATTTATTACTCCAAGGGAGTCTGATCCTAGTTTGCCAGAACATACGTTAATCAGAGGCGTACAAATAAAGTCTGAAAACTTGGATGGGCCTCTTAGGCTTGTTATTGTTATTACTAAAAACGGGGATGAAATAAACACTTCTGTATCATCTGACAAAGTCACTGTGATGGTTGACAATACTAAACTAACAGTACTCGATTTTATTTTCATTAAGTATGTTGATTTTATTGCGTTTTACTCTGTTGATGAAGTGCTGCCAGAAGGGTTAATAAGGAGATATGTACAGGATTAATCTTAATTAAAAAATTAATCTTAATTAAAATGGATGATCGGGCTCAAAAGTTTAGGTTAGAGCAAATAACTGAACTTCAAGAAGAAATAGAAAGTGACTTGGATAAGTATAGGGCTACCAGAAAGAAATATGCTAAAGTTTTAAATACTCTTTCTTATATAATCACCGGCTCATCAGCTGTAGCGAGCGTAAGTGCTGGGTCTAGCGTTGCTCTTTTAGCAACTGGGGCTGGAGCGCCAGCCTCTTTAGCATTAGGGAGCCTTAGTTTGGGTTTAGGTGCTATGTCTATGATTGTGAGTGCTGTTTTAAAAACATTAACGCCTAAACTACAAAAGCACACTGCCATTGTAGCCCTAGCATCAGCAAAACTTTGTTCATTAAGACTGAGAATATGCAAAGCATTGCAGGATGAAAACATTACAGCTGAAGAATTTGAGCGCCTTATGGCTGATGGTGAGGATTACAGACGACAAAAAACTGAACTTCAAAAGGAGTGGAGAAAGACTTTTACTTCGCAACAGGTAGACACTGAGACAATCAAACAGAACATTGAAAAGCAAGCAAACAATCAGTTAAACCCAAAAATAGACTAAAAAAAAAAAGATGTGAACTAAATAAATAAATCATAAGTTTAACAAAAAATAAATACTATTTTTTTTTTAACTAATCGGCACTGTGTTTGGTGGGACAACTTGCAGCTCTTCACGAACAAACGATCTTTTAGGGGCAGGCTTTTTAGACGTAGTAGCACCGCTAGAAGAAAGAGTCTCTCTTAAATAATACACGGGAGGGGTTGTTTTCATAATTCTTTCAACTTCATATACGTCTACGCTCCATATAGGGTCTGTGGCTCTAATTCTAACATCTCCCTCTGCTTCTCCAGGAGTATACAAGTATCTTACTTTTAGTCCGAACGGCAAGAGTTTTTGATTACTTCGGATGCCTTCAGTAATGCTGATTTTTTTTAATTTGATCGCGTTCACCGGTTTAAGACCCGTTGCTTTAAATTCTTCATTGTTCATGGCGCGCAAGACTGCTGGCAATCTCCTAACCCATTCTGTGTTGCGTGTTTTGTCCATAAGGTCTCTATGATATTGATAGGTAAACAGGCGCTCGGCCAGATTCTTATTAAAGTTTTCTACTAGAGCCTGGGAGCGATGGTTGCCTGGAATCCCTCTCTTAACTGTAACCCGATGTCTTAAAAGCAGTTGGTTTACAGCTCCTTTAAACTCTTTCCCATCATCAACCTGAATCAGCCTAGGATACTTTAATGGACCTCGCATGTATATTTGTTGTAAAAGCCACAGCAGTTGAGCTTTTATCCGTTAAAGGCTCAGCGTCTTTATACCTTGAAGCCATGTCAACAACTGTAAGAGCATACTTAAACTTTTTTCTTCTAACTTTGTCATGCGGAAGATACAACAAGTCCATCTGGTGGGTGTCATTAGGAACTGAGTTAACGAATCGAGGCCTTATTATTCTTTTGGGGGCAGGCAGATATATTTGCCAGATCGCTTGTTTTGAAAGCCAGTCTTTCGCTTCTGATTCAGACACCCTAGCAGCTTTACTCAGTTTATCAATAGCGGCCTTTCCTTTCCAATACCCTCTAGGAGAATAATATATTTTGTACTTCGTATCGTCCATAAGAAGGGACTGTTTTTTATTACATTTTAACTATATTTTTAGGTTGAATATGCAAGAAGAAAGATTGCTCCCATAGCACCTATAATAAAGCCTATTTCTACCATTTTCTGATCCTCAGACGGTTCATAAAAGTCAGACAGTTCTGGCGGTGACGATGTTAGAAACTTCTTTCCTGTCACTAAGTAATATTCATTCATTGCTTCATCAACGTCTGTAAATGTGTGCTCTGCATGTCCCTGCTCTCTTAACTTTTTATTAATAAAGTCTAAGTGAGCAATCCTCCTTTTCTCGTAAGCGTCTCTTGCCTTAGCTAAATCTTCCATTGCCTTGTTATGGCGTTCTCTCTCTTCATCAGACCGCAATTTACTAAACATATAATCGCTGCCAGAGAAAGCCAGCGCATTAACAATAGCTCCTCCCACCATCAGAACTAATCCGGACATCTTTTTATAAATGAATGAATCTTTTTATAAATCAATATTTTCTAGAATGAATCTTTTTTATAAATCAATCTGCCTAAATGCATTAATCTTTTTTATAAATCAATATTTCTATGCATTGATGTTTTCTGGGATAATCCCCTGTGCAACAAGAAAGTCTTTTGAGGCAATCCCTGCCGTTATTATAGCTATAACCTTAACAACATCCTCAATGTCTAACCTTCCTAGATCAGCCGGCCTCATTTTAAACATGTTTTTTGCTAACGTGCTGTATCCTATACTAAGGCCGCTGATTACAGCAGAGTGGTAAATCGTATTAATAATCTTTTTTTCGCTCATGTTTTTTATTAACTAAAAAAATAATTAAAATAATCATAATATGAAAGACTGTCTATGTGCTTTTTAATTAGATAATCTTTTGTTGCCAGAGCTAAAAATAAGGTTACAACTAGTTTCGGCGAATCTTCTATCTTTCCCATGTTGGGTGGTTTTATTCTTAACAAACATTTTGCTAGGGTTGAATAAACTATAACACCGACAATGGGCACTGCATAATTAACCAGCGTTAAACTCATGGTTTTATTATTTTATTTATTTAATTTTTAGATTTAAAAATGGCGGCCAAACACAGCGAATCTGATCTAATGATTTTAATAGAAAATTGTAATGAACTATTTGACGAAACGATGAAAGTGTTAAACATTGATTTTAGTAAATCTGGGTTTGAGAATGATGTAAACAATTTAATCAAAAATCATAGTGAACTATTTGACAAAGCAATCAAAGAGTTAAACATTGACTGTAGTGATTCAGAAAAAGCTAAAGTATTGGCAGGCGTTCTTGTAAGATTAGGGTGTCTTGAAGTATTGCAACGCCTGGGTGAAGAATAAAAGAGCATTTACTTACTTTTATTTTTTTAATTTACGTAAATATTGTGAGTTAAAAATGCCCCTTACAAGTAAGTCCGAGTTTGAAATACTACCTTCCAACAGTACGTTGTTGGGTAGTAACAAATCATTAAGCAATATGTTCATTGAATTAGACATGGACATCATTAACCCCACAAACGTTCAGGAAAGCGTAACACATGCTATCTCTAAAATCCCAGGGTCTCTTCAAATTAACCCGCCAGCAAAAGTGTTGTTGGCCATTCTGATTGAATATATAACCCCTGATGATAGTAGTATGCAAGTCTGGGTTTCAACTAGACAGAAAGAAGTAATCAGCTATTACGACTTTACACCTGGCTGGGCTGATTACATGCTTACACAGTTTAACCATGCAAGTGAAGAAGCGAAATTGCGCGGCTCTGGCTGGTCTGAAGGAACAGTCCTCGAAATCAAATTAAGACAAACCAAATACTCTCCTATAGTCGGCAATTCTTACCTTCCTCTCCCGAGAGAGCTAGTGTTAAAACGGGCAGTCCTAAACATACATAATTCAGATAACTTATGTTTCATGTGGTGTGTTTTGGCGCACTTACACCCAGTTAAAATTAATGCAGAGAGAGTTTCCAATTATAAGCCTTATCTTCGTGGGCTGAACTTTAATAACATAACCTTTCCAGTGAGTGTAGAAAGCATCGACCAGTTTGAAGAACAAAACAAACCAATAACCGTAAGTGTATACAAAATGGAATTCTGTAGACAATCTAGTCCCTCTAAGGATCTCTCCCGAAGCCCCTACTTTAGGCGATCCACTTGACAATCATGTAGACTTGATTCTGTTTGCAGACGGTTCCAAGAGTCACTATGTATTAATCAGATCAATTAGCAGACTTCTGGCTTATACATCAAAGCATAAATCTAAACAAGAGATTTGTAGAAGGTGTTTAGTCAGGATCCCATCTATAGAAGCAGCTGCCGGTCATAAGAAACATTGTAAAAGTTTTGTAGACTGTAAAATCGAACTTCTTACGCCCAAACCAGGGTCTAAAGTTAGTTTTAAGAATGTACACAAAATGCAGATGAGGCCATACGTAGTCTATGCTGACTTTGAAGCAATCTTGCCGCAGTACTACGGCCCTCAAGAACGGACACAACAAAAAACAACCTTATTGTCCCGTCATCAGATTTGTTCTTATGCATTTGTTGCTGTTAGGTCAGATGGCGGACACACAGTGCCAGAGATTTACAGAGGCCCCGACGCAGCTGGTCGATTTTTGGAGCAGATGAAACACCTTCGCAATCAATTCTCTAATCAGCTGAACCTTTCAGACATTAAGATGACCCCCGAAGATGAAGAACGTTATAAATCAGCCACCCACTGCTGGATATGCAAATGCAAGTTATTAGGTGACACAGTGAGAGACCACGATCACATTACTGGCAAATTCAAAGGGGCGGCACACAACAGCTGTAATCTTCAACTCAAGGTTGACCCCGAAAAATGGAAACTGCCTATCTTCTTTCATAACCTACGGGGCTACGATTCTCACTTTATCATGCAAGCAATAACTTCGAATGTAAGAGGGTTAGCTGTATTGCACAATCATCAGAAAAGTACATGACCTTTACTGTAGACTGTTTATCCTTCTATGATTCTGCCCAGCATCTGATGGCAAGTTTGGATAAATTATCAGGATCTCTACAAGACTGTCCAATCACTAAACAATATTTTGACCCATCTTTAGTACGTAAAGGCGTCTATCCTTATGAATACATGAACTCGTGGGAAAGGTTTGATGAAGGCTCACTTCCTCCTAAAGGCACTTTCTTTTCTAGTCGTAGAGGAAAGGACATATCTGACGCCGACTAATAATACGCACAGAAAGCCTGGACAGAATTGCACTGCAAAACGATGGGCGACTATCACGATCAGTATCTAATGGCCGACGTGTGTTTATTAGCAGATGTGTTTGAAAATTACAGATCCACTTGCATGAAACACTACGGTCTAGATTCATCACAGTACATCTCTGCCCCGGGCCTTTCTTGGGACGCATTCTTGAAGTCTACAAACATTGAGATTGACTTAATCTCGGATCTGGATACACTTCAGATGATTGAGGATGGGCTGAGAGGAGGCATTAGCATGGCCTGTCATCCTTACCGCAGAGCCAACAACAAGTATTTAGACGATTATGATCCAACTAAACCATCCAACTATCTGATGTACTTAGACGCCAACAATCTGTATGGGTGGGCCATGAGCCAGGCACTACCATTAAGAAACTTCAAAATGATAAACGGGCCTCATGATGTTGATCGGGTGGTAGGACTATTGTCGCAGCTTACGCCCGATAATCCAATAGGATTAATCTTAGAAGTAGACTTCGATTATCCCGCAGAGTTGTACGGCCCCCATAACGATTTCCCCTTAGCCGCAGAAAGATTAAAGATGAGTCCCACAGAACCGCCCAAACGTCGTGCCTAACCTCTTTAACAAAACTAAATATGTTTGCCATTATCGATTGTTACAATTTTACTTAAGACACGGACTGAAACTTACTGCCGTTCACCGAATAATTACTTTCGACCAAGGGCCTTTCATGAGGCCATACATCATGAAGAACACCGACCTTAGAACTAAAGCCACTGACGCTTCAGAAAAAGACTTCTTTAAGTTGATGAACAACAGCTGTTTTGGCAAAACCATGGAGAACGTACACAATCGTAAAGATGTAAAATTGGTTACAAAAGAAAAACAAGCGATTAAGCTGGTCTCTAAACCTAACTACCAAGACTTTAGAAGATTTAGCGACAGCCTGGTTGGCGTCATGATGAAGAAACAGAATGTGAAGTTGGACAAGCCGGTGTTTATCGGATTCGCCGTGCTAGAGCTGTCAAAGTTATTAATGCTAGAATTTCTATACGACTACTTTAAGCCGCTGTACCCAGAATCAAATGTCCTTTACACAGACACCGATAGTTTTATTCTGACATCCCAACTGAAGATTTTTACAAAGACATGGAAATAGAAGTGGCCAAAGGAGCTGATGGGTGGTATGACACATGCGACTACCCAAAAGATTCGCCTTTACATTCAACCGTGAACAAGAAAGTGATTGGAAAGATGAAGGATGAATTTAATGGGACGGTTATACTAGAATATGTTGGCTTACGGGCAAAGATGTATAGCGTTGCTACCCAGACTTCTGTAACAAAGAAAGCTAAGGGCATAGGTAAAGAAGTTGTAAAAAAATATATGTCACGACAACTACAAGCAGGCTCTCTTTGAAAACAAAGTATTTTATCACACAAATGTTAATCTGCACTCTACTCTGCATCAAGTAAACACAACTGCTGTTAATAAGAAATCACTAGACTCTAACAATAGCAAGCGAACTTGCGTTAATCCCGAGCTTTCATACGCTATAGGCCCCCGGAGAGCCAACTTGGCTGACTTAAATTAAGATCTTAACTAGTACTTAACTTAAGATCTTAACTAGTACTTAACTAGTACTTAACTAGTACTTAACTTAAGATCTTAACTAGTACTTAACTAGTACTTAACATGACTTGTACTTTACTTACACTTAA
>CM065724.1:45129515-45162015 GCA_033310375.1 Conus canariensis
GGAAAAACTGTGGAAAGACCTGAAAGAAAAACACAGCGCCCTCAGCAAAGCGGAATCTGCGAGGAAGAGGAAGAGCAAAAAGAAGAAGACACAAGAGCGCTTCTTCAGAGACCCCTTCCAGTTTGCCAGAACACTGTTTGAGCAGCCAAAATCTGGGACCCTAAGTGTGGACAAAGGAGTTCTTGAGCAGCATCTGAGGAAAACATACTCTGACCCACAGAGCAAAGCACCACTCGACATTCAAGGTCTGGTGTGGCCAACCAACCCTGAGGAACAGTTCAATGGCAAGCCTCCAACGTTGGCGGAAATCAAGAAGGTGGTCGACAAAGCCAGAGCCAAATCATCACCAGGGCCAAACGGAATACCTTACCAGCTTTACAAGAAATGTCCCAAGGTGCTGGAGTGGCTCCACAAGCTGCTGCGATCGGCTTGGAGAAACCAGAAGATCAGCGGCCAGTGGATGACGGCAGATGGTGTGTACATCCCCAAAGAGCAAAACTCAAGTGACATCAGCCAGTTCAGGCCAATATCACTACTGAACGTCGAAGGGAAAATCTTCTTCTCTGTCATGGCAGCAAGGCTGACCAAGTACCTGATGGAAAACAAGTACTTGGATGTGTCAGTCCAGAAAGGTGGCATCCCAGGCGTGGCTGGCTGTGTAGAACACGCCACAATGATCTGGGACGCAATCCAAAAAGCAAAAACAGAAAAGAGAGACCTGGACGTAGTGTGGCTTGATCTGGCAAACGCATATGGATCTGTGCCCCATGAGATGATACAGTTGGCTCTTGAGATGTACCATGTGCCAAAGAACATCCGCGACATGCTCAAGAAGTACTTCAATGGCTTCTCAATGCGGTTCTCTACCAAGGAGTACACAACAGACTGGATCAACTTGGAAGTGGGTATTGCAATGGGCTGTGCAATTTCCCCAATACTGTTCGTGCTGGCAATGGAACTCATCTTGAAAGCAGCAACAAACAACGCGAGACAAACAGACCTTGGCGATGGATACAAGATGCCTCCTCTCAAGGCCTTCATGGATGACACTACAGTGATTTCATCCAGAGAAGACGAGACACGTCATGTGCTGGAGAGGCTGGACGACATAGTTGCCTCATCCAGAATGAAGTTCAAGCCAAAGAAATCACGGAGTCTCTCACTGAGGAAAGGAAAAGTGGCCGGATCTGTGGTCTTCAGTGTTGCCAACCAGGCCATTCCAACAGTCACAGAAGAACCAGTCAAGAGCCTTGGAAGATGGTATGATGATACGCTGAAAGACACACAAAGAGCAAAAGAAACCAAGCAGATGGCGGAGGAAGGCTTGGAGACCATTGACCAGTGTGGGCTCCCTGGCAAATACAAGGTCTGGTGTCTGCAGTTCATGCTGATACCAAAGCTGCTATGGCCTCTGATGATATACGACATCTGCACCAGCATAGTGGAGGCAATGGAAGCCAAAATCAACAAGTTCACAAGGAAATGGCTTGGTGTCCCACCCTGTCTGACTGACATAGCGCTGTACTGTCGCCAAGCAAAGCTGAAACTACCACTGAAATCCATCCTGGAGGAATACAAAGCAGGGAAGATCAGACTTCAAAGCATGCTGGAGGACTCAGGAGACAAGGTGGTAGAAGCAATCAAGCCCCAGCTGAAGACAGGCAGAAAATGGAAAGTTCAAGAGGCGATGGATTCTGCAAAAGAAAGTCTCAAGATCAGAGAAATAACAGGACACACACAGACCAACAGACAAGGACTGGGGGTGACCAAAACTGAATGGTGGTCAAAGGCCAAAGGAAAAGCCAAAAGAGACATGATGATTCAGGAGATGAGGAAAGAAGAAGACCAAAAAAGACTCCAAAAAGCAGTCCAGCAGAGCCAGCAAGGGCAATGGACAACGTGGGAGAATGCACTCCAAAGAAGTCTCACTTGGAATGACATTTGGCACATGGCCCCTCTCAGCATCAGCTTCATTCTCAGATCTGCATATGACCTTCTGCCCTCAAATGCAAACCTGGTGAAGTGGGGGAAAACAGACGATCCTGCATGCCCCCTCTGCCATGAAAAACAAACAGTGGAGCATGTCCTAAGCTCATGTAAAGTAGCCCTGGCTCAAGGAAGGTACACATGGAGGCACAACCAAGTGCTCAAAGAGATTGTACAAGTAGTCTGGGCTAGTACCAACACCACAAAGGGAAAATCAGGACTCCAAAAGCACCCGCAACATTCTTCACGGCAGGAGGCAGCAAATCATGGCCAAGAACAACAGTGCCACTCGAAACATGCAGGCAGAGTCTGCTGGATGGGGCAGATGACTGGGAGTGCACTGCAGACCTCCCAGAATGGAAGAGTCACCCAGAGATCATCAGCAAGAGTGGCATGAGACCAGACATAGTAGTCCACACTCAGTCAACCAAGCAGCTGATCATGATCGAGCTCACGGTGCCATATGAGAACAGAATGGAGGCAGCTCAAATCTACAAGACTGAAAAGTATGCTGATCTGGCAAACAGCTTGAGGAGAGAAGGCTATCGGGTCAAAGTCCTCACTGCAGAGATTGGAGCTAGGGGGTTTGTAGGAACGTCTGCATACAGCCTCATGAAACAGCTCTCAGTTGCAGGGAAGGAAAACAACAGAGCCCTGAAAGCAATGGCAGAAGCGGCAGAGAGGTGTTCAAGCTGGATCTGGTCAAGGAGGAACAAAAGTGAACTTCATAAGGCTTAATTTCCCTACAAATATCAGGTGTCCCTGTGGCTCAGTGGTTAAAGCGCGAGTCATTAAGTGGAAAATGAGCATGTCCAGAGGGTCATGGGTTCGAATCCCAGCCATGGCTCGTCCCAAGATGGGAAAAAAAAAAAGGGGCAGCAGAGGGACATCCGGAGTCATGAACCGGGTGTGGCCCAACCCCCCTAGAGTGTCAGGAGATAAGGGCCGAAACACTTGCTTGAAGGGGGCTTCTCTTCTGAGGACTCTCTGCTGCCACGCTCTCCACGAGTTTCTTTCTACACCACACACACATATATATATTATATATATATATATATATATATATATATACACTCATACATATACACACATACATATATATACTCACACGTATTCCCACATATACATACATATACACATATTTATACACTCACACACATACACATATATGCACACACATACCCATACATATTTCCA
This sequence comes from Conus canariensis, assembly GCA_033310375.1. NCBI lineage: Eukaryota > Metazoa > Mollusca > Gastropoda > Neogastropoda > Conidae > Conus > Conus canariensis. Next base: position 45,132,699 of record CM065724.1, read on the forward strand.
TATATCCGTATACATAATTACGTTCACATACCTATACATATGCATATATACAGACACATACACACTTACATATGCACATTCTTATGTGTATGCATACATACACACATACTTTATATCCATGTTTCAGTTTACCTCTATACTAATAAGCTGTTTATAAAAGTGCCAATTAACATGAAAATTTCTTGATTGAAGCATTGTGTAAGCTATGTATTTTTCGGTTTCATACCGCTTTTTCAGAATTCTTTTGAATATGTTGTATTGAGGCACCTGGTCATTCATTTTACATGTGTAAATATAAAATTTTGCAAGAAGAAGAATTAAGTCGAATACATCGTCTGATTTAAAACTATTGTTGTTACCAAAGATAGCCAATTGTTCACTTACAGAAAACGATGTGAGGTGTAGACATTTTTCTTTGACATCGTTTTCAAAGTCTTTCCAAAAGTGATTGACATATTCACACCTCCAAAGCATGTGCTCTATACTATCTTTTCTTACTCGACAGAAACTGCATCTATCATCGGGTTTTACTCCCATAGATGAAAGAACTACATTGGTTGCTATAATTCTATGTATTATTCGGATCTGGAACCATTTTAATTTTATTTCTTGAATCTTTTTAACTTTTCTAAAGGTTGCCTTCCAATTAATATTAGTTTCCAGTTTTTCATTCCACTTCTGAGTGCATTTTGGTATTGTTTTATCATCTAGTAAATTACTATAATATAATTGAGTTCCTTTTTTTAATAGAATGGATAAGGTGTAGTGCTCTAGAAAGAGGAGTCTGGTTACAATCTACCAACACAATATTTAAAGTATTAACAAATTTTTGTATTCTCATAATGATAGCTCTATAGCTCAAAAAGTTGGTTCTTATATTATACTTATCAGTAAATTCCGCAAATGACATAAAGTTCCCATTATTTGTGCACACATCTGCAATATAAAGCACATTGTTGTCTATCCACTCACATCTCCTTAAAGAAATATTCTCTAAATTAATTTTGTCGTTGAAGAAAAGAGGCTCTGCCATAGTTTCCGATACATTCAAAGGTTTAGATTTATTGCAGAACATTCTGTATGCTTGAAATGTGTCTCTCCAAAAAAGGTTTTGTTGTTTTCCAGTTAACAAAAAATTTGGTCCATATTTATAAACATCTTTGATATTTGGATGTAACGCAAGTAAAACTAATTTCCACTTATGACTTGTTTTTTCAAGTTTTCTTATCCAGCTTAATTTCAGCGCGTGCATGAAACACTTAACATCAGGAAATCCTATGCCCCCTTCTTCTACCCTTTTTCGTGCAGTCTTTCTGTTGATTCTATCATGTTTACTATTCCAGACAAATCTCAAACACAGTGTTTGAAGAGCTTGCATAAAGTTATCTGGTGGATTAGGCAAAAGTGTCCACAGGTAATACTATCTTTGACAGAATTAGAGATTTTAAAACTGCTATTCTTCCTACTGGTGTCAAAATTCTTTTTACCCATATTTTATATAGTTGTTTAATTTCTTCGAATTTTTCTGAATAGTTCACTTCCTCACAACCAGTTATGTCTGCGTTTCACCATATTCCAAGTATTTTGAATTTATGTGGATTCCAATCCAACTTGAGATTAGGCATATATCTTTTGTTTGAATTCCTTTCTTTTCCTAGCCATATTGCGGATGTTTTTTCGCTGTTCATATTTAGACGGAAATGGTACCAAACGTCTCTAAAGTTTTAATTGTTTCCTCAAATGATGTTTGGTCACCATTTTGTAACAACTGAGTATCATCTGCGAATTGTGCAAGTTTATCTCTGTTTGGTTTATTACAATTCCTTTAATATCATTATTTTGTCTTATCATGATGGCTAATATCTCTACACATAAAATGAATAAATAAGGGGAAACTGGGTCACCTTGTCTGCATCCTCTTTTAATTTCAAACCAAGGGGATGCTTGCCCATTTACTATTACAGTAGCCTTACTATTTTTATAAAAAGTTTCAATCCAGTTGCACATTGAATCACCAAAACCAAAGGCTTTTATTACTTTTAACATAAAAGTCCAATTTACAGTATCAAAGGCTTTTTCGAAATCTACACACAGTAGTAATCCTTGTAAATTGTTTTTGTTTAAGTAAAACATTATATCATATATCAACCTAATATTGTCTCCTATGAATCTTCCTGGGATAAAACCTGTCTGATCTTCATTAACTAGACTTGGGAGAACTGATTTAATTCTGGAAGCTATGCATGATGATCCTATCTTGTAAACTACATTCAAAAGTGTGATTGGTCGCCAGTTTTTAATAAATTCTTTTGGTTTGCCAGGCTTAGGGATACAAATTATAATACCTTCTTTTTGAGTAACTGACAATTCTTTCCTTTCTAACCCTTCATTTAAAGATCTAACTACGAATACCCCAATTTGACTCCAAAAGAATTTAAAGAATTCACAGGTGAAACCGTCAGTCCCAGGGCTTTTATTGTTTTTCATATGCTTGAGCGCTGTTGTTGCCTCCGTTAAGGTTATATTTCCTTCTAAAGCCGTTGAGCTCTCCTCTGAGAGTGTTGGAAGATCTTGAACTATTTCATGTATGTCACATTCGTGTACACTTTTCTTTTCATATAAACACTTATAAAAGTTATTGACTTCACAAATAATATCTTTATTGTCTGTTAGAGTCTTTCCATAATTATCTTGTAACTTATTCATTTGCTTACTAACATAATTTCTTTTTTCCAGCCCACAGAAGTAATCTGTTATCTTCTCCCCTTGAGAGATCCATCTTGCTCTTGATCTTAACAGAACACCTTCCATTTTCTTTTCTCTTATAGCCTGAAGTCTTTCATTCATTGTTTTTAGTTTTGTCAAATCTTCTGTGGTCTTTGGATTTTGTCTTTCTAAGGTTTGAATACCTATTATAAGTTCTTTTTCCTTTTTCTGCGTTTCTTTCTTTTTAAATGACGAATATCCTATTGTCAGGGAACGGATTTTCATTAGCAGTACATCTAAAAACAACTGTTGTGTTATGTTAAATTCTAAATTGCTTAAATAGGTTTGGTCAAATTCCATATTGTCATCGTATCTTACTGCATACTCTTTTATAGTCTCTTTAATTGTATGTCTGACCCTAGTGTCATATTGAGAATCCTTTAATAAGGAGCAGTTAAACTTCCAAGATGTGTTTGGTTTCGTCTGAAGCCCGTTTTTAAACTTTAACACCACCATAGAGTGATCAGTCCTGTAACCAGGGATAATTTCGCAGTCAGCGACATCAGACCACGAAAAGCCAAGGTATTGTGAGAAGGGGTTGAGAAGGGGTTGGGACACACACACACACACACACACACACACACACACACACACACACACACACACACACACCATGGCGTAAATTACCAATTTCTTCTCTCTCTCTCTCTCTCTCTCTCTCTTCTCTCTCTCTCTCTCTCTCTCTCTCTCTCATTCACACAAATACACTCACAGGCAAACACTTACACGCTCCCCCCCCCCTCCCAAATACGCGCGCGTGCGCGCCTCTGACTGGGGTGTCTTGTTCACACTATGGTACCTTGTATCTTCTTCAAATGTCCCGTCATTACAAGGGTTTGACCAATGTTCTATTGATAACCGAAAGGAGGGCACCATGATCCGGGAAACAAGGCATGGATCGTATACACATTGCACGCTGTTCTTCAGTCACTGAAAAAAAAATAATAAAATAAATTAAAAAAAAAATACTAATAATAAAAGAATGAAAACCGTCGACACTTGTGAAAATATTTTCCCATAAAAATATGAACGAGCAAGATATTCAGCGCCGGCTTGAGGGCATGTCCATGTAAACTTTTGACGTTACCTATATTGACACCTTTAACATTCACAAATAATTTGCACAAAATTGTTGATTTTAAAATCTTCAACTGGAAGCTGCATCCTGTGATTCCTTCACTTCCTGGCTGGCCATGTCCATGCTGGAGTCAATGTCCCTGTTCTCACAGGCGTCAGAATTGGCGCTTTTTCCTGATGGACATTGTTGGGAGTCGCCGACACCTGGTCTGTATGGAGAAGCAGTCACAGCGTCAGAGAAGATTTCCGCCCGTTCCTCCGCACTGACTGCTTGTGCCTCTCGAGGCTGGGAACGCCTCTCTCCCCCTGGCGGCTGCACGCTGAGGGAAGAGCTTGCTGAAGGGGGCGGCCGGACATCCTTCCATGCAGGGCTCCTGTTCCCTTGCTGTCCCCCTCTGCCCCTGCCGCCTCCACGTAGCGCTTTCCCAATGAAGGTAGACTGACTCCCTCGTCCCCTACCTGCCCCGGGTCTGCTGTACTGGGCCATCTGCTGCTGCTCAGCTTGCGTCGACGGAGTGTGAGTCAAGATTCTGTCTATGAGACTCAAGTCACCATTCTCAATTTTTGTGACTTCTTGATTGTCTAGTCTGCAGTACAAGGTTCCTTCAAATGTCCAGGCTGACTGAACACCAGCGTGTTTTTTTAGTTCTGCTAATCTTTGTGAGTTCAGTTTCGTTAAATCTTCATTTATGAAGACCTCCGATTTGTTTTTCAGAAGCTTTCTGTTTTTCATCACCAAAACCTTTGTTTTTCTGGCAATAAACTTGACGATGACAGATCTGTTTTGAGACTGTCTGAAGGGGCCAACTCTGTGTGCTATACTGATATGGTCCTTAGTGATGGAAGTTAATCCCAGCTGGCTGTGAAGAAAGTTTATGACCACGGTTTCTGTTTCCTCAGCTGTCTCTCTGTTTTTATCACCTTGTAGATTTATTATTTTTATATTATCTTTCCTGGTGTACTATTCTAAATTGTTTCTCAACTCCTCTTCTTTCAGTTTCCTCTGCAGTCTCTCTATTTCTTCAGACATGTCTTCAACATCTTTCTTCAGCGATTCTATTTGTTTTTTAAACATTACATTTTCTTTGCGGATTTCAAAGCAATCACCCAGAATCCTTTCTATTTTCTGATCCATTCTCCTGTAATTTTCCTTGCCGTCTGTTATAATTTCGTTCAATGCATCTAGTTTATTTAGAATAACATTTGTTGGTACGGCAGAACTCCCGTGCGCCCCCTCCTTTTGTCTTTCATCTTCATCCGAAACGAATCCCTCCATGTCCGAGCGTTGTGTGTACTGAGTGATTTTGTGTTGCTGTTTTTCTTCTATTGTTTTTCTTCGTTTGCTGTTTGACCTGTCTCTCATCATATCATGACTTTCAGGAACAGGACTGCTATTAAAACTATCATCATCAGAACGTCCTTTTCTTTTAGTTTTCTTGGTTTTTGTCATAATATCCAGCTAAGAGCCAGCGCCGTGTGTTGAAAACAAAAAGCCAGATAGAGAGACAGCTAATGTCACCACTCACAATAATGTCAATACTCACAATAATGTCAGCACTCACAATTAAGTCACCTTCCCATTTTCCAAGACGTGGTTTCTTGCGATGTTTTCTTTTGTTACTATATTAACCTCTCACCTTACTAGAAGGCATTCATATTTTTTTTGCTTCGACAAACTTTCTCAAACATTGTGACAACACTTTTCCTCTTTCCTGTGAACGTTGGCTCAGCGACGCATAGTTAGGCGAGACCGTACATTGCGGAGCGCTGTGTCGACACGTCCTCTCGCCACGGTGAACGCCGCTCAAGTCGAGATTCTCTCATCTTAGTTATTAATTCATTTATCCATCAGCTTAAAATCATGCGCAGTGTGGTCTCAAAACTTAGCAGATGTGGTGTCGCGTATATGGACTATTCCGCACGCAGTGACGCCTCCTTGATGAAAGAAACTGAAACTGAAACTAGTATTAATGTCATTGATTCATTCTTAGATGTGTAAGTTCTTTTCATATTGGTGGCTATAAAATCAACTTCAGAAGAATATCAGTGTTTCAGTATCTAAAACGCCTTACTTCCCCCTTTCACCATCACCCCCCTTAAACTCTTCTGCCCTTTCGCTCCCCCCCCCCCTCCACACACACACACAAACAAACCAAAAAAAAAAAAACAACATCTGTGAAGCTTGTTTTCATGGGGCAAATCGTACTAAAAACGGACTACCACTCTGGATAAACAACGACCGGAGCAAACTTTTTTTTTACGACAAACAAACCAACAGCAGTAAACGTGAGGTCATTTTCCTTTTAAAAGAAAACTTATCTGTAACAATACATATGACACAGTCACTGGTCAGAGTCCTTGCTGTGTCACTAATAAGCATAACAATTGTTTCATAGCGGTAATGCAATGCTCCAACTAATGCAGAAGACCAACACAGCAACTACCAGCAAAATGTAACAACATGGATAATAGAAACTTAATTTTATCAGATTTCAGCTGTGATCTTTACACTGGTTTAGACATTTGTCAGGCCAGCACTTCACCCAGAGAGGAGAGAGAGAGAGAGAGAGAGAGAGAGAGAGAGAGAGAGAGAGAGAGAGAGAGAGAGAGTCTACAAATTTACCCGCAACGTCATATAGCAAATTCCTTATCCCAAGGAGATTAATTGACTTAATTCATTTGGAGCCGCCATGCAGGCTTACCTCCCTTATGTTCTGAAGGGCGGTTTCTACTGTCGTGCTTTCCAGTTAGTGAATCTGATCTGCTGACTTAAACCCTTTCCCCCCAACCCTTCTTTATGCGTCTATCTGCCTGTCTGTCTGTCTCTCTTCCCATCTCTCTCTCTCCCTCTCTCTCTCTCTCTCTCTCTCTCTCTCTCTCTCTCTTCCCCTGCCTCCCTTGTTTCCTCTTCTTCTTCACCATATGAACACATACACACACACACACACACACACACACACACACACACACACACACACACATGCACACACACACACACACACACACACACACACACACACACACACACACACACACAACAATATAATACAATATTTATTCTTTTTTTGTCCCTTTTGGGGTATGGAGGAACACACACACACACACACACACACACACACACACACACACACACACACACACACAGAGAGAGAGAGAGAGAGAGAGAGAGAGAGAGAGAGACAGAGACAGAGACAGAGAGAGAATACTCTTTTGGGACAAGGATTTTTGGTGTGACTTCATTTATTTCTTTTTTTCTAGACAGAAAATGCAACATTAAGCGAAAGCTTTCTTGAATAAACACCATCATATACAGCACTTCTTGAATACACAACGTAAAATGATATTCTTGAGTAAAAAGAAACATAGTCTGAACTAAAAACCTGTGAGGGTCATCACGTCACACACATACACAGATTCACATTCCATTACTATTATTCCAGTTAAAATCTATGCAGCTTCTAAACTAATGTAACTGAAGGAAACTCTGGTGAGAGTTTCACAGCAGAAGGGTCTTGAGAGGAGACCTATTTTCACTTTCCCCTTCAGACAAATGTTTCAGCCCTGAACTCCTTTAACTCTACGGAGGCCGGGCCGTATCCGGATCATAGGCCCTAGATGCCTTGTGCTGTCAAAATTTCGAACCTGCACCTTCTGCATTAAAGGGCATCTCCAGGTGCACATGTTTTATGGTTGTCTTATCCATATGGCTATCGAAATCTGTTTCACGCCTTATGAAGTTTACTTTTGTTCCATTTTGATCAGATCCAATTACAACGCTTCAGTTGCCTCTATCATTTCTTGTAGGGTTGGTCCTCTTCATACCTGAAATCAAGAGGTTATTCGTGAAAGCTTAAGCTGGTGAGTGTACAACCTCCCTTGCCCCACTCTCAAAAGCGAAATTCTGGCTTAGAAGCTAGATTTCTTCGAACAGACGACTTGGCTGGCATACATCTAGGTCTTACAGGTCTAAACTGTCTGCTTTCATATAGCCCAGTGAATTCAGTCAGAATCATTTGATTTAATGGGTATAAGGTGAATACTACATCCTCGGTCTTATGTCACCAACCCTGGTGATCGCTAGACTGTTTTCTAATTTAGGAAGGTCCGCTCTGTATTCCACGTCTTCTATACCATCCAGTAAACCCCACCTGTTTGATGTCACAGCTGTTTCAGACCATGAGTTGTGGTCTTCTGCTATGTACGTCGACATTTTTGGATCTCTTCGTGGCAAAATGTTTCCTGTGGCAGTGCTAACCACATGTGCGATCAGTTCTTGGTTGTATGTCCAAGTGTTTCTTCCCTGGGTCAGCGCTACATAGCATGAACTGGGATATGCTCCACTGTTTGCATATCCCGACAGAGGGGACACTTGAGGTCATCGGATTTTCCCAATTTATCAGGTTCGAATTCTATAATAGGAGTTCATGTACAGATCTGAGGATGAATCTGATCGAAAGAGGAGCATATGCTATATCTTATTCCGGATGAGACTTCTTTGGCGTGTTTTACAAAGCTGACCTTGATGGATCGCCTTCTAATTGTCTTGGCATCCTGTTATTTCTTCAACTATTGTGTTACCATGTCTCTTCAGTTTCCCCATTTGCCTTTGATCACCATTTCGTTTTTGTTGATTCCAGCCCCCTGCTTGTTTGTTTATGTGTGTTTTGTATTTTTCCCCTGATCTTGAGGTTATTTGCCATGCTTACTGCATAACTGATTTTCCATTTCTGCCAGTCCTTATCTTGGGTTTAAAAGAATCCACAACCTTGTCTCACGAGTCCTGAACAATGTCAGTAACTTTGTTTTTTCCACATTGTACTCTTCAAGAATGGATTCCAGAGGTAGCTTCAGCTTATTCAGTGAGGCCAGACAATGCATCAAGCCATTTCCTTGTGTATTTGTTGATTTTGACCTCCAACACCATGAAGACAACTTTCTTGGATAAACACCATAAACTGATTCTCTTGAGTATAGGAATATAACCATGACCTAAAACTGTGACTGCCAGGGCGTCACACAGAAGATCTGCTCACCCATCATTCAAGTGAAAACGTATGCAGCCTGTCACACAACATACACAGTAAGATAATGTAAAGGATAAAAAAGCTAAAGTACGATATACTTCACGGCAATACAATCTGTTAAAACGTACAAAATCGGATGAAGAATCGAGTGCTAAAACTTTGTGGGACAAACGCTTCTTTCTCCTTCACGGGACTTGTAAATGCAAAGCAATGTCTTGACATTCCATTATCTAAAACATATTTGTGAAATATATTGATATAGCTTGTCTTCAGGAGGCTAACATGACCAAAATGTGTGCTAACCTCGAAATCCTGTAAGAAGAAGTCAACTTTCAAAACCAAGGAAGCAATAGAGTAAATGCGGAGTCGTTCTGCTTTCAAGAACTTCTCTGAAAAAGGACATCTGAACCAGTCACAGCATAGAGTCCTAGCGGAAAATGGCTTTATTCTGGCTAATGGAATACTCACAAAAAATAGGAAGAAATCTTCGTAGATCAACAAAATAATGTATTCAGTTTGAAGAAACAGGATTTTGTCAGGTGCTTTCTTGATAATGGAATACATACTTATTCAGTACAGCCTCACTGTAATGTTGATGTGATCAAATTTGATAATTTTTCAACATTACCGGAAATATAAGACCCGTGGAGATCTTTTTCAAAGTGAGGTATCTGAAGGCGGAAACTGAAGCAAATTTTAAAAAGAAAGGTTATTAGTTCCGCAAGACAATACAGACAAACAGATTACAGAAAAAAAAAACACGATGCATGTCGACCTCTTGGGTTTTCTACAGGCAAAAATAAATAACATTTAGGACAATGAAATCGAAGAACGAGCGAAGACGTGGTCTGAAATACAAACATAAAAAAGGGTTGCAGTCATTATGAATCAAAGTTAGTTTCAAAGCGGGGTGATTGAAGGCAAAAACTGAACTACGGTCAGTCTTGAATATGTCATAAACATGTGCTATTTACAATCAAAGCATACATCTCAAATCTGCATGTTCAAAACAAATCTTTTCCATGATCATTTTACCAGAAATGTTGACATCTTCATTTCTCTGTCTTTGACATTACACAACTTCTTTCAGGCTAACAGAAATGTATTATTAAACTTCCTTCGCAATTGAAAACAAGTAGAACAACACTGTTGGAACAAGTTTCCAGTTCACAGACGCAAGACTCGCCTGTTCCAGTCTAAGATGATCAGCATGCTATAGATATTGCCAGTTCCCTGATATAATTGTAATGTTGAGTGAACACCGTACGCAGCGCTCATCTGAAAATGACGGTCAGTTCCCTGCCTCACCTCCATCCACTCCTGGTTGGAAATCCTGGAACGGTTCAGCCTTGTCCGTAACTGTTTGGATTCATGCAAATTCTCCACTGCCCTCCCCCCCCTTCCCCCGCCTCTTCAACACCCTTGTCCCCCTTCCCCTTCCTCTGCGTTGTCCCCATCCCCATTAGCAGCCTCCCCCTCCCCACTTGCTCCACTCATCCTACGGCCGTTCTTTGATTCTCTGGTAATATTTATTCAGAAATGAATCAGTAAAGGAGTCTGTTTCCATCGGTTTTTTTAAGTTTTAAGAAGCAAGGTTTTTTACGTATGTTTCATCTTCTAAAGTGACGTCTTACTTTTGTGGTACAAGATAACAAAGATTGAAGTGGAGCAGACATTTGACATCATAAAAAGTTTTCCCCAATCCTTCATTTTGTACAGATTTTCCCCCGTATAATAACAAACATGAAGATCGTCCATCATTTCAATACGTCTTCTTGAACGGTACATTGACTCATGCCAAGTTCAGTTTTGCTATCGCCTGGCGACGCACGTTCTTTCTCTCAGGTTTGTCGGTGTACGTCTTGGGGAAAGCCTGGAAGCGGAGGTAGTACCGAGGTCTGGGAGACGAATGGTCGTCCACTTTGGTCAGGATGTCCTCCTCAACCAGACTGCGCACGCGCTCCTCCGTCACGGAAGGGTCAGAGGGCACGAAGCACGCGCAGATCTCTTCCCCCATGGCGGGGTCCGGAACTCCCACCACTAAGACGTCCTGCAAGCCTGTACAATATGGCATCACTGGTTTTGAAGTCAACCAGGACGGAGCATTCACAGCAAGTATATGTTAAAAAGATGTAAAGCTAGACAAAGGTGCACACAAAAAGCTCTCGGTTCTTAACTCTATAAATCCCCATTGAATGAATGTTACAGGAACAGGAAAATTATATGATACATTAATTAAACAAGAAAAGAAACCAAAGTTGTACCAAAATGGGAATGAAGTTTTGATAGTACTGATTCAACAAAATGCTTGAAAACATTGAACACAAACGGTTTAAAATAAGAATGACTATATACTTACACACACACACACACACACACACACACACACACACACACACACACACACACACACACACACAAACACGCACATACACTCACACACGTACGTACACACATGCACACCCACAGATACACGCATGCGGACACGCGCACGCACTTACATGCACTCACACATATACACATACATAGACGCACACACACACACACACACACACCCACACACACACACACACACACACACACACACACACGTGCGTGCGCGCGCGCACGCACGCACGCACGCACACACACACACACACAACCCTTTATTTTTGTTTCTAAAACAAATAGCAACTTTATGAGTGACTAATTGTTTGATTTTATTATCTATTTGGCACAGGTATCAGTATTTCAGTGTGCACGTGAAATCGTGAAAGCAGCCCTCGTTGTGTTTAGGCGAAATTGAAACTTGAACTTTAGAATCGAAATACTGACGTAACCTCAGAATATTTGGAAACTGAATGGAGACATATCACTTGTCTGTTATGTTATCTATAGATGAGTAATCGGCCTCTTGTATTTCTTGATTTTTCTCTCGGCTAAATCTGCCTTCGCTTTAAAAGAAAATGCAGTCGCACAACCACGATAATTTAATATATCTCTTTAAAGGACAGTTTCACCTGTTAAATATTGAATGAGCGCAGAACAATGGGGAGCGAGAAAAAGACGGAGCGGGAGTGGGTTGTGGGGAGGGGATGAAGAAGACAGGCTGGGGTGGAAAAAAAAGAAGAAAAACAAATCTTCGGAGATTGAATAGTTTTTCTGTATATAACAGTTAGTGTCTTCTTCGCGTATGACAAATACTTGCGAAAGCAAGTGTTGCATACTATAAGCTGTATGCTCTGAAACCACCATTAGAAAACTTGATGACAAGAAACTTGTTTGGACATGAAACTGTAACTTAAAATAGTTTTTAAAACAAAGGGGAAAAAAGCTTTGTGGATGTTGTAGACAACATGTTGTAACAAATATCTGACCTGGTTGTAATCACGAGTGCCAAGATCATTGGGTCGTGATCGTCATCTTAAAGCCCTGAATGTACCACACAGTCAATTCAGTCCTGTTTGTCCAAAAACAACTGAGTCAACAGGATGAATGCTCAAGTTGCAGTAGTTGTGTGGAGCCGAGCCCATCAGCAATAGGAGTACTGAGAAAGATGATTCTTATTTCATTCACCGAAAGAACTGAGCGAGTTCTTGCTCAACATTTCAAAAGGCAGCAAATGTCAGCTGTGATACAGAAGGATCAATTCTCTTGGTACACATTTTTTACTCAATGAGATAGAAAAAAAAACCTGCTTGATATTCGTCTTTACAATTAACAACAACAAAATTGCTAGACTTACAAAGAACCTTGTTCCAAGCGCTGAGGAGCCTACACAAGGAGTTCAATGAAAGTTAATTACGGGAACATTTCTCTAATCTGAAGATGCTACGTCACTAATTATCGTGATGTATAACCCCGTAGCAGCAGAAGAACGCAAATAAACTCTGATTACTAATGTATGATTATTTTAATTGATCTTATTTTCATATATATATATATATATATATATATATATATATATATATATATATATATTTCATTTTTTCCCCATTCACCCACTCAAGCACATACTGTTTGTTAGGCAGAATTATCTACCACTGCAGATGTGAATGCTTATCTCCCCCTATTTCTTCAATCTAAGACATAAGAGCAAGCTTTGTTTATAATTGAATATTTCTTGCAGTCATTGCAACACCAAGCTGCTCTATAAGTTGCTGGAATGGTGCTCGGTACTTATCCTTGGAATTTATTAGTTTATTGTAACTTAGTCCCTTGCGGATTCATTCCAAGAACTGGCCCTCAGCACTTGTGTCTTAAGAGGTTATTCTTTTTATATTTTCTACTTTTCACAAGAAAATGTAGCTTGTTTTGCTCTTTCATGATTTTCTTTTGCTTCTTAGGTGGCACCTTTGGTTGGTTTTTTTTAAAACTCAACAAACATACTACGGTATTGCACACCAGCCTTTTCTAGGATATCATTCTTGTTAAAACCGAAAAGGCAGAGGAGTCAAATTACCACTTTCCGCGGTCACTGAGGAGAAACAATCAGGTTTCGAAATATCGGTATCTGACCAGGAGTTATATGCTAGTGAGTTTCCTTCCTATTGGAGAATGTCTCCCTCTTTGGAGACTATAAGCTTGCTGAAGGCTCATTTTGAGAAGCATTTATTTCATTTTTTCATCCACTCAAGCACATACTGTTTGTTAGGCAGAATTATCTACCACTGCAGATGTGAATGCTTATCTCCCCCTATTTTTTCAATCTAAGACATAAGAACAAGCTTTGTTTATAATTGAATATATATATATATATATATATATATATATATATATATATATACATCACTGTAAGTTCTTATTAGTTTTAATATATGTTGATTATAATAGGCTTGGTGTCGTATGAAATCTTGAGGAGGACTGTCTCAAAGATGTGAACAATGTACATGTTTTAATTAATACCGTACGTTGCAGCTTAAAAGGAAACAGAACGAAGTCACAGAAGACATTTTTATTACTATACCCGGACAGCATTCCATGATCCGACTCTCCAGCCAGGCCGGTAGAAGATGCAGTAGCCTCTATGGATAGCGTCATGATGTCGTCCTTCCACCAGCAGTGAGCCGTCCTCCAACATGATTCCAATGTCCCCAGTCTTCAGAAAGCCGTCTGCAGTGAAGGAAGACGCAGTGTCCTCCGGATTATTCAGATAGACATGGACATGGTAGTGGTTTTGGCATAGACCTCTCCTTTTGTTCCCCTTGGAACTTCCTTGCCCTCGCTGTCACAAATCTTCAAAGAGCAGCTGGGTACAGTTTTTCCCACCAGAAAATCTTGATACTGAGAAATATCTGTTACCGTCATAAATGAGAGAAATCCCAGCTCAGTTGAGGCATAGTCAACATCAACTGTATCAGCCAACTGTAGTGCCTGATGAACCATTTCAGTCTCTGTTGGTTGGCCTCCAATAAATACATGCTTCATCCTCCATTCTTTTCTGTCTTTCGATGCCAGGATCTTGGACACGTGAAAGGGCATCAGCAAGGCATCATCGCACTTCTCCTGAGCAATGGTATCCCAGACAACAGCGGCCAGATCATCAGGAGGTCCGTACCACATGTCTAAGAGCAGACGACTTTTGCCCATAACCAGCATCATGAACACCGTACCTCCAATCCAGCCAAGAGGAGCACTGTTGAACACTTTGGTAAACTCGTCATTGCTTAAATCCCGTATATCCTCGGCAGAATGCTATGACGGCTTCATGGGTCTTTGGGACCAGCTTTGAGAAACCAGTGCTCCCTGACGTGTTGAGTACAGCAACAGTTTCCTGTTCCTCTACCTCCGCCTCGTAAAATTTGCTTAAGCTTTGCAGACTTTCGACAAAGTCCCCAGTTTCTGGGGAGGTGAAGCCATCTTTTACATTATTCGACCTTGGCTTGGTATCTTCTGCGCTGGATTTGCTTGCTGTGACGGCATCATGACGTAGAGGACTGGTTCTCCGGATGAAGAAGATTTTGCGGAGGTCGGGCAGTTGGTCAGAGGTGACTGTCTGGGTGACGGGATTATACTGCACGTGCTGCTTGACCACATGCCATGGTCCAGAATCATGATCTGGATCCACACACACTGCACACGCTTTTGATTGGCGGAGAGTGAACAGCAAATCCGATCCTGAAAATCAGATCATTAAGTGAAAGGATACTGTTGAGATCAGTGCAGTTATACCCCTTTTTCATGAAGTTGCCCTGTACCTACCCAATTCAAGATTATGTCGACTGAGTTTACATCCAGTTAGTGTGAATATATGGATATCGGGTAAATCTCTCTCTCTCTCTCTCTCTCTCTCTCTCTCTCTCTTCTCTCTCTCTCTCTCTCTCTCTCTCCCCTCGAGTTTTCTAGAGTATGGTGTGTGTAACTACGTTTAGAAAAAAGGTCCAGATTGATATTGATATACACTCACTCAATTGTACGGACACAATGTCTGAACAATAAACCATCTGAAGTCTGAAGTCTGAACAAACACACACACATCTTTCTCTTTCTGTGTGTGTGTGTGTGTGTGTGTGTGTGTGTGCTGTGTGTGTGTGGTGTGTGTGTGCTGCGTGGTGCGTGCGTGCGTGCGCGCAGCGCGCGCGTGTGTGTGTGCGTGTGTGTGTGTGTGTTGTGTGTGTGTAGTGTGTGTGTGTGTGTGTGTGCGCGCGCGCGCACGCGCGCGTGTCTGTGCGTGCTGTGATTCCAATATATTTCTTAAAATTTATAGTGAGAAAACGTCTTTCTTCGCTGATTTAAAAAGGCCACCTCTTCGTTCGTATTGATACTTTTTTTGGAGGACTGAGTCAGTGCCAGTTTAAAAAAAATAGTGTTATGGTGAAAATTGAGTTATTTGTTTTCAGTTATATGATTTTGTATATGACGAATTCGCGGCGAGGAATAACGTAATTTCCTTGCAAATACTACACAAATTTACATATATGACAGGCCTTTTTTTATTTTTTCCAACAGATGATAAATCACATCAGAAGTAATCAATAGTGAATTAACTACATCTGAAAGTTTACGAACCCCAGTTTCAAGATCATGTGAGTCGATGTTTCTTTTAAGCACTTGAAACAAATTTTTAATGGATTTGCCACTGTTCAAGGACATGAATGCCTATATAATGCTTCACACACACACAACACACACCACACACACACACACACACACACACACACACACACACACACACAGAGAGAGAAGAGAGAGAGAGAGAGAGAGAGAGAGAGTTCTGTGTTGCACAAAGAGTTTACTTGCAAAAGCGTTTTCAATATAAGAGACCGGTAGAGAATCACTACGTCCAATATCGAGCAGACTCCAAAATAATTCAGGAAAATGTCCCTTAGCAAAAAGAAGGAAACACTGAACCTGAAGAATATCAATAACCTTCCTCAAACTTTTCTTTTGAAACCATCGTTGGTACTATGCCGACACAGATCAAGTACTCGAAATAAGGCGAGGGCGTATGATAGCTTGTCACTTTTTTTCCAATGCACACCGAGTGCACTTTTGTGGACTTCTCACCTGTAAGTCATAAAATACACGAAATCGATAATCTACAGAATCAGATAAACGTGTTTCTTTTCTGACATTGGTAAATCATCTCCATCTCTCTAAGCTTCCTGTCTTCCACAAGCCATCCAGCAGTCTGGTATCTACTGCCCTGAGATAAGGGACATGTCAGCTGACACGCCTGCATCCACAGGCACGACACTTTTCTACATATCAGACTCCAGGGGGTAGCCTGGAGTCCTGGCCAAAGATTCTTCTCTATGGAACAATCCTCTGATCTTGGCCTTTGGTCCAGCCAGACAGACCAGATCCTCCGGTACACTGGAAGGTAGCTTCAAATACTGGGTTCCAAAAGAAACTGGTGTTACGATGTCCATTACAAGAAATGTTACGGTAAACACTAACTGGAAGGATGAGCAATTTAAACCAATACAAATATGGATAATCATTAAGTCCTATGGAAGACCTCTACGCTGAGGTGAAAAAGAAAAAGATTTCGCCAGTTCCTTTTCGGGTTGGCTGGCACTAGCTTACATCCATGCTGGAGAGTTCTCCTGTGGTGTTGATATGGGCGTCGTCAGCTTCATCAGGCTTACAACATATTTCCACTCAAATACTGAATGCATGGACCGCCTCATTAGTTTTTGCAGTGTAAATACATCAGGGATGGAGAAGTGCGAAATCGTCTTTGAACTGTACCTGTTTGAAATGCTTGAGTCTTTATGGAATTTTTTGTTGTTGTTGCACCACAGCAGCTTTTTAACTTTCTAGACGAAAGTCTGACTTAGGGAGGACACGATTCTTCTTATTTTCACTTTTTGTAATGGGTCTACTGCGATAAACATCACAAACATGTCATCAGATTCTATGCCAGACATGATCTCAAATGACGTTGTCAGTATTTTCGGCCAGTTTTCTTTTCACTACCTATTATTTGATTGTTTTGCATCACTGATACTGTTGCTGGTCAGATGTCATGTAACTGAGAAAAAGACTTGTTTATGCTGGTCATATGACACACTGATTTCGTTCTTCTCAGATTATCTGAACGATAGCAGTCACACAGAAGTCTACATCCATCCCCCACCCCATCCACAGACACACGTACACTCACACACACATTCAAACACACACACACACACACACAACACACACACACACACACACACACACACACACACACACACATACACACACGCACGCACGCACACACTACACACACACACACACACACACACACACACACACACACACACACACACACACACACACACACCACACACACACTGACCATTTGTGTGGATTCAATGTCTGCAAACCATAAATTTTCCAAATACTGTTTCAAACAACTTTCTTGTAAATGAAATATGTCATCTTATTCATGTCTTGATATGTAAAGGAACTGATGTCACCTTCTGTTGGATTCCATCGCATTGTAGTATTTGGGGTAATGAGCTAGCTGATATGTGTGCAAAGAGAGGAGCCAGAAATAAAAAGTGCTCCACGGTATTGAATATATCCTTTTGTTTACCTGAAGTCAATCAGTTATTAAAGCAAACCGTCTGGTGCCGATTCAGAAAACACTTCAAAAATACCTTGCTTGGTGCGGCTGATAAAAGCACTCATTTGATTAATTATGAACATGTAAACAGCATTCCTCATTTACAAGTGAAAAATATGAACCAGTACAGAAATTTCTTTTCAATATTTTATAAATCAAAACTTAATGCCTTAAAAACTAAATATACAAACGAAGCAAAATGTATGTGTGGAGAACGAAGAATAACCAGCAAGCATCTGCTGTTTGACTGTTCACCTCTTCAAGCTCATTTACCACCATTATCAGGCATGTCTTTGTGTGATGTCTTTTCAGATTCAAAGCGTGCCTTCAATGTTGTTTTCTCTTTAATTTGTAGTCCAGTTAAGCATGTACTTTAAGATTATTTGCAGGTATGTTGTAGGGATGTTTAGAAGGACATATATATGCACTTAGATAACCACATTATGCATACACTGACATAGTCACAGACATTTATGCATCTCTCTCTCTCTCTCTCTCTCCTCTCTCTCTCTCTCTCTCTCTCTCTCTCTCTAATATCACACAAGTGAAAAGGCGTAAAACAGAAGTACTACTACACATGCTGACCATCAGCCAGCCGACACTGAGCGTGGACCATTACAGCTCCGGCCATGACAATGCCCACGTCACACAGCGCGCGTTCCGGTCCGTTGGGCAGAGTGCTTACTACCATCTCCTTCCGCCTCACTCCCCCTTCCTGCAGCACTCCAGCCCAGCGACCCCCCAGCTGGTACAGCTGACCTTGCGTCAGTTCATATCTGCGCCATGAAAGACACATAGTTGTAAGGTAGGTGAGAACGACGACGATGTTGTAATCAATGTCATGTGGGACGTTACTAACACGACCATCATAATCATTAACTTCTGTGCAATTATCGTAATAAATATGAAAAAAGAGATGTTAGAGGGGGAAAAATTAGAATATGCTGCTCCTATTATATACTTACCAAATTCAATAATAACATTGAAATTGCTGGTGCAATTATCCAAACTAACGTTGGAAATCAAAGGATTCAGTGACAATCATTCTGACGTCAAGAGTTACTTCCAGACAGATCTGAAACACCTGTGGTGTATTAGTGGATGTTGCTGTGCCCTCGAGTTTAGATTTCAGATTATCATACCATTGTCAGCTTCATGGAACTACCAAGCTGCTGCCGAGTCAGATTAAAGCGCTTCTCCATAATTGTGCTGTACAAATTTGACTGGCCTGGATCTGTATTTTTCTTTACAGGTCCACACCACAACCCACAGAACCCTTTCCCTTGATTCACAGCCTGCAGTGACAAAGAATTTTATATCAAGGGAAATATAAGCAAAAGTAATAAATAAATAAGTAATAAATGTTTGAGACCTGCAGTAACTTTTGATTTTGAGAAAGAAAAAAAAACTGCGTAAAACATGCATGCTGCTATGTACCCAGCTAAAGTACGGGTAAAACAAGAAAAAGTATATAATCGTCAAAACACACGCGCGCAGACACACACACACACACACACACACACACACACACACACACACACACACACACACACACACACAGTGTTACAGAAGGGGGTTTAAGGGTGACTCTTGGAAAAGAATGAAAAAAGACTAAAGAAAACTTAGTGTGTGTGTAGGTGTGTGTTCTGTTTGTCCCCCAACCACACACTTCCATGCAAACAGTCATCACTTCCACCTCTGTAAACATGACAACAGATTGACAACTTGAAATATAGTGGGCAAAGACCAATCATCATAATATATAATATTTCATACAACACAATTCCAATATCAGGTTAACAAGTTAGGTTAATGCTGTTCAGCACACACAAAAAGAAAAAAAAACAAACAGAATAAGTATTTTTTTTCAACGTCACTTGTAGTTTAAATGGTGGGGTCTAAATAGTCTCTATTTTTGACCCAATCAGAAGTTAACAATTTAATTGTCCAAAAGAACCACTATACACATAAAGTCGTATTTTTCATACAAATGATTATTGTTCGTTGGGCAAGAAAAAGGGAGAATAATATTTCTTTCAGAGTTCTTCATTTAAGATCATTTTTCGAACAGTCCCTCGCAAGAAATGTTTCACGGCACAAATATTTCAGGATCTGTTTCTCAAAGTCATTTCTTTCCGGCATAATAGAGGCCTTACGGAATTCTTCACAGTCAGCTTCAGATGAATTCATATCATAACGGTCGGTTTCTTTAAGTTCAGAACAGATGTTTGTTAACTATACACATTACCTTGACCTTGGGGAGCAGGACAGTACATAGGGGCGTCAATAGGCCTAGGGTCTAACAGGAAACGCCCGTACCAGGAAGATAGCGTCCTAACAGATTAGGACCAGGGTTGACTCAGTCATCCACCCTCAGATAGGATACTATTACGGATGTGGCTCCCTCACGGACCAGACGGGTCGGACTGCTCCCCATGTATGAAGCAAGTCCAAGTAATCACACTCAAATTTTCTGAGTTATAATCATAAGAGTGATTTACTTCGCATCCGAATTCCAGCTGAACAGACCTATCCTTGTGAGTCGTCCCACTGTCACTGAAGCTAGCTACTCGTTCTTGACACTTGCTTCTTTCTTAATCAGAAGTAACTTTCTGCGTCAAAAACCAAATCGATTGTCATCTGGCGCACAAAGGAAATATATTCGTATGCAACCAATCCTTCACAACAACTGTATCATGTATTTAAGCTTACGATCAAGCTTCGCTGGATCAGCAGTCAGATCTCTGAATGCCCATTGAAAAAATTCCACAGAGTTCCGGGGCATGTTGATTGTCAGTCTTTTGTTTTCCAGATCTAAGTCCGATTGGTCTATAGGGCTAAACACTGATGTTGCTACGGGGAATGATTACAATGTTTTACATCCGTTTATCTTCAACATTTTTACGTTCGAAAAGAGACTGCATTTTCAAAAAAAAAAAAAAAATCAAAAAAAAAAAAATCGATGAAATAGATGAATAAAGCAAAGGCACATGCTATCGTAGTTTCTATGTTTCTGTTTTCAACACGCACTTCACAATTTAACTTCATAGGCCAATCCAAAAACGTTTCTTATTTCAACCAATGAAAACGCAGATAATGAAAACACCACTAGCTAGCGTACTCCACAAAAGCAAAAAAACGGACCAAAATACACCAACTGCAACAGAATAGCAAAACAACTCTGAGGATGATAAAATCACATCCGTCACACACACACGCACGCACGCACGCACGCACACACACACGCGCGCGCGCGCGCACACACACACACACACACACACACACACACACACACACACACACACACACACACACACACACACACACGTACAGTGCGTTTGTATGCACAGCAAAACCAGCAGAAGATTCAAAGTACTCTTTTCAATGTCCAGCTTAGAATTTTGATCTCAAACACTCTTAAGCTGCGCGGTATGCCAAATAAAATGTAAACACAGTAAACTGAACCCTCTTGTAATATCAAGCAGTAGATGAATCGCTTCACTCTTTGTGCTACATCCAAGGTGAACGTAGATGGGGTAATACAGCCCACAAATATAGAAAATAGGAAATAGGAAAATAGGAAAGGCCCAGTATGAGTTTGCCTCAATATCTTGGAGTCTTGTTCGCAATGAAATTATTCCAATATTTGTTTGGTTGGTGATGTTTCTTGCTCTTCGATTAAGTTAGGTAGGCACTCAAGGTCTGACAAGCGTGTTGAGCTAATGCGTAGGTCAGACATCTGCTAAGTCATAGCCACAAGACCCTCTTCTTAGATTCTCTCATCTTAGTTATTATTTCATTTATCCATCAGCTTAAAATCATGCGCAGTGTGGTCTCAAAACTTAGCAGATGTGGTGTCGCGTATATGGACTATTCCGCACGCAGTGACGCCTCCTTGATGAAAGAAACTGAAACTGAAACTAGTATTAATGTCATTGATTCATTCTTAGATGTGTAAGTTCTTTTCATGTTGGTGGCTATAAAATCAACTTCAGAAGAATATCAGTATTTCAATATCTAAAACGCCTTACTTCCCCCTTCACAACCACCCCTATGCTCTTCTGCCCTTTCGCCCCCCCCCCCCCCCCCCCCCACCGCCCCTAAACAAAACTAAAAAAAAAGTCGGTGAAGCTTGTTTTCATGGGGAAATCGTACTAAAAATGGACTCCCACTCTGGATAAACAATGACCGGAGCAGACTTTTTTTTTAATGGCAAAGAAACCTTACCTTACCTTAGCCTTAAATCTCTCTGTGCCAGGAGGCACATAAGGCTTGGACGTCTCTCCTCCACTGTGTTCAGTCTGCAGCTGCATGGCGTACAACACTCCATGTTTTCCAGCCTGCGCCGTTTCCCTCCTTCTCCACCATTCGCCGCCATGTTGTTTTCGGTCGGCCTCTTTTCCTTCTTCCCTCTGGTGTCCAACCAAGGGCCACAGCACAGTCGTCGTTCCTCTTCTTCCTCATTATGTGCCCAATCCAGTTCCACCTCCGTCTCCTCACCTTCTCGCTGGTCTTTCCTGCTTCTGCCATCTCAAGAACTGTCTTATTGGAGACATGTTGTTGCCATCGGATCTTGAAAATCCTCCTTAGACACTTGGTCTGAAAGGTGTCAAGCTTTTCTTCCTCTCCTTTAGTCAGTTTTCAAGTCTCGCATCCGCAGAGTAGGATGGACAAGACAAGGCTTCTGAAAAGGGAAGCTTTAGTCTTTCTGCCTATGTCGCTGGCTTGCCAGTTGTTTGATAGCTGCTTCATCTGTGCGCTGGCCAAGGCTACTCTCTTCTTGACATCAGCTGTGCCTCCACCGTCCTTCGTCACATTTGCACCCAGATATGTGAAGGTCTCTACCTCCTCTACTTCACTTCCTACAACTTTCAGCTTATCGTCACTCCTGCTGTTGGCTTTCATGGCTTTGCACTTCTTGGCATTCAGCTTCAGTCCAACTTTGGCTGCATTGTCTTCAAGTCTTGTTGTTTTGGTCTGAAGGTGGTTCATTGTTGAGGATAGTAGGGCGAGGTCATCCGCGAAGTCCAGGTCCTCCAACATGGTTGTGAAGTTCCATCGGATCCCCGTTCTCTCACCCTCTATAGTTTTCCGCATGACCCAGTCAATCACTAGCAGGAATAGGAATCCTGACATGCAGCAGCCCTGTTTCACCCCGGTCATCACTGGGAACCAGTCTGTTGTTTCATTTTCATCAATTACGGAGCACTGGAAGTCCTCATAAAGGGTCTTGACCATCCGGATCAGTTTCTGTGGGACTCCATACTGACACATGATGATCCAAAGGCTGTCACGGTGTATGGAGTCAAAGGCCTTTTCGAAGTCGACAAGGTGGATGTACAGCGTAGCATTCCATTCGTTGACTTGTTCCAGAATATTCCTGAGGATGAATATCTGGTTGACAGTTCCCCTGCCTGTCCTGAAGCTGGCTTGTTCTTTCCTGAGTGAAGAATCCACTCCTGTCTGTATCCTGCTGATAAGGATCCTGCTGAGCACCTTGCTGGCCAGTGGCAGCAAGGTAACTCCCCGCCAGTTGCCACACTCCTGAAGGTTACCTTTTTTCGGAATTTTACAAATTAGTCCTTTTGTCCACTGTGTAGGAACTGTCTCTTTCTCCCAAATGAGGTCAAAGGTTCGTTTGAGTTCTTGGCTGGTTTGCTCAATGTCTGCTTTGAGCATTTCTGCTGAAATTTGGTCTGCTCCAGGTGCTTTTCCTCTCTGAGGGCCTTCAGTGCTGTTTTAATCTCCTGAATAGTTGGTGCCTCCACTGAGATGTCAAGCTCTTCTGTCTCTTCCTCTTCTTCTGGTGGTTCCTCCGATGTATCTCTGTTGAGCACCTCCTGGAAATGCTCTTTCCACCTCCCTAGCCTGGTGTCTTTGCTCTTCAACAGTTCTCCATTCTTGTTTTTCACTGCTGCTGCTTGCTTGGTGCTCTGTCTTGTCAGTTGCTTCACTATACTGTACAGTTCTTTCTGCCTTCCATTCTCCGCTGCATTCTGTGCTCATTCTGCTTTCTCTGACATCCACCCCTTCTGTCCTCTCTCACACTCTTCTTCATCTCTTTATCCTTCTCTTTGCATTCCTCCTTCATTCTGTTTTTGATTCTCTCTGAGCGGGTACTGTCAATCTTCGTCTTTATTCCTTTCCTTTCGTCAAAGAGTTTCCAGCTGTTGTCACTGATCCATGGCTTGCTTTTCCCTTTTCTGAAACCGAGCACCTCTTCCGCTGACTTGACATATGCATTCTTTTGCTGCTCCCACACCTCCTCTACGTCTTCATTCTCGTTCCTGGTCTCTTCCAGCTTGCCTCTTACTGTCTCGCAGTACTTCTTCCTTGTCTCTTCGTCGTTCAGACGTTCGACGTCTAGTCTCGTCTTGACCTTGTTGTTATTTCTGTGTGAGCTGAGACGCAGTTTGATGTGAGTCCTCACCAGAAAGTGGTCACTGTTGGCATCAGCTCCCCTCTGTACTCGACAGTCTAATACAGATGATCTCCACTGTCCGCTGATCAAAAGATGGTCAGTTTGATTCCTCACTCCTCCATCTGCTGATACCCATGTTGCCTTCTGAATATATTTATGGGGAAATAGTGTTCCTGCTATTACAAGCCCATTCAGCTGACAAAACTCGCACAATCTCTCTCCATTGCCATTCTGTGTTCCAAGTCCATGTACGCCCATAGTCCTCTCATACCCTCTGTTATCATTTCCAACCTTTGCGCCAACAGTAGTAAACGTGAGGTCATTTTCCTTTTAAAAAGAAAACTTATCTGTAACAATGCATATGACACAGTCACTGGTCAGAGTCCTTGCAGTGTCACTAATAAGCATAACAATTGTTTCATAGCGCCTAATGCAATGCTCCAACTAATGCAGAAGACCAACTCAGCGACTACCAGCAAAATGTAACAACATGGATAATAGAAACTAAATTTTATCAGATATCAGCTGCGATCTTCACACTGGTTTAGACATTTGTCAGGCCAGCTTCACATCCCCTAGATAAGAAACTGAGTCAGTGTGTTTGAAGTGAAAGTATATGACAGAGTTCAAAAGCTTTCAGAAAAAAAAAACATGAATGTAATCTAGGAATTAGCAGAGTCACCACGCGTCTGCCAGCACAGACGATATGATATGCAGAGGATGTAAAAACAAGGGCATAGAAGGGGAAATCATTATGTGAGATTTCTGGCAAGAAAAGAGTGTGGAAAGAGCAGTATCCGTGAGAACATAGAGTATAAGAAACACACACAACACACACACACACACACACACACACACACACACACACGCACGCACGCACGCACGCACGCATGCACACACACGCACACACGCACACACACACACACACACACACACACACACACACACACACACACACACATGCTAACACACTCATACACCAAGGCTTGCACACTCACGTCCGTGGGCTCTCTAATTAACACGCTTGCATCACCCCACTGATAAACACTCACCAGCGCACAAACGTCTACAGTATACGCCTGGGGCCCTTGGAGATTCAAAGTCTTATCTCACTTCACATGTGATTGATCATTTGTGCCTGTTACTGGAAAGGCCCAGTATGAATTTGCCTCAATATCTTGGAGTCTTGTTCACAATGAAATTATTCCAATATTTGTTTGGTTGGTGATGTTTCTTGCTCTTCGATTAAGTTAGGTAGGCACTCAAGGTCTGACAAGCGTGTTGAGCTAATGCGTAGGTCAGACATCTGCTAAGTCATAGCCACAAGACCCTCTTCTTAGATTCTCTCATCTTAGTTATTATTTCATTTATCCATCAGCTTAAAATCATGCGCAGTGTGGTCTCAAAACTTAGTAGATGTGGTGTCGCGTATATGGACTATTCTGCACGCAGTGACACCTCCTTGATGAAAGAAACTGAAACTGAAACTGAAACTAGTATTAATGTCCTTGATTCATTCTTAGATGTGTAAGTTCTTTTCATGTTGGTGGCTATAAAATCAACTTCAGAAGAATATCAGTGTTTCAGTATCTAAAACGCCTTACTTCCCCCTTCACCATCACCCCCCTTAAACTCTTCTGCCCTTTCGCTCCCCCCCCCACCCCCCCACAAACAAACCAAAAAAACATCCGTGAAGCTTGTTTTCATGGGGCAAATCGTACTAAAAACGGACTACCACTCTGGATAAACAACGACCGGAGCAAACTTTTTTTTACGACAAACAAACCAACAGCAGTAAACGTGAGGTCATTTTCCTTTTAAAAAGAAAACTTATCTGTAACAATGCATATGACACAGTCACTGGTCAGAGTCCTTGCTGTGTCACTAATAAGCATAACAATTGTTTCATAGCGGTAATGCAATGCTCCAACTAATGCAGAAGACCAACTCAGCAACTACCAGCAAAATGTAACAACATGGATAATAGAAACTTAATTTTATCAGATTTCAGCTGCGATCTTCACACTGGTTTAGGCATTTGTCAGGCCAGCACTTCACTCTGTGAGAGAGAGAGAGAGAGAGAGAGAGAGAGAGAGAGAGAGAGAGAGAGAGAGAGAGAGAGAGAGAGGTGTCAGAGTCTACAAATTTACCCGCAACGTCATATAGCAAATTCCTTATCCCAAGGAGATTAATTGACTTAATTCATTTGGAGCCGCCATGCAGGCTTACCTCCCTTATGTTCTGAAGGGCGGTTTCTACTGTCGTGCTTTCCAGTTAGTGAATCTGATCTGCTGACTTAAACCCTTTCCCTCCAACCCTTCTTTATGCGTCTATCTGCCTGTCTGTCTGTCCGTCTGTCTCTCTTCCCATCTCTCTCTCTCTCTCTCTCTCTCTTTTCCCCTGCCTCCCTTGTTTCCTCTTCTTCTTCACCATATGAACACACACACACACACACACACACACACACACACACACACACACACACACACACACACACAACAATATAATACAATATTTATTCTTTTTTTGTCCCTTTTGGGGTATGGAGGAATACACACACACACACACACACACACACACACACACACACACACACACACACACACACAGAGAGAGACAGAGACAGAGACAGAGAGAGATGGAGAATACACTTTTGGGACAAGGATTTTTGGTGTGACTTCATTTATTTCTTTTTTCTAGACAGAAAATGCAACACTAAGCGAAAGCTTTCTTGAATAAACACCATCATATACAGCACTTCTTGAATACACAACGTAAAATGATATTCTTGAGTAAAAAGAAACATAGTCTGAACTAAAAACCTGTGAGGGTCATCACGTCACACACATACACAGATTCACATTCTATTACTATTATTCCAGTTAAAATCTATGCAGCTTCTAAACTAATGTAACTGAAGGAAACTCTGGTGAGAGTTTCACAGCAGAAGGGTCTTGAGAGGAGACCTATTTTCACTTTCCCCTTCAGACAAATGTTTCAGCCCTGAACTCCTTTAACTCTACGGAGGCCGGGCCGTATCCGGATCATAGGCCCTAGATGCCTTGTACTGTCAAAATTTCGAACCTGCACCTTCTGCATTAAAGGGCATCTCCAGGTGCACATTTTTTATGGTTGTCTTATCCATATGGCTATCGAAATCTGTTTCACGCCTTATGAAGTTTACTTTTGTTCCATTTTGATCAGATCCAATTACAACTCTTCAGTTGCCTCTATCATTTCTTGTAGGGTTGGTCCTCTTCATACCTGAAATCAAGAGGTTATTCGTGAAAGCTTAAGCTGGTGAGTGTACAACCTCCCTTGCCCCACTCTCAAAAGCGAAATTCTGGCTTAGAAGCTAGATTTCTTCGAACAGACGACTTGGCTGGCATACATCTAGGTCTTACAGGTCTAAACTGTCTGCTTTCATATAGCCCAGTGAATTCAGTCAGAATCATTTGATTTGATGGGTATAAGGTGAATACTACATCCTCGGTCTTATGTCACCAACCCTGGTGATCGCTAGACTGTTTTCTAATTTAGGAAGGTCCGCTCTGTATTCCACGTCTTCTATACCATCCAGTAAACCCCACCTCTATGCGTTTGATGTCACAGCTGTTTCAGACCATGAGTTGTGGTCTTCTGCTATGTACGTCGACATTTTTGGATCTCTTCGTGGCAAAATGTTTCCTGTGGCAGTGCTAACCACATGTGCGATCAGTTCTTGGTTGTATGTCCAAGTGTTTCTTCCCTTGGTCAGCGCTACATAGCATGAACTGGGATATGCTCCACTGTTTGCATATCCCGACAGAGGGGACACTTGAGGTCATCGGATTTTCCCAATTTATCAGGTTCGAATTCTATAATAGGAATTCATGTACAGTTCTGAGGATGAATCTGATCGAAAGAGGAGCATATGCTATATCTTATTCCGGATGAGACTTCTTTGGCGTGTTTTACAAAGCTGACCTTGATGGATCGCCTTCTAATTGTCTTGGCATCCTGTTATTTCTTCAACTATTGTGTTACCATGTCTCTTCAGTCTCCCCATTTGCCTTTGATCACCATTTCGTTTTTGTTGATTCCAGCCCCCTGCTTGTTTGTTTATGTGTGTTTTGTATTTTCCCCCTGATCTTGAGGTTATTTGCCATGCTTACTGCATAACTGATTTTCCATTTCTGCCAGTCCTTATCTTGGGTTTAAAAGAATCCACAACCTTGTCTCACGAGTCCTCAACAATGTCAGTAACTTTGTTTTTTCCACATTGTACTCTTCAAGAATGGATTCCAGAGGTAGCTTCAGCTTATTCAGTGAGGCCAGACAATGCATCGAGTGATTTCCTTGTGTATTTGTTGATTTTGACCTCCAACACCATGAAGACAACTTTCTTGGATAAACACCATAAACTGATTCTCTTGAGTATAGGAATATAACCATGACCTAAAACTGTGACTGCCAGGGCGTCACACAGAAGATCTGCTCACCCATCATTCAAGTGAAAACGTATGCAGCCTGTCACAAAACATACACAGTAAGATAATGTAAAGGATAAAAAAAAAGCTAAAGTACGATATACTTCACGGCAATACAATCTGTTAAAACGTACAAAATCGGATGAAGAATCGAGTGCTAAAACTTTGTGGGACAAACGCTTCTTTCTCCTTCACGGGACTTGTAAATGCAAAGCAATGTCTTGGCATTCCATTATCTAAAACATATTTGTGAAATATATTGATATAGCTTGTCTTCAGGAGGCTAACAAGACCAAAATGTGTGCTAACCTCGAAATCCTGTAAGAAGAAGTCAACTTTCAAAACCAAGGAAGCAACAGAGTAAATGCGGAGTCGTTCTGCTTTCAAGACCTTCTCTGAAAAAGGACATCTGAACAAGTCACAGCATAGAGTCCTAGCGGAAAATGACTTTATTCTGGCTAATGGAATGCTCACAAAAAATAGGAAGAAATCTTCGTAGATCAACAAAATAATGTATTCAGTTTGA
>CM065724.1:45167015-45179515 GCA_033310375.1 Conus canariensis
GCTTGACCACATGCCATGGTCCAGAATCATGATCTGGATCCACACACACTGCACACGCTTTTGATTGGCGGAGAGTGAACAGCAAATCCGATCCTGAAAATCAGATCATTAAGTGAAAGGATACTGTTGAGATCAGTGCAGTTATACCCCTTTTTCATGAAGTTGCCCTGTACCTACCCAATTCAAGATTATGTCGACTGAGTTTACATCCAGTTAGTGTGAATATATGGATATCGGGTAAATCTCTCTCTCTCTCTCTCTCTCTCTCTCTCTCTCTCTCTCTCTCTCTCTCTCTCTCTCTCGAGTTTTCTAGAGTATGGTGTGTGTAACTACGTTTAGAAAAAAGGTCCAGATTGATATTGATATGACACTCACTCAATTGTACGGACACAATGTCTGAACAATAAACCATCTGAAGTCTGAAGTCTGAACAAACACACACACACTCTTTCTCTTCTTTGTGTGTGTGTGTGTGTGTGTGTGTGTGTGTGTGTGGTGTGTGTGTGTGCGTGTGTGTGTGTGCGTGTGTGGCGTGCGGCGTGCGTGCGTGCGTGCGCGCACGCGCGCGCGTGTGTGTGTGCGTGTGTGTGTGTGTGTGTGTGTGTGTATGTGTGTGTCTGTGTGTGTGTGTGCGCGCGCGCGCACGCGCGCGTGTCTGTGCGTGCTGTGATTCCAATATATTTCTTAAAATTTATAGTGAGAAAACGTCTTTCTTCGCTGATTTAAAAAGGCCACCTCTTCGTTCGTATTGATACTTTTTTGGGAGGACTGAGTCAGTGCCAGTTTAAAAAAAATAGTGTTATGGTGAAAATTGAGTTATTTGTTTTCAGTTATATGATTTTGTATATGACGAATTCGCGGCGAGGAATAACGTAATTTCCTTGCAAATACTACACAAATTTACATATATGACAGGCCTTTTTTTATTTTTTCCAACAGATGATAAATCACATCAGAAGTAATCAATAGTGAATTAACTACATCTGAAAGTTTACGAACCCCAGTTTCAAGATCATGTGAGTCATGTTTCTTTTAAGCACTTGAAACAAATTTTTAATGTGATTTGCCACTGTTCAAGGACATGAATGCCTATATAATGTCTTCACACACACACACACACACACACACACACACACACACACACACACACACACACACAGAGAGAGAGAGAAGAGAGAGAGAGAGAGAGTTCTGTGTTGCACAAAGAGTTTACTTGCAAAAGCGTTTTCAATATAAGAGACCGGTAGAGAATCACTACGTCCAATATCGAGCAGACTCCAAAATAATTCAGGAAAATGTCCCTTAGCAAAAAGAAGGAAACACTGAACCTGAAGAATATCAATAACCTTCCTCAAACTTTTCTTTTGAAACCATCGTTGGTACTATGCCGACACAGATCAAGTACTCGAAATAAGGCGAGGGCGTATGATAGCTTGTCACTTTTTTTCCAATGCACACCGAGTGCACTTTTGTGGACTTCTCACCTGTAAGTCATAAAATACACGAAATCGATAATCTACAGAATCAGATAAACGTGTTTCTTTTCTGACATTGGTAAACTCATCTCCATCTCTCTAAGCTTCCTGTCTTCCACAAGCCATCCAGCAGTCTGGTATCTACTGCTCTGAGATAAGGGACATGTCAGCTGACACGCCTGCATCCACAGGCACGACACTTTTCTACATATCAGACTCCAGGGGGTAGCCTGGAGTCCTGGCCAAAGATTCTTCTCTATGGAACAATCCTCTGATCTTGGCCTTTGGTCCAGCCAGACAGACCAGATCCTCCGGTACACTGGAAGGTAGCTTCAAATACTGGGTTCCAAAAGAAACTGGTGTTACGATGTCCATTACAAGAAATGTTACGGTAAACACTAACTGGAGGATGAGCAATTAAACCAATACAAATATGGATAATCATTAAGTCCTATGGAAGACCTCTACGCTGAGGTGAAAAAGAAAAAGATTTCGCCAGTTCCTTTTCGGGTTGGCTGGCACTAGCTACATCCATGCTGGAGAGTTCTCCTGTGGTGTTGATATGGGCGTCGTCAGCTTTCATCAGGCTTACAACATATTTCCACTCAAATACTGAATGCATGGACCGCCTCATTAGTTTTTGCAGTGTAAATACATCAGGGATGGAGAAGTGCGAAATCGTCTTTGAACTGTACCTGTTTGAAATGCTTGAGTCTTTATGGAATTTTGTTGTTGTTGTTGCACCACAGCAGCTTTTTAACTTTCTAGACGAAAGTCTGACTTAGGGAGGACACGATGTCTTCTTATTTTCACTTTTTGTAATGGGTCTACTGCGATAAACATCACAAACATGTCATCAGGTTCTATGCCAGACATGATCTCAAATGACGTTGTCAGTATTTTCGGCCAGTTTTTTTTTTCACTACCTATTATTTGATTGTTTTGCATCACTGATACTGTTGCTGATCAGATGTCAAAAAGACTTGATTATGCTGGTCATATGACACACTGATTTCGTTCTTCTCAGATTATCTGAACGATAGCAGTCACACAGAAGTCTACATCCATCCCCCACCCCATCCACAGACACACGTACACTCACTCACACACACACACACAACACACACAACACACACACACACATACACACACGCACGCACGCACACACACACACACACACACACACACACACACACACACACACACACACACACACACACACACCACACACACACTGACCATTTGTGTGGATTCAATGTCTGCAAACCATAAATTTTCCAAATACTGTTTCAAACAACTTTCTTGTAAATGAAATATGTCATCTTATTCATGTCTTGATATGTAAAGGAACTGATGTCACCTTCTGTTGGATTCCATCGCATTGTAGTATTTGGGGTAATGAGCTGGCTGATATGTGTGCAAAGAGAGGAGCCAGAAATAAAAGGTGCGCCACGGTATTGAATATATCCTTTTGTTTACCTGAAGTCAATCAGTTATTAAAGCAAACCGTCTGGTGCCGATTCAGAAAACACTTCAAAAATACCTTGCTTGGTGCGGCTGATAAAAGCACTCATTTGATTAATTATGAACATGTAAACAGCATTCCTCATTTACAAGTGAAAAATATGAACCAGTACAGAAATTTCTTTTCAATATTTTATAAATCAAAACTTAATGCCTTAAAAACTAAATATACAAACGAAGCAAAATGTATGTGTGGAGAACGAAGAATAACCAGCAAGCATCTGCTGTTTGACTGTTCACCTCTTCAAGCTCATTTACCACCATTATCAGGCATGTCTTTATGTGATGTCTTTTCAGATTCAAAGCGTGCCTTCAATGTTGTTTTCTCTTTAATTTGTAGTCCAGTTAAGCATGTACTTTAAGATTATTTGCAGGTATGTTGTAGGGATGTTTAGAAGGAAATATATATGCACTTAGATAACCACATTATGCATACACTGACATAGTCACAGACATTTATGCATCTCTCTCTCTCTCTCTCTCTCTCTCTCTCTCTCTCTCTCTCTCTCTCTCTCTCCGTCTAATATCACACAAGTGAAAAGGCGTAAAACAGAAGTACTACTACACATGCTGACCATCAGCCAGCCGACACTGAGCGTGGACCATTACAGCTCCGGCCATGACAATGCCCACGTCACACAGCGCGCGTTCCGGTCCGTTGGGCAGAGTGCTTACTACCATCTCCTTCTGCCTCACTCCCCCTTCCTGCAGCACTCCAGCCCAGCGACCCCCCAGCTGGTACAGCTGACCTTGCGTCAGTTCATATCTGCGCCATGAAAGACACATAGTTGTAAGGTAGGTGAGAACGACAACGATGTTGTAATCAATGTCATTGTGGACGTTACTAACACGACCATCATAATCATTAACTTCTGTGCAATTATCGTAATAAATATGGAAAAAAGAGATGTTAGAGGGGGAAAAATTTAGAATATGCTGCTCCTATTATATACTTACCAAATTCAATAATAACATTGAAATTGCTGGTGCAATTATCCAAACTAAAGTTGGAAATCAAAGGATTCAGTGACAATCATTCTGACGTCAAGAGTTACTTCCAGACAGATCTGAAACACCTGTGGTGTATTAGTGGATGTTGCTGTGCCCTCGAGTTTAGATTTCAGATTATCATACCATTGTCAGCTTCATGGAACTACCAAGCTGCTGCCGAGTCAGATTAAAGCGCTTCTCCATAATTGTCCTGTACAAATTTGACTGGCCTGATCTGTATTTTTCTTTACAGGTCCACACCACAACCCACAGGACCCCTTCCCTTGATTCACAGCCTGCAGTGACAAAGAATTTTATATCAAGGGAAATATAAGCAAAAGTAATAAATAAATAAGTAATAAATGTTTGAGACCTGCAGTAACTTTTGATTTTGAGAAAGAAAAAAAAACTGCGTAAAACATGCATGCTGCTATGTACCCAGCTAAAGTACGGGTAAAAAGTATATAATCGTCAAAACACACGCGCGCAGACACACACACACACACACACACACACACACACACACACACACACACACACACACACACACTGTTACAGAAGGGGGTTTAAGGGTGACTCTTGGAAAAGAATGAAAAAAGACTAAAGAAAACTTGGTGTGTGTGTAGGTGTGTGTTCTGTTTGTCCCCCAATCACACACTTCCATGCAAACAGTCACCACTTCCACCTCCGTAAACATGACAACAGATTGACAACTTGAAATATAGTGGGCAAAGACCAATCATCATAATATATAATATTTCATACAACACAATTCCAATATCAGGTTAACAATTTAGGTTAATGCTGTTCAGCACACACAAAAAGAAAAAAAAACAAACAGAATAAGTATTTTTTTTCAAGGTCACTTGTAGTTTCAATGGTGGGGTCTAAATAGTCTCTATTTTTGACCCAATCAGAAGTTAACAATTTAATTGTCCAAAAGAACCACTATACACATAAAGTCGTATTTTTCATACAAATGATTATTGTTCGTTGGGCAAGAAAAAGGGAGAATAATATTTCTTTCAGAGTTCTTCATTTAAGATCATTTTTCGAACAGTCCCTCGCAAGAAATGTTTCACGGCACAAATATTTCAGGATCTGTTTCTCAGTCATTTTTTCCGGCACAATAGAGGCCTTACGGAATTCTTCACAGTCAGCTTCAGATGAATTCATATCATAACGGTCGGTTTCTTTAAGTTCAGAACAGATGTTTGTTAACTATACACATTACCTTGACCTTGGGGAGCAGGACAGTACATAGGGGCGTCAATAGGCCTAGGGTCTAACAGGAAACGCCCGTACCAGGAAGATAGCATCCTAACAGATTAGGACCAGGGTTGACTCAGTCATCCACCCTCAGATAGGATGCCATTACGGATGTGGCTCCCTCACGGACCAGACGGGTCGGACTGCTCCCCATGTATGAAGCAAGTCCAAGTAATCACACTCAAATTTTCTGAGTTATAATCATAAGAGTGATTTACTTCGCATCCGAACTCCAGCTGAACAGATCTATCCTTGTGAGTCGTCCCACTGTCACTGAAGCTAGCTACTCGTTCTTGACACTTGCTTCTTTCTTAATCAGAAGTAACATTCTGCGTCAAAAAACAAATCGATTGTCATCTGGCGCACAAAGGAAATATATTCGTATGCAACCAATCCTTCACAACAACTGTATCATGTATTTAAGCTTACGATCAAGCTTCGCTGGATCAGCAGTCAGATCTCCGAATGCCCATTGAAAAAACTCCACAGAGTTCCGGGGCATGTTGATTGTCAGTCTTTTGTTTTCCAGATCTAAGTCCGATTGGTCTATAGGGCTAAACACTGATGTTGCTACGGGGAATGATTACAATGTTTTACATCCGTTTATCTTCAACATTTTTACGTTCGAAAAGAGACTGCATTTTCAACAACAACAACAACAACAACAACAAAAATCGATGAAATAGATGAATAAAGCAAAGGCACATGCTATCGTAGTTTCTACGTTTCTGGTTTTCAACACGCACTTCACAATTTAACTTCATAGGCCAATCCAAAAACGTTTCTCATTTCAACCAATGAAAACGCAGATAATGAAAACACCACTAGCTAGCGTACTCCACAAAAGCAAAAAACGGACCAAAATACACCAACTGCAACAGAATAGCAAAACAACTCTGAGGATGATAAAATCACATCCGTGACACACACGCACGCACGCACGCACGCACGCACGCACACACACACACACACACACACACACACACACACACACACACACACACACACACACACAGTGCGTTTGTATACACAGCAAAACCAGCAGAAGATTCAAAGTACTCTTCTCAATGTCCAGCTTAGAATTTTGATCTCAAACACTCTTAAGCTGCGCGGTATGCCAAATAAATGTAAACACAGTAAACTGAACCCTCTTGTAATATCAAGCAGTAGATGAATCGCTTCACTCTTTGTGCTACATCCAAGGTGAACGTAGATGGGGTAATACAGCCCACAAATATAGAAAATATTCAGAGGAATCAATAGAGCTGCTCCGGAAAAGAATTTCGAGGGAAATAAGCCTGCCTTTCATTCCAAACATCGTCACCTTTTCTCAGTTGATAGGGGTCAAGTCACTAGCTGTAGAGTGTTAAATGTTTTATTTGAAGCGCACACCGGAACGATCGGGACACTGACTGTCTGCATAGCTGCTTCACTCCCACATTTGAGCATGAGGCGTGCCCATCGGCTTCGTCGGTGTCTTTGAAAGCGGCGGGACCATTCTCGTTGGACCCGAGCTCCAACACAGATTACCGGCCTTGTAGATTTCTGCACATTGTTCTATTCACAACGATGTTTTCTACTGCTAGGATAGCAGCTTTATTCAGTTTCCTAAATTCAGAGTTGTTACTGGTCTTTTACGTAGGGTGGAGCAGGGGTGGGGATGGGGTGGAGGCTTGTTTTTTTTTTCTTTTTTCTTAGAATGGTCTATTAAAAAGCTGATTAGATTTTTTTTTCAGACTATGTCCGACGGTAGACAGAGGAGACACTGAATTCATATGCATCCTCCTTCTACCTCACCGAGGAATATGACATCATTCCGATTCTGGAATGCCGCGTTTTGTTTAACAATAGGTTAGCATCTGACAGTATTGTCCAGGACCTCCCCTTCCCCCTTTCTCCACCTTTCTTAAGCTTCCTTCGGCTAATTCATTTATTTGTTCTCGTTTTGTTCAGCAGAAACCCTTCGCATTTGTTGCCTCTTGGTTTAGCGACTGTGATTTTAACGTATATGGACTTTTCTACATGCACTGATATCTATTTGAAGACACTAGAAAAAAAAAACAAAAAAAAACTGGAGCGTTCTTACCACGTAAGTTCACACTGATTAAAATGTGCACGGGGTTGGGGGGGGGGGGGGGGGGGGGGGGTTGCCACAGAACAACTTTCAAAAGCCTCCCTCCCCCCATCTGCCCACTTTAGCAACTCTACCCTCCTTTTCCCCTGATCTCTATCGCCTCCTTGCACCTACCCATTCTGTCTCCGTCTGTCTCTGTCTGTCTGTCTGTCTGTCTGTCTGTCTGTCTGTCTCTCTCTCTCTCTCTCTCTCACACACACACACACACACACATACACACTCACACACACACACACACACACGTACACACTCACAAACACACACACACACACACACACACACACACACACACACACACACACACACACACACACACACACCTCCCCCGTTCTCTTCATATTCCAGTTATTTAACGCACTGGCGTGCACACAAGCACATATTATCAAATAAGGGCTGATTTTTTTTTTCTTCCTAACGTTGCAATGAATTGGAAAGTGTGTAATTGTGTATCTACCTGTTCTTGTGTTGGTCGAAAAAGATCAAGGCGGGTTTGTTGGCAGCCTGGGCACTCCGGAATTGGAGCAGTTCCACCAAGGTGCTGTAAGAAAAGTGCTCTGCCGCCATGGTCCTGGTTTTCTCTGTGATGACAAGAGGCCTGCTATCTTCCTTGAGTTCAAAGGACAGACTATGATGCCTGCGCTTAAGTGGTGGCAGTGAAGAAACGCCGCTGCTGAAACACGGAGGGGGTGAGGAGAGGGGAGGGGGGGGGGGGGAGAGAGACAGACAGACAGACAGAGACAGACATACAGATGGACAGACAGACAGACGCACACACACACAGACAGGATATTAGTATAAATACAAAAATGGATGTTTTATTGAGGATAAGCCGACGTTTCGGTTTCTTTCTTTCTCTATTTCTGTTCCTTTTCTTTCGTTTTTCTTGCGCATTACCTTCAAAAAGAAGAGAAAAGAAACAACTTTGGACTCCGCCCCCCCCCCCCCCTCATTGCCACCCAGCTCCCCTTCTTACTCTATCCCTCTCCCCAACCTTCATTCAAAAGAAAGAAACAAACAAACTTAAAGGCAAAGAAGTCAAGGTAAAGAAAACATGAACAAACAGAAGTCATCAAGACAGATACATACATAAGCATTCACATAAAAAAACACACTATATTCACATACAAATCTATCATAAAAATATAAGAATAAGCCTAAGATCATGCGTAGAGTGGTCTCAAAACAGCGTATATGGACTAGTCCACACGCAGAGACACCTCCTTGATAAACTGAAACTGACATATAAATCACCAGATGGCATTATGATAAGATGCTGTAAACAAAGATAAGCTGCTTTTTGTTTCGTGATTTAATTGTAATGTTTTACCTGATGTGTTCACTGGTTGTGTATTGGGGTTCAATTACAGATGAACGTATTTGCTGATATATAGTTATGCTTTCCTGTCCCAGAAAAAGGTCCGCCAAAGGACCGAAATACTGTGCAAAAACGAAAAACAAAGGAGACGACCAAGCGGTTATATATATATATATATATATATATATATATATATATATATATATATATATATATATAATGCTGAACAATTAAGTAGTAGGAAAAAACAAGTGCAGGCTAGCAATTCTTCAGTCATTATAGTAATGACTTGGCAAAGATTTGAATTAAGAAAAAAAAAAATTGAAGATGAAGAAAATGGGGGAATATATTATAAGTATGAGACACCCTTCACTAGCTGCCTGAGGGAACCATCGTACTCCCCTTCAAAGGCAGATCTATTTGTATTGCCTGCTCCTATGTCTTTCGGCCGCTGAATCGGACTCATCAGGGTGACACGGCTGATTGTGTCTGTGCTCTTGGTGTCAAATAGAGACACACCACAGTCCATAATTCTGTGGTGTTCTCACCACCAAGGGCTCAAAAAAGAATCCAACAGCACCCCCAAAGCAGCCAGCGAAGGGTAGTAAATGGAACAAAACGAAAGTGTGGAGAGGAAAAAAAGTTGCTGAAAAACTAAAGGCATTGTGCAAACAGCATAAAATGTAGGGGACAATCTTTGAGCCTATATATATATATATATATATATATATATATATATATATATATATATATATATAAACGCCATAAAAGACCGTTGGCGTGCCCCAAAAGACATCCTGAAGATAGCAACGCTAGAAACAAGCTTGTAGATTTTACCACTTCATTTTAAAAATATTTTTTAACATATATATATATATATATATATATATATATAAATTCTTTGAGCCTATATATATATATATATATATATATATATATGCGTACATGTGTGGAAGTGGCTTGTGTGTATATGTGTGGGGGGGAGGGGGGATGGAGTTGTGTTCAGGCACGACAGGTTCATGAGTGGGAGGGGGGGGGGGGGGGGGGGGAGCGGGGTATGAAATTTGTCTGTTGCAGGATGGTTTGATCTAAGTGAACGATTTTCACATTTTTTGTTGTATAGAATGTTTGAGTGTGACTGCTTCCTTGCTAGTAAAATAAACTCTCACCAGAGGAAGGCCCACGGCCGAAATATTGTGAAACTACAGCCTACTTGTTGTTTTGTGTTCTTCCCAAGTTGTCCTGATATATATATATATATATTATATATAATATATTATAATATAATAGAGAGAGAGAGAGAGAGAGAAGAGAGAGGGTAGTACTGAGGATCAGCGTTATATTAAAAAGAGTGCTCGACCAGAGTGGGAGCGGCATTTGCTGTATTAAAAGCAAGTTAAAATCAAGCTTAAAAGCCGGGTTTTAAGCTTGATTTTAACTTGCTTTTAATACAGCAGTATATATATATATATATATATATATATATATATATATATATATATATATATATCAGGCCTTTTCTGGGATAGCATTCTTCTTAAAACAGAAAAGGCAGAGGAATCAAATTACCACTTTTCGCGGTCACTGAGGAGAAACAATCAGGTTTCGAAATATCGGTATCTGACCAGGATTTATATGTTAGTGAGTTTCCTCCCTATTGGAGATTGTCTCCCCCTTGGAGACTATAAGCTTGCTGAAGGCTCATTTTGAGAAGCATTTATTTTATTGTTCCCCATTCACCCACTCAAGCACATATATGGGGAGTTTGTGTTATACTCCCTGTTTGGCTAGTATACTTACCATGTCAGACCATAGCATTCAACGGCAGTTAGCCAGCTCTGTCAGGCCGAATTTTTTCCGTGGCCAATGCAGTCATAAGACAGTCACGTGATGTCACCCCACTTCCGGCCCCGGAAGAAGCCAGTGTCAACTTCCTATAAGTCATTCAGCGAGGCCTGGTGTATGGTGACCCCGAGAACCTTGGCGCCAGAGGGGAAGGTAGGGAGGGAATTAGAGTCTGACATGGTAAGTATACTAGCCAAACAGGGAGTATAACACAAACTCCCCATTTTGGCGTCATATACTTTACCATGTCAGACCATAGCAGAATTTAAAGGAATCGGAGGAGGGCGAGCGCCCTAGTGGTTCTTGGGGTTGACCGATATGGCTGCATTGGCCGCCACAAAGGAAATCCCCTTAGACCCATCAGCTCTGGTCATGCGGATATCCCTCAGGTAAAAATTAATGAAGGGATTTTCCGAACGCCAGTAGGCTGCCTCCAGCAGGTGGCGCACGGGGACAGAGTACTGGAACGCTGTGGAAGTGGCCAGTGCTCTGACCTCGTGGGCCCTGGGTGATAGGACAGGGAGATCCTTGTACGCCTGAGC
Source organism: Conus canariensis (assembly GCA_033310375.1). Lineage (NCBI taxonomy): Eukaryota > Metazoa > Mollusca > Gastropoda > Neogastropoda > Conidae > Conus > Conus canariensis. The sequence goes on from CM065724.1 coordinate 45,178,110, forward strand.
GTAGGTAGATCTCACCGTCTTGGAGAGCCACCTGGAGATAGTTCCCGCCGAGATATCTCTAGTATTGTTGGGGTTGAGGGAGATAAGGAGTCGTCTCTGGGAGGAGCGCCTGGGGCGTGTGCGTTCCCAGTAGTACCTGAGACACCTGGAGGGGCAAAGGTCCATGTCTCCATCTTTTTCTCCCTTTCCCAAGATGTCAGAACTCCGGAAGGAACTTGAGAGAGACTGAGCCGTCCCTGTGGAAGGCGATATCTGTGGGGTCACCGCTGAGGGCGTGAATCTCACTTCGTCTTCTGGCCGAGGCCAGGGCGAGGAGAAAGGTGGTCTTAAAGGAGAGGAGGTCAAAAGGAATAGAAGCAATGGGTTCAAAAGGGGTTTTTCTGAGGGCATCGAGGACCGTAAAAAGGTCCCAGAGGGGAATGCGCCTAGGGGACTGAGCTTCCCGTAGAGCAACTCCTCTAGACACCTCTCTGAGGAGAAAGTCATTGTCAAAAGAAGGGCCCCCCAGTTGACGAATGGTAGTGCAGATAGCTGATCTGTAGCCCCGAATGGAGCCAGCCGACAGCTTAAGGGAAGAGGATAGGTGGGAGAGGAAATTTCCTATTTGGATGTTGGAGGGCAGTAATGGGGAACAGAGTTATCTGAGCACCAGGTTATCCATCTCTCCCAACGGTAGTTGTAGAGGGATTCGGTGCTGGCTCTGCGAGATGCCGAGGCGAAGTCCCGTAATCCCTGAGAGGCCCCTGCCCCGGCTAGTGTGTCTAGGACGGACTGGGGTCTCTCCGAGTGGGGGGTAGATGCAGATGTTCGCAGTTGGGCTGGCATAGAAGCCACGCGTGTAGGCGAAGCATCTTGGGATTGGAGTGAGGAAGACCTGACCGGGGTTGTCTCAGCATGTCCCAGCGAGGGCTGAGCCGGAGGGGGGGAACGTGGGTGAGGGACTTGGGGTCCGGGAACCAAGACTGGGTCGGCCACCATGGCGTTACGAGGATCAGCCTGGGTCTTTCCAGCCTTGCCTTCCTGATCACCTTGTGTAGGATGGGGAAGGGGGGAAAGGCATACGCCAGTAGGCCCGTCCCGGGGAGGGATAGTGCGTCGACTGCATCCGCCTGGGGATCTGGAACGGGAGAGACGTACAGGGGCAGGTGATGGTTGAAGCTGGTGGCAAACAGGTCGATCATGGGCACAAACCAATGGTTGCGCGACACCAGCGAAGGAGGGCCTCTGTTCTGAGGGAGAGGCCTATGGAGCGGGCCTCTCCCCCTTTGTTGACATAGCAAGCTACCGACGTATTGTCCGTGAGGAGGAGAACAAGTCGGTGCGCGACCTTGTGCTGGAGTTGGAGAAGGGCTAGCCTGACCGCTTCCAGCTCCCACTCCCCGAGGCGTGACTGTCCTCCACGTGGG
>CM065724.1:45187015-45192015 GCA_033310375.1 Conus canariensis
CTATGTCAAATGTTATAAAAACTGTATTTTCTTGTTTATTGAGGTTTTTGAACCATTGTATTACTTCATATGTGTTTTTCCAGAGATTGAGTTCAGTGTTTTCTTTTATGTTTTTTATGGTTTTCATAAAGAGGCGTTACATACAAGTGGCTACAATTACAAACTAAGATACGATCCAGACAATGATACAAAAAGATGCAGAAAGAACAGGAAAAGGAATATCATATGGTACAATCCCCCATATGATGCAAGAGTTAAAACAAATGTAGGGAAAGAATTCTTTAAAATCGTGACATCATCTTTCCCAAAAGACCATAAATTATTTAAGATATTCAACAAAAACAACATCAAATTATCATATTCATGTATGCCGAACCTTAAAAATGCCATCGATTCAGCAAACAAAATGAAAAGCAGCACAGAAAAAAAGGAGGGTAACGAAAGGAAATCTTGTAACTGTACCAAAAAAGAACAGTGCCCCCTAAGCAACAAATGCCTTTATAACAACATTGTGTACCAAGCCACTGTAACATCAGAGAACGCAAAAGAAACATATGTAGGTATCACGGAAAACCAATTCAAAACTAGATATGCAAACCATAAACAATCATTCAACAAAGAAAGATACAAAAACCAAACAGAATTGAGTAAATACATTTGGAAACTTAAAGAAAAAAACATAGACTACAACATATCTTGGAAAATTTTAAAAAGAGCAGCATCATACAACAACATTTCAAAAAAATGCAATCTATGCCTAACAGAGAAATACATTATACTATGTAAACCACAGTTGGCAACTCTAAATGTTAGAACAGAAATGGTTAACAATTGCAGACACAGATGGAAGTTCCTATCAGCGAAAAAAACCAACACCTGAGAAACACATGTAGCACGGGAAAAAAACAACAGCAAACCAGCTAGCTATATATATACGTGGCACTGGCAACACAAGCTCATCACATCCTGACGACCGCACAGCGTGAAACAAATTTGTAGATGTTTTTAGAAGCTTGATTTTAACTTGCTTTTAATATAACAAATGTCGCTCCCACTGTGGTTGAGCACTGTTTTTAAGCTTGCGCTGATCCTCAGTACCATTCTCTTATTATATATATATATATATATATATATTATGTTGGTGTGTGTGTTGTGTGTGTGTGTGTGTGTGTGTTGTGTGTGTGTGTGTGTGTGGTGTGTGTGTGTTGTGTGTGAGGTGGAGAGAGAGAGAGAAGAGACAAAGAGAGAGAGGGAGAATGTGCGTTTTTGTGTGCGTGTGTATGTGTGTGTGTGCGCGCGCGCGCGTGTGTGTGTGTATGTGTGTGTGTGTGTGCGTATGTGTGTCTGTGTGCGAGTATATGTATGTGTTTGTGTGTCTGTGAAAGAGAGAGAGAGAGAGAGAGAGAGAGAGAGAGAGAGAGAGAGAGAGGTGTGTGTGTGTGTGTGTGTGTGTGTGTGTGTGTGTGTGTGCTTGTGTGCCCGAGCACGTGCGTGCATTTCTAAGCGTGTGCTTGTGCACGCGCTCTGTGTGTGTGTGTGTGGTGTGTGTGTGTGTGTGTGTGTGTGTGTGTGTGTGTGTGTGTGTTTCCTCTCTCTCTCTCTCTCTCTCTCTCTCTCTCTCTCTCTCTCTCTCTCTCTCTGTAAGAAGCTAGACATGCACTCAGCAGACTGACACATACGAACAAGAGCAAAAACCTAACTCTATATGAAGAAAGAAAGGAGGCATATAATAACAAAAGAACAATATACCAAGAGACAATTACAGAAAAGAAAAAACAATATAGAAAACAAACATATGACACACTCATACAAAACCAAATGGATAGTCAGAAATTTTGGAACATCATAAGAAATACTAAAAGAAGGAAGACTACACTACCATCAATAACCATCACACGATGGAAGGAACATTTTGAAAGCGTCCTAAATCCTCAAATACCTGAAACACAAAACAATACAGAGAGACTACAACAAAATGTAGAGGAAGATGAAGATGAAATCCAAATACAAGAACTAGATGAAGAAATAACCAACAACGAAGCAAGCCTAGCAATAAAAAAAATTGAAAAAAGGCAAATCACTTGGTATAGATGAAATACCACCCGAATTTGTAAAGGCAATAGAGCAAAATATAACTCCATTCCTGACAAAATTATTCAATAAGTTATACCAAGATAGTTATTTCCCCAGGGAATGGACAAAAGCTGTCATAGTACCTTTGTTCAAGAAAGGTACCAAACAAAACCCAGGAAATTGCAGAGGAATCTCCCTACTATGCATTATAAGTAAAATATTTACAGCCATAATAAACAGAAGATTATACAACTGGGCAGAGGAAGAAAATAAAATAAGTAGAGAACAAGCAGGATTCAGAAAAAAAATATTCAACCATAGACCACATTTTCACACTTGTATCAATGATTAGTAACTGCCTATATCGTAGAAGAAGAAGCAAACTATATGTTGCATTTATCGATTATCAAAAAGCGTTTGATACAGTAAACAGAGATGAATTATGGAAAATATTACAGAAACACAAAATTTCTACTAAAATGCTAAATATGTTGAAAGGTATATATAGAACAGTACAAGCATGTGTGAGACATGGGACAGAATTAACAGAATTTTTTGACTGCCCACTTGGAGTGAAACAGGGATGCCTATTATCTCCCTTGATTTTCTCCTTACTAATAGCAGAAGTAGCTGAGAAGGTAACAATGAGAGGAAGACGTGGATATCAATTTTTACCAGGAACCGAGGAATTATTCTTATTGCTATTTGCGGATGATATAGCGCTAATATCACGGACACCAGCTGGACTACAAATTAAAAACCTGCAAGAAACTTCTGATCACACAGGGTTAACAGTGAATCTGCAAAAAACAAAAATCATGGTATTTAGAAAAAGAGGATACCTAGGCAAACTGGAAAAATGGTATTATAAAGGAAAAGAAATTGAAGTTGTTAATAGCTATAAATACCTAGGTTATACATTAACAAGTAAACTTTCTGTCGATGTCTCACTCTCAGAATATGCAGGCAGAGCGAAAGGAAAGATGATAGAGATAATGAAAACTATGTATAGTTTAGGGCATATAGACATGAAAATCTATTTCAAACTTTTCGATTCACAGGTTAAACCATTACTTCTATATGCAGCAGAAGTATGGGGACTAATTAACTATTCAGCAGCAGAAAATGTACATTTACTCACAAGCAAAAAATACCTAGGGGTAGGAATGAAAACACTGAACTACTTAGTATATAGAGAGTTAGGTAGATACCCGATATACATAGATAGTACAGTAAAGACAATTAGATATTGGCTAAGACTGGTAAAAATGACACCAGACAGGATACCGAAGCAAGCATATGAGAGGGAAAAAAACAGAAGTAAACAAACAACAACATTGGGCTCTAGGAATAAAAAGATGTTTAGACAGTTATGGGTTTTCAGAAGTATGGAACAATGAGGGCGCAAGAAATGAACACAGGTTCATTAATGAGTTAAAGCAAAGAATGATAGATTGTTTTAAACAAACATGGCATGACAAAATTACAAACAGCGAACGATTTACAACATATTATTCGTTTAAAACCCGTGTGTGTGTGTGTGTGTGTGTGTGTGTGTGTGTGTGTGTGTGTGTGTGTGTGTGTGTGTTAGACAGCCTGTCTTCCTCATATCGAAAATTGTTCCAAACGTTCCTAACAACAAACCTGGCTGTCTCTGGAGATGTGCGCTGCCAAAGAACAGGTGACAGGTTAGGGCTGTACTGTTGGTGTTCAGCTCATGAATGGACTCTGAAGAATCTATCCCACTACCCAAGATGCGAAGTCAGTATCTCAAGTCAAGGCGTGAGACTGTGAGGCGTCTTGCTTCTCTTGGACAATGCATACACCTCCATACTCGGGAGTGATCCAGGTGAGGAAATACGTCTACGGAAACGCAGGAAGACAACATACCTATTTCCCTGGCTGAGGCAAAAATCGAACATGCTTTCTAGAGAGTGGACTGTATGGTGCGCTCCATAATGAAGACCCAAAGAGCCAGAGAGTACGAAAACACGTTGACTCTCCTTTTAACTTGATTAACATAACATTTCCTTCGGCACCTGAGATGTAATGTGTCCGAGGTTATATATATATATATATGTGTGTGTGTGTGTGTGTGTGTGTGTGTGTGGTGTGTGTGTGTGTGTGTGTGTGTGTGTGTGTGTATTTATCTTTTGATCTCCCTTGCATCCTTAAATAGATCCTCAAGCATGGGTTCAAAGGTTGTCCCTACATTTTATACTGTTTGCATAAGCTTTTTAGTTTTTCAGCAACTTTTGTTTCTCTTCACACTTTCGTTTTGTTTTATTACTACCTTTCGCTGGCTGCTTTGGGGGTGCTGTTGGATTCTTTTTTGAACCCTTGGTGGTGAGAACACCACAGAATTACGGTCTGTGGTGTGTCTCTATTTGATGTCCAGAGCACAGACACAATCAGCCGTGTCTCTCTCATGAGTCCGATCCAGCGGACGAAAGGACTAGGACCAGGCAACACATATAGATCTGCCTTCGAGAGGGATTGAGATGGTTCCCTCATGCAGCTAGTGAAGGATTTTCAGATTTACAATATACATTTTCCCATTTTCTTCATCTTCAACCCCCACCCCTTTTTGTTTTAAATTTCAAATCTTTGCCAAGTCATTATTATAATGATGGAAGAATTGTTAACCTGCACTTGGTTTCCCCCACTACTTAATTGTTCAGCATTATATCTATCTATCTATATATAATATATATATGTATATATATACACATATATAATTGTATATATGTATATATAGTTAAAAATAATGATCTCTTGTTGTCCTGAGTAAAAACCAGACTGTAAAATACAAGAATAAAAACAGTGTTTTCGTGCTTCAGACTTGTATTTGTAACACATTTTCGCTGTTCAATGCTTCATCAGAACAAGGTACAATGATAAAAGCCTCACATCAAGTACAATCTACA
>CM065724.1:45197015-45222015 GCA_033310375.1 Conus canariensis
ACCATTCATGTGCAAAAGAAAGGGATAATGAATTGAAAAGGGTATGTTTGGTGACATTTATTTATGTACTTATGTGTATGAAACTACTTTTACCACCACAAAGAAACCAACGTACAATCAAAACAATACATGAAACGAACACACACACACACACACACACACACACACACACACACACACACACACACACACACACACACACACACATTCACTAAGTATTAAAACTGTTTGAAACAACAGCAATAATTTCTCTTTTAATATTATTTGTAAAACCAACTACAAGTGCTGCTATTATATTTTCCTTCAACTTGGTCTTCCTCTGCTGCTACTACTTCTGCTACTTCGTTCTCAGCTTTCAGACCATTCCGTCGTTTTGACCTTCACTGTTTATCAGTCGATGATGAACCCAAGATATACCCGTGGGAACACCACAAAGTGTACGACCATCTGGCCGAAATGCTCAAACTCAGCCAGTGTGTGGGTCGTGCACATTATGTCCCTAGCACAATAAGGGGATTTCCCGGCACAAACTGTCGCATGTTCCAAAGTACGACACTTTGTGCAAATCTTCTCAGCACAAAGTGTCGTACTTTTGCACAAAGTGTCGCATGCGACAACAGTCATGCCACTGGTCCCAAGGTCCGTTGGTCCCAAGGTCCGTTGATCCCAAGGTCAATAAATCTGTGTTAATATACAGTAGCACGTGGCTATCTTGAAAACACAAGAGAGAGAGAGAGAGAAAGAGAGAGAGAGAGAGAGAGAGAGAGAGGGGGGGGGGGAGACAGACAGACAGACAGATAGAGACAGAGGGAAGCATATTGACACTTTAGCTATAAGAAGAAATGCATAGTTGGTCTACTATTGATTGAGTGGCTTTCAAAACAAATTCCTTGAATAAATGACTTACTTAAATATGCGTTACGTGTGTGTGTGTGTGTGTGTGTGTGTGTGTGTGTGTGTGTGTGTGTGTGTGTGTGTGTGTGTGTGTGTGTGTTCTACATCCCCGAATTGTTATCTCTGCCAGTCTTGTCACCTGAATTTAGCGGTGAATTAACCCGTGTTTTCAAAATAAAATCCTGGGGAAAAAATTGGTCTTGATGTGTTCTGGGGGAAAACCGAACCGCCACCACTACATCTCTCTTCCCCTCAATTTTCCTTGCCCCATCCCAAGCCATCCACAATCGCACGCGCGTGTGTAAAAGCGTTCATACTGTTCTTCGAGAGGAAGTTTGGTCGACGAGGGTAAATGCGGATGACAGACGGCCAATGGTTAGACAAACTCGGCGCTAGTAACAATGGTAGAAGAACAAATAGCCTGGAGCTTGAGAGAGAGAGAGAGAGAGAGAGAGAGAGAGAGAGAGAGAGAGAGAGAGAGAGAGAGAGAGAGAACGAACGAACGAACGAACGAACGAACGAATTTTATTTTAAGAGGGTAATGGACTAAGCATGAATGCTTTTTTACATCCAGCCCTCTGAGAGAGAGAGAGAGAGAGAGAGAGAGAGAGAGAGAGAGAGAGAGAGAGAGAGAGAGAGAGAGAGAATTTTTCTAGTGGAATAATATAATAAATAAATAAAATCAACGGAACACTTACCACCTCATCCGGCTTCTCCTCTTCGCCCCCCCCCCCCACCCCCACCCACACACACACACTCACACGAGAGAGAGAGAGAGAGAGAGAGAGAGAGAGAGAGAGAGAGAGAGAGAGAGAGACTCAAAGACTCAAAAGACTCAAAACTTTTATTCAGATAAAGGCCTAGGCCCCTTACTGAAGGGGGATGTTCACACAACTAAGCGAGAGAAAAGCCAGTGACATATACCAAATCAACAATTAATAGACGAAATAACATTCTTCATTGCATACACTAAAAACTAACATTCTATGAAGTAACGATTTTCAGCCTATTTTGCGCCAGATAAATATATATTGCTAAATTTTTCATTGTAGTCTCATGCTGTGACGACATAAGTAAAGTTAACCTGAAATTGCATGGAACCTTATAGTATTTCGGTTGTATCAATTTTTCTCTAAGATCATTCAGGGCAGGGCAGCAAAATAAAAAGTGTAATTCATCTTCTTTTCCAATGTTGCATAGACGGCATGTAAGCATATTTTCATTTCTGACGCTGTATCTAACGCAATGGCATGCAATACGAGACACACCAAATCGGAACTTGGTCAATTCGCTTTTCATATATCTATTCATTTTTAGCTCAATATACAGTTCTCTCAAATGAGTATTTTTAAACAACCTGTACTGTGCAAATCTGTCGCTAGTATATATGTGATCATGCCAGTCCTGCCATCTACAATCAATAATTCTTTGCCTAAAAGATGTTAAAAAACCTGATATATTTTGGACACTCTGGTTGTCCCAGACATACGAAAATCCATAAGAATTTAGACAATGACGAACATTTGTAACCCAAGTCCTCTTCCCATGAAAATCTAGATTTAACAACATTTTGTATGCCTTAAACGGCAATCTATCTTCATTCGTTCTGGTCAGTTTCAGCCAATACTTAATACATTTCATGTATGAATTAAGGTAAATTGGAAATCTGCCTAGTTCACCATAAACAAGATCATTTGGCGTTCGACTATGGACATTAAGAAAGCGTTTCAATGCAAACAAATGTACTTTTTCTATTTCTGTCGTTTTTTCAAAAGCCCATATTTCCGCACCATACTGTAGCATTGGCTGAATCTGAGAGTCAAATAGTTTACTAAAGACACTGAAAGCATTACAATCTAATTTATATAAGACATGAAGCAAGAGAATAACCGCTTTCTTCCCTTTATTAGCTATACTTTGGCACGCAAAACTAAAACTGAGTCTTGTTGAGAAATAGATTCCAAGATACTTATACGCATTTACTACTTGTACTCTCTCATTTCCATACGTCCATTTCTCATTTGCCGACAAATACCCTCCCTTACGAAAAATAATGATATTAGTTTTCTTCATATTTACTTTCAGTTCTAATTTACTTGCAGCATTGTATAAATTATTCAGCTGTCTCTGTAAACCCACTACTGTTATAGACAATAGAATAATGTCATCAGCGAAAAGTAGGATAAATAATTCTATGAGATCAAACGTAACTCCATGAAGACCATTCTCAATTATTTCCAAAGCCAGTTCATTTATAAAAAGTGAAAACAAAACAGGACTACAAACATCACCCTGCTTGACCCCTCGTGTACAGTTCAACGCCTCAGACAGTGTTGCCCCAGACCTTACTCTTGCCTTTACTTCGTTATACATGCTTTTAACACAAAGATACAACTTACCCTTAATTCCGTTTTTGATTAGAATTGGCCACAGTAACCTTCTAAATATAGAATCGAACGCCTTTTCAAAATCTACAAAAGCAACATATAACTTTCTATTATAGGCGAATTGTTTTTGAATAGCAGCAAACAAAGTAAAAATATGATCGATTGTCGAATATCCCTTTTTAAATCCGGCTTGGAACTCACCTGTAATATCATTCTGGGTAATCCATTCTTGTAATCTACTATTAACAATTGAACTGTATAATTTGCTACTAATGTCACATAAGGAAATACCACGATAATTGTTAACGTCATTGACATGACCTTTCTTATATAAAGGAATGATTACGGATTCTGTCCAATTTTTCGGAAAAATTCCTTTTTCAAATAAATAATTAAATAGTGAGACCAGGAAATTAACAACTGATTCACCGGAATTTTTGAAGAACTCACTTATAAGTCCGTCTGGACCAGCTGACTTACCAGTCTTTAGCTTTCTAATGGCAAGTAAAACTTCTACTCTCGAAATTGGCCTGTCCAGCAGATTGTCTTCATTGTCTTCAACGTAGTTAATATCAATTATCTCTTCTTCGTCTTTTTCCAAAACACTTTTGAAATGATCAAACCATTCATTCATACATATATCATTTAAAGGCTGGGATTTTCTTTTCGAGATCTTGTGCATTGTGTCCCAGAAGTTCTTTTGATTTTTTAAAGAGTTTGCCAATTCATTTACTAACGATTCGTTATGATCTTTCTGTTTTCTTATATTTAGGTTTTTATACTCACGTCTTGCAATACAAAGCTGGCTTCTAATATTAATATCCAATGTTGTCCTAAACCTTCTCAGCAGTCTTCGTACTCCACGTCTTGCCCGTATACATTCTTGATCAAACAATTCCTTCTCTTTGACTTTTTTACCTACCAAGATTTTTCTCTTCATATGAACAGATCTGATTGAACATGTCAAGGGATTTATTCACATCTCTATATATAAAAGCTTCTGCCATATCTAGTTTCTGCTGCACACGATAAGAGCTCATAGACATAGTAAATCGTTCCGCATACATTTCTTTCCAACAATATTTTGTTATAAATTGAGCTCTTTCTACACTTAGTTTTCTATTAATACATTCTTTTTCTGTTTGCCTTTGAATGGATAATAAAAGGGGTAAGTGATCAGATTCGATTCTTTCCAGAACTCTTAATGTTAAACGGTCATTCAAGAAATTAAACAAGTTCCCAGATAATAGAAAGTAGTCATTGACACTACTTCCCGAGTCCGAAATAAACGTGTAACGACCTTCAAGGTCACCAGTACATACACCATTGCAAATATATAAACCAAATACAGTACACATGTTAAGTAGTTTTTTCCCATATGAATTCAATACAGTATCCTCAGAACACCTCTGTATTTTGTTGTCCACATCCTTTATAGGTTAATGTGGAGTTCACAATCATGTAGAATATCAGGGAAAATATCAGAAGTCCTTGCATTCAGATCACCACATAATAATAAATCAAAATCATCGACACACAGTGATTTCTCCACGACACATTCCTCCAACATATCTATTCCATTATTGTAACCGTATAATGAGTAATATGGGGAATTTTCTGGGGGGACATAAGCACATATAAGCAGGACATTCTTACTCAGTCCAAAAAAATCTTTTTCCAGCATAAATAATAAAAAAATACTTATAATCACAATCAAGCGGATGGATACAAGAAAGAAGAGATTTACGAACTAAGACTATTATTCACCCGGAACATTTCCCTTGCGTTGCCAGTTTTACCGCAGGTTTGAGGAACAATTTATGATCTTTGAATATACCAGCATCAAAATGGTCTACAAAAGTTTCCACTAAACACACAAAATCAAAGGATGTAACAAAGTTAACAAAATCTGCATCATTCATTTTCGACAAAAGACCACATACATTCCAATGTAGAAAGGATACAGTATTCACAGGATTGTCAACATTTCCAGAGTTTTCACTCAAAAAGCTATCTCCGTCCTTGTCACTCACATAACTTTGATCATCTATTCTCACATAATCACAGTGACTGTCATCAGTTTCATTTGATTTCTCACTATTGTTTTCACAAAAACCGTCGCGTTTACATTTGTTTTTAAACTTATTTACATTCCCCACAATCACAGACTTACCACTTTCACCATCCTCGCCAAAATATCTTTCTTGACCACGTGCTTGTGATCCACTGTTTTCATTATCATTTTCATAGGCACAATTATCAACCACACAGTCAGCTTTTATTTCTATTTGTTCCCCATTCATGCAGTCATCCTTACAAATCGTTTCATTCCCATCAATGTAATCACCGATCTCATGATCATATTCGTCTATTACATTTACACAGCCCCAATTGTCATTCACACACTTATCATCCTTAACAGTTACATTTACTGACGTACTATCGCAATCACTTACAGTGCAGTTTTTAACCACACTATCATTATCACTGGCAGCCCTCAACGTGTTGCAACTATGAACAGTATTACAAGGAGCAGTGTGTTTGGGAACATCACATAAAGTAGAACAGTTATTCACAGTATCATCATATGAAGTGGTCTTTCTTTTAATATTCTCGTCATTATTATCATCATCATTTACAACACAAGGTACACAATCATTTGACACATTACGCATGACATGTTCATTTGACCCATTGACATATATGTGAGCATCCAAGTGCGCAGGCTGTCTAACATTCGAGCCATGCCTGTTCTGCACGAGCGTGTCGCACGCCGGTTTCAACTCACCACGGTTCGCTGACCCACTAACTCTTTGCGCTCGTGTGTTTTCTGTTCTGACAGCGTGCGGTGTCCTTTTATTTTTGTTACCCTTTAAACGTTTGGAATAAGATAGACTTAAACCACAGGGCCGGCCAGACCGTTATTGAAGTGGGACCAGATTTTCGCTGCCATCTAAACCATACTTCACTCCTTCAATGACAAGGTGGTCGTATATCATTGAAACCTTCTTGTTTTGGTTTCGTGCTGACTTTAAGTGAGGCGATAATTTTCTCCTTATTTCTCTCACTCTGAAGGAAAAGTCTTCTCCAATGAAAAGCTGGGTACCCTTCAACTTCTGTTTTGCACGCAGGATCCTCACTTTGTCTTTGTAAAAAGTACAGCATGCAATAATGGGAGAGTCGGCCCTGGAATTCAAACGGTGTACCCGATCAAATTCAACATCCCTAGAGAGTTCTAATTTATCTGTCAACATTTCCTTCACAGCATCCTCACTATCCTGCCAGGTCTCACGTTCTCTACGTGGAATACCATGTATAATTATGTTGTTCCGTTTGGAACGGCCCTCGAGATCGTCCACCTTCCTATCTAAAGTTTCAATTTTCTCATTAAGTCTCTTATTCTCACATTTCAAATTTTCATTTTCCTGTTTTAAGTCAGAATTTCATTTTTGAGTGACATAATTTCTCCTTTAATACTATCACACACTCCTTTCACCTCTTTCATATCTCCACTCATCTGCTCACACTTACATTTCACTTCACTCATCATTGTCATTAAGTCCTTCAGAGTGGGCTCCATGGGGTGCGTAGATGGCGTACCATGCGTAAATCCTGTCCTGTCCACACTTTCCCTGCGCGTACCAGCCCAGTGCTGTCCAGGCGGGCCTGCCGCTTGCTGTCAGTGGTCTTGCTGCCAGGTCCTGGGTTGAGCTTCACGTCCCCACACTGATGGATTAAATTCCCGTAGAAGAGTAGGACGAGGAGCATTCCTACCATGACACCGTCAGCACGAGTTCTGGGTTTCAAAATGGATATCCGCGCTGAGGCAAGAAATCTAGCCCGTTTCAACATAAACACTGTAAATATCAGCAAAAACTGACCACAAACGGGCCCGAAAGTCAGCGGGCCGGATGGCATAGTCCTTTACAAAGTCACTGGCCAACTACCAACACAGTGCACTACGCACCAACATAGAAAACAGTGTTACTGTGCAGAGCTCGCAACGCGTGACTTGTCAAGCTTGTCTTCATACACATGCCCCCCCCCCCCCCCCGAGAGAGAGAGAGAGAGAGAGAGAGAGAGAGAGAGAGAGGAGAGAGAAGAACAGAAGCACTTCATGTTACAGGTCATATATTTACTAAGCCGTTCACGTCTGTATTTTCACTGCAAAAAATATCTACACTCAGTGCCCGTACGGTCGCTGGCGACCTTATGGGCAACTGGTGACTGTACGGGCACCGAAGTCCCTGCCCATATGGTCCCCGGCGACTTTGTGGGCCGGCGACCATATGGGCACCAACAGGCGGTCAATGGAAACTGTTGGCACCGATATCACTGTGTGCAAGTAGGCCGGGTTTAACACTGAACTGCTGGCTGTTCCCTCCCACGACAAACAGACGGTACGGGAGAGACACGATGCATTCCAGAGGACAACTCGTTGATGACCGGCGACGCATGAAGTACAATGATGCAGGAAGCTGTCAGTTTGATCGCTTCAGTATACAGTGCTTGAACTACAACAGCAACAACAACAACAATGATAATAATAGTGATAATAACAATAATGATAACAACATAAATAACAATAGTAATAATGATAATGATGATGACGATGACGACGACGATGATGATGATGATGATTATAATACTAATCATAACAATGATAATAATAATGTTAATGAAAATAGTAATGATAATGATGATGATGGTGATGATGATGATGATTATAATAATAATAATAATATGATATAATACGGACTGATATGATACGAAATCATACGATACAATACAAAACAATACAATGCCAGGTATAGCAATACAATACAATGCAATAGAATATAATAGAAGCAAAAAACGACGAAGAAGAAGAACTCTCATTATTATCATCATCATCATTACCATCATCATCATCGCTATTATTATTGTTATTTTTATTATTATTACTATTGTTATTATTGTTATTGTTGTTGTTGTCGTTGTTGTTGTTACTATTATCATCATTATCATCATTATCATCATAATCATTATAGTAATCTACGAGCTACTCAGAGCTGCATCATGAACGACTTGAGTGCGTGCTGTGTGTTTGCCGCTTTTTTTTTTTCAATTATCTATCCTAGATTTGTTTTACATTGGCCACCAAAATTATGTTTGTTTTCATTTCATCTGGGATAGTTGAAGAACAGATTGGCGCGACAGAGAGTGTTTGCTGTAAAACATGGACGCATGTCTGTTCGATTTCTGATGCTCTGCCTGCAATAGCTTCCATGTTCAACGCCACTGCATCAGTTACGTCTGGCATCTACATTTACAATCTGGAAACCGTTAGTTTGCATGTTAGATTATGATTAGCAGGCGCTTACTACCCCCTCCCCCACTCCCTATGCCCATTTCTCTCGATAGAAAAATGCGCTCTATTTCAGATGAGGGTTCAAAAGTAATAACTAAATAAATACACAAACAAATAAGCAAGTGAGGACATGCATGTGACGAAAGATAGGGAATTGGGTGGGGGAGGGGGGGGGATCGGACTGTAGGGGCTAAACGTACATAGACAGGCATGAGTGAACAACTTCTAATAAATGTAAGAAGTTCGCTTTATTCGAAAGAAGCATTCCTGCTCGTAAAATTTGGTATCGCATCGCCTACCTCTATTATTTCAATGTCTCTACCTTTATAACACACACACACACACACACACACACACACACACACACACACACACACACACACAATATATATATATATATATATTATATATATATATACCCGCACGCACACACACACACACAGATAATATATAAACACTTGAACGTACGCGCGCGCGCGCGCCACACACACACACACACACACACACACACACACACACACACACACACACCACGCACGCACGCACACACACACACACACACAACACACACACACACACACACACACGCACACACACATACACGCTCACACATACAAACACACGTGCGCGCGCACACACACACACACACGCGCGCGCGCGCGCGCGCGCAGGAACGCACGCACGCACGCATGGACGCACAGAGAGAGAGAGAGAGAGAGAGAGAGAGAGAGAGAGAGAGAGAGGACAGAGACAGAGACAGAGAGACAGAGAGACAGAGAGAGAGAGAGAGGTCAGAATGTACAAATTTATCCGCAACGTCATAGAGCAAATTCCTTATTCCAAGGAGAAGATTAATTGACGTAATTCACTTGGAGCCACCAGGCAGGCTTACCTCCCTTATGTTCTGAAGGGCGGTTTCCACTGTGGTGCTTTCCAGTTAATGAATCTGATCTGCTGATCTAAACCCCTTTCCCCCCCACCCTTCTTTGTGCGTCTATCTGTCTGTCTCTCTTCCCATCTCTCTCTCTCTCTCTTTTCTCTCTCTCTCTCTCTCTTCTCTCTCTCTCTCTGTCTCTCTCTCTCTCTCTCTCTCTCTCTCTCTCTTGTTTCCTCTTCTTCCTCACTATATGAACACACCACACACACACACACACACACACACACACACACACACACACACACACACACACACACACAGAAGAGAGAGAGAGAGAGAGAGAGAGAGAGAGAGAGAGAGGAGAGAGAGAGACAATGACAATGACAATGACAAAATGTTTAATGAGCCAGGCCTTCTGCCCATGTCAAGGGGAGGGGGAACAAAGGGAAATTATGTCAGGATACTACATTGAAAATGAATATGATTAACAACCATACTAACCTGCAGACGAAATAGCAAGATTACGGATTTTAAATGCATCAGTTAGATATGCTGCCAGTCTGCACATACATTTAGTGTCACACATCAGTAACGATAACCTGAAAGAAGAAGGGTAATTGTAATATTTGCAGGGAATGTATTTTTCTCTAACATTTGAGTATTTGGGACAGACGCATATAAAATGAAGTTCACTTTCTGGGACACTCTCGCAAAATGGACAGTTAGGGGAGACATTATTAGAATATCGGTACCGATGCGTTCGTAATGCTGAAACACCTAATCTAAATCTGATTAAGGTCTTTTTCAGTACACACTGTTTTAGGTCGAATAAGTATTGAGATGTACCAAACGATAGTTTGAAAGATGCATAAAATGTATACCGACTTTTATCTCTCAACTGAGCTTCCCATCCTTGAATGAAACAATCAACTAGCCTTTGCTTGAATTCTCTGAGAAAAAGATGAATATTTTGAACACCTTGGTGTTCCCATACATGTCCAAATCCATATTTGTATAAAGTAAAGCATACGGCAGAAACCCAATTGTTCTGATTTTGATAGTGAAGAGCTAGCAGCATTTTATAAGATTTTAAAGGCAGACGCTCATCAGACATTCTCAAAAGCTTCAACCAATATTTAACACATCTTGTATAAGTATGAACATAAAGAGGATATCTACCACATTCACCATAGACGAGGACATTAGGTGTCTTAACGCTAACATTTAACAATCTTTTCAACGCAAAGAGGTGTACCTTTTCAATCAAATTCTGATTTGCAATCAATCCCCAAACTTCAGAGCCGTAAGTTAGCATTGGTAGGATTTGACAATCAAATAATTTAAAGAACACTTTGGGATGCTTTTCACCGAGGGACCACAGCAGTTTTAAAATGCATACAACTCCTCCCTTTGCTTTCGCAGCTCTATCTTCCATAGCGTAGGAGAAAGAGAGGGAAGGAGAAAAAATGATACCAAGGTATTTATACTGATTGACCACTTCTAGCTTATTGCTACCAAAGAACCATTTTTCTCTCGCTGCAATGTAACCGCCTTTGCGAAAGACGACCACTTTAGTTTTATCTAAATTAACTGATAAATTCATTCTATGCGAGGCATCCCTCAAAATATTCAGCTGTCGTTGCAGACCAATAACCGAGAAAGATAGTAACAGAACATCATCAGCAAAAAGTAGTATCAAAATTTCCATTAAATCTGGGGATAGCTTTACACCGTGTTTACCATTACGGGTTACATCAATTGCAAGTTCATTAATAAATAGCGAGAATAAAACTGGACTGCAGTTGTCTCCTTGTCTCAGGCCACGAGGACAGAAGAATGGTTCAGTGCACTGGTTGTTCACTTTTACACTAGCTTTGACCGTTTCATACATGCCTTTGATAGCTTTGTACATTTTACCTCTGATTCCTTTTTTCTTTAATATCATCCAAAGGTACTGCCTGTTAACTAAGTCGAAGGCCTTTTTGAAATCAATAAAGGCAACGTATAGCTTGCTCCGATTGAGTAACTGCTTTTGAATTAGTGCCAGAAGGGTAAAAATGTGATCAATTGTACTATGATTTCGTCTAAAACCAGCTTGAGATGAATCAATTAAATCATTTTCTTCGACCCATTCAGTAAGTCTTTTATTAAGGATATAACTGTACAACTTGCCTCCAATATCTAGCAAGGAAATACCCCTGTAATTGTCAGGACAATCAGGATTACCCTTTTTATACACAGGTAGAATGATAGACTGAGACCAACTTTTAGGAAAACTACCAGAATCAAACAGTTTATTGAAGTATTGAATTAAAAATAGAATGACTTCTTGAGATGAGTTTTTATAAAATTCACCACTTAATCCATCGGAACCAGATGCTTTTCCATATTTCAAAGCTTTTATAGCATCCTCAATTTCCCATTGCTCTATCGCTCTGTCTAGGGAGCACAGTCCAAGTTTGTGTCTACAGGCAAGTTAGTTTGAAACATTTCTTCAAAATCTGGTAAATCAGTATCATTAGATAGATCACTATCAAAAACCATCTTGAAATGATCAAACCATTCACCAGAAGTGATCGAATTATGCTTTAATTCTTTAGATATAAGAACAGATTTAACAGTTCCCCAAAAACGTTTAGGATCGCCACTACTATTCACAAGGGTATCTAGAATTGAGTGTTTATGTTCGGACCTCTTAATACTAAGCAGATTTTTATACTGTCTCCTTGAAATCACATACATATATCTGTAATATATCATTTGTAGCTTTTTACTATCATTGTCAACATCATGTTTTACAATACTGTCGCAAACTCTGCGAAATGTTCGTAAAGCTTTACGTACTTCACGTCTTTTTTCTGCACATTCTCTGTCAAACCATGGCTTTTGTCTGAAACTATCTACCCTAAACGTCTTTAACATACTTTTTCCAGCCATCTTGAGACCACCAATGAATGAGGCTAATGAGGCATCAATATCAAGATCTATTAAATTACTAGCATCTTGAATTAGTTTCTTAACATCATTATCATTAAACATTGCACAATAATCATTTTTCTTTTCATTATTCCACACAAACTTAGTAACTTTACTTATCGTAGAATGGGTCGAGGTGGGTGTCAGTTCAATGGCCTTAGGTACTTCAAGAAATATTTCTACAGGCATATGTTTTGAGTCAGTTCTGGGAATAACATTTAAATATGAACCCGCATGAAACATACATTCAGATACAATAAAGTAATCAATAACACTACATCCATTATAGGCAATGTAAGTGAATTTCCCCCCTCATCACCCAAAACAAGTCCGTTCATTATAATCAGGTTATATTGATCACATATTTGAAGTAAATATTTACCAAATTCATTTGTAACACCATCCTTTGACTCCCTACGAAATCTTGTACACTGCTTTGAATCATCTGCATTTTCACCAATAAAGTCATCTATGGAGAAGTCAGAAACATTACCATTGCCTGTTCTGGCATTCAAATCTCCAAAAACAATGAGAGGTAGTTCGCCATATTCTTCAAATAAATCAGCGATACAGTTATCCAAAAAACATAAACCATTATCAATTTCAGTTTCAGCATAATAAACACTATTTGAAGGTGGGATATACAAACCAATCAAGAAACAGTCAGAATAAAAACCCGTTAGTAGTTTCGATATCTTGAGAACCAAGCAGTTGTCATATTCAATTGTGATATGTGTAATAAATCTAGTCAGCTTTTTCTTTACAAGAAGTGCAATTCCACCGGACAGTCTAGCGGTAACGGAATCAGAAACTTGAATACCAGGAGAAATATATACATCATGATAAGGAAATAAGTGACTTGGGAAGGAATCTGAAAAAGTTTCAACGAAAAGAATGAAATCATAAACAGACACAAAAGAGCGAACTTCATGATCATATACTGTTGACATACCTTCCACATTGTAAGTCAAGAACCGTAATGTTTTGGCATCTTTTAAAATGCCAGATTGCTGTGCCGTGGGGTGATTTGAAACACAGGCAGGGCCGAGAGAGAGAGAGAGAGAGAGAGAGAGAGAGAGAGAGAGAGAGAGAGAGAGAGAGAGAGAGACGGAGAATACTCTTTGGGGACAAAGGATATTTGGTGTGACTTCATTTATTTCTTGTTTTTTCTAGACATAAAAGCGAAACACTAAGCGAAAGCTTTCTTGAATAAACACCACATACAGTACTTCTTGAATACACAACGTAAAATGATATTCTTGAGTGAAATGAAACATAGTCTGAACTTAAAACCTGTGAGGGTCATCCCGTCACACACATACACAGATTCACATTCTATCACTATTGTCCAAGTTAAAATCTATAGAGCCTCTTAACTAATATAGCAGAGGGAAACTCCGTGAGAGTTTCACAGTAGAAGGGTCTTAAGAGGAGACCCATCTCCCCTTTCCCTTTCAGACAAATGTTTCAGCCCAGTTTTCCTTTAATTCTGCAGACACACTTGATCTTGAAGTTTTCATTTGCTATGCTTACTGCATAATTAATTTTCCATTTCTGCCAGTCCTTATCTTGGGTTTAAAAGAATCAACAACCTTGTCTCACGAGTCCTCAACATTGTCAGTAACTTTGGTTTTTCCACATTGTACTCCTCAAGAATGGATTCCAGAGGTAGCTTCAGCTTATTCAGTGAGGCCAGGCAGTGCATCAAGCCATTTCCTTGTGTATTTGTTGATTTTGACCTACAACACCACGAAGACAACTTTCTTGGATAAATACCATAAAACTAATTCTCTGGAGTATAGAAATATATAACCATGACCTCAAACTGTATGACTGTCAGGGCGTCACACAGAAGATCTGCCTCATCCATCATTCAAGTGAAAACGTATGCAGCCTCTCACCCAATATTCACAATAAGAAAATGTAAAGGAGAAAAAAGCTAAAGTACGATGTACTTCACGGCAATACAGTCTGTTCAAATGTACAAAATCGGATAAAGAATCGAGTGCTAAAAATATGTGGGACAAACGCTTCTTTCTCCTTCACGGGACTTGTAAATACAAAGCAATGTCTCAGCATTCTATTATCTAAAATATATTTGCGAAATATATCGATGTAATTTGTCTTCAGGAGGCTAATACGACCAAAAATGTGTCCTCACCTAAAAAAACAGTAAGGAGAAGACAACTTTCAAAACCAAGGAACAACAGAGTAAATGGGGAGTCGTTCTGCTTTCAAGAACTTCTCTGAAAAAGGACATCTGAACCAGTCACAGTTAGAATCCTAGCGGAAAAAGCGAAAACAATGACTTTATTCTGGCTAATGCCGTGCTCACAAACATAGAAAGAACTCACTTTCTTCAGAGATCAACAAGAAAATATTACAAGTTTTTGTCAGGTGCCTTCTTGATAATGGAGTGACTATTTATTCCGTACAGCCTAACTGTGATGTTGACGTAATCAAATTTGATAATTTTTGAAAAAAAGATCCGTGAAGATCTTTTTCAAGGTGAGGTGACTGAAGGCTGAAATTGAACCAAATCTTAAAAGAAAGGTGACTAGTTCCGCAAGACAAGACAGACAGACAGATTACAGATAAAAAACCGAAGCATTTCGACCTCTTGGGTTTTCTACAGGCAAAAACAAACAGCATTTAGGGCAACGAAATCGAAGAATGAGCGAAGACGTGATGTGAAATATAAAAAAAAAATGGCAGCAGTCTGTATGAATCAAAGTTAGCTTCAAGCGAGGTGATTGAAGGCAAAAATTGAACTACAGTCAGTCTTGAATACGTCATAAACATGTGCTATTTACAATCAAAGCATAGCTACAGACAATCTTGAATACGTCATAAACATGTGCTATTTACAATCAAAGCATAGCTACAGACAATCTTGAAGACGTCATGAAAAAGTGTTACTTGCAAGCAAAACACAGCTGCAGGCAGTCTCGAGTACATCTGAAATCTGTATGTTGAAAACAAATCTTGTCCACGATAATTTTACCAGAAATGTTGATATCTCCCCCACGATGATTTCTCTGTCTTTGACCTTCCTCAACTTCTTTCAGGCTAACAAAAAAAGTATTATTAAACTTCTTTTGCTATTGAAAACAAGTAGAACAAGATTGTTGGAACAAGTTTCTACTTCACAGACGCAAGTCTGGCCTGTTCCAGTCTAAGATGATCAGCATGCTGTAGATGTTGCCTATTTCTTGATTATAATTGTATTGCTGAGTTAACATTGTACGCAGTTTTTTATCTGAAAATAACGGTCAGTTCCCTGCTTCACCTCCATCCACACCTGGTTGGAAATCCTGGAACGATTCAGGCTTGCCCGTAACTGTTTGGATTCATGCAAATTCTACACCCCCCCCCCCCCCCGCCTCTCCAACCCTCTTGCCTCCCTTCCCCTTCCTCTGCACAGTCTCCATCCCCATTAGCAGCCTCCCCCTCCCCACTTGCTCCACTCATCCTACGACCGTTCTTTGATTCTGTGGTAATATTTATTCAGAAATGAATCGGTAAAGGAGTCTGTTTCTATTTTTTTTTTCACGTTTTAAGATGCAAGTTTTTTTTCCATATGTTTCATCTTCTAAAGTGACGTCTTACTTTTGTGGTGTATGATAACAAAGACTGAAGGACAGCAGGCATTTGACATAAAAAAGGTTTTCCCTAATCCTTCATTTTGTACCGATTTTCCCCGTATAATAACAAGCATGAAGACCGTCCATCATTTCAGTACGTCTCCTTCAACAGTACATTGACTCATGCCAAGTTCAGTTTTGCTATCGCCTGACGGCGCACGTCCTTTCTCTCAGGTTTGTCCGTGTACGTCTTGGGGAAAGCCTGGAAGCGGAGGTAGTATCGAGGTCTGGGAGACATGAAGTCCTCCACTTTGGTCAGGATGTCCTCCTCAACCAGACTGCGCACGCGCTCCTCCGTCACGGAAGGGTCAGAGGCCACAAAGCACGCGCAGATCTCTTCCCCCATGGCGGGGTCAGGAACTCCCACCACGAAGACCTCATGCAAGCCTGGAGAAAATGACATCACTGGTTTTGAAGTCAACCAGCACGGAGCATTCACAGCAAGCATATGTTAAAAAGATGTAAAATTAGGTAAAGGTGCGCACAGAAATCTCAAGGTTCTTACATCTATAAATCACCCGTTGAATGAATGTTAAAGCAACAAGAACATGATATGATACATTAATTAAAGAAGAAGACATACCAAAGTTGTACATGAAATGGAAATGGAGTTTTGAATACACTGATTGGAAAAATGCTTGAAAACAAAGAAAATGAACTGTTTCAGATAAGAATGACTATTGACTTACACACACACACACACACACACACACACACACACACACACACACACACACACACACACACACGCACGCACGCACACACACACACACACACACACACACACACACACACACACACACACGTGTATGCACGGGCACACACACACACACACGCACGCACATGACACAGACAGAGACAGACAGACAGACAGACACACACACACACACACACACACACACACACACACACACTCAAACACGCACGCACGCACGCACGCACGCACGTGCGCGCGCCCACACACACACACACACACACACACACACACACACACACACACACACACACACACACACTCACACCGTTAGTTTTGTTTCTAACACGAATATCAACTTTATGAGTAAGCATGTATTTGATTTTATTGTCATATTCACACAATCATCTGTGAATCAGTGTACACATGAGATCCTGAAACCAGCCCTCATTGCGTTCAAGAGAAATTGAAACGTACTACTTAAGAATCGAAATTCTGACGTAACCTCAGTATAATAAGAAAATGAATGGAGAGAAATTGTTTGTCTCTCATACTACAAATAGATCAGTAATCGGCCTCTTCTATTTCTTGATTTTTTTTCTCAGTGAAATTTAATTCTGTTATAAAAACACAGTCGCACAATTTTGATGATTTTACTAGTTGCTTTTTTTTTTCTTCAAAAGATGGCTTCATCTGTTAAAATACTGAATCAGCGCAGATCAGTACTGGCCGGAAGCGAGAAAAAGACAAATAAGGGGGTGTTAGTGTGGGGAGAGCATGAAGACACGGTGGGGTGCGTAGAAAAAGAGAAAAAAGATCTTCGGTAATTGAATAGTTCCTCTGTACATTTTGTGATTAGCTTCCAATGTGTTAGATAACAGTCAGTGTCTTATTCGCATTTTGACATAATTATGTCGTATACTATAACCTGTATGTTCTGAGACCACAATTAGAAAACTTGATGGAAAAAAACTCATTTGGCCATGAAATTGTGACGAAAAATACTTTACCAACAAACAAAAAAAGAAAAAAAGAGAAAAACCTTGTGGATGTTGTAGACAGGGATAACAAATATCTGACCTGGTCGTAATCATGCGTGCCCAGGTCGTGATCGTCATCTTAATGCCCTGAATGTTCTATACAGTTGCTTGAATCCTGTTTGTCCAAAACCGATTGTGTCAACAGAATGAATGGCCACGTTGCAGCTGTTGTGTGGAGTCGAGTCGATCAGCAATAAGGGCACAGAGAAAGATGACTCTGATTCCATTCACAAATGATCTGAGCGAGTTCTTGTTCATCTTTTCAAAAGGCAGCACATGTAAGCTGTGATGCAGAAGGATCAATTCTGTAGATACAAATTTCTCACTCAAAGGGATAAAACCTCTGCTTTATACTCACTCAAAGGGATAAAACCTCTGCTTTATATTCGTCTTTGAAATAAACAACAACAACAATTGTTAGACTTACTGAGAACATTGTTTCAAGCGCTGAGGAGCATACGTAAAGAGTTCAATGAAAGGTAATTACGGGAATATTTCTCTAATCTGATGGTGTTACGTCACCAACAATTATCGTGATGTGTGACCCGCTAGTAGCAGTAGAACGCAAATATACTCTGTTTACTGATTTTAATATGATCGTATTTTCATTGATATACATATTACTGTAAGTTCTTACTTGCTTTAATATCTGTTTCAAGATGTGAACAATATATTTCATGTTTTTATTACTGACATGCGTTTTATTTTAAATAGGAAACAGAATTAAGTCATAAAAGATATTTTTGATAACTATACCCGGACAGCATTCCATGATCCGACTCTCCAGCCAGGCCGGGTAGAAGATGTAGTTGCCTCTATGAATAGCGTCATGCTGTCGTCCCTCCACCAACAGTGAGCGGTCCTCCAGCATGACTCCAATGTCCCCAGTCTTCAGAAAGCCGTCTGCAGTGAAGGAAGACGCTGTGTCCTCCGGGTTATTCAGACAGACAGTGGTCATAGTAGTGGTTTTGGCGCAGACCTCTCCTTTTGTTCCCCTTGGTACTTCCTTGCCCTCGCTGTCACAGATCTTCAAAGAGCAGCTGGGTACAGGTTTTCCCACCAGAAAATCTTGATACTGAGAAGCGTCTGTCACCGTCATAAATGAGATCCATCCAAGCTCTGTTGAGCCATAGCCAACATCAGCTGTATCCGCCAACTGAAGAGCCTGATATACCATTTCAGTCTTCATTGGTTGACCTCCGAATAAAACATGCTTCATCATCCATTCTTTTCTGTCTTTCAACGCAAGGATCTTGGACAAGTAAAAGGGCATCAACAAGCCAAAATCGCACTTCTCTTGAGCAATGATATCCCAGACAACAGCGGCCAGATCATCAGGAGGTCCGTACCACATGTCTAGGAGCAGACGACTTACGCCCATAACCAGCGTCATGAACATCGTTCCTCCCAGCCAACCAAGAGGAGCACTGCTGAACAATTTGGTAAATTCGTCATTGCTTAAATCCCGTACAATTCGGCAGAATGCTATGACGGCTTCATGGGTCTTTGGGACCAGCTTTGAGAAGCCAGTGCTCCCTGACGTGTTGAGTACAGCAACAGTTTCCTGTGCCTCTACCTCCGCCTCGTAAAATTTGCTTAAGGTTTGCAGACTTTCGACAAAGTCCCCAGTTCCTGGAGAGGTGAAGCCATCGTTTACATCATTTGACCTTGGCTTGGCATCTTCTGTGCTGGACTTGCTTGCTGTGACGGCATCATGACGTAGAGGACTGGTTCTCCGGATGAAGAAGATTTTGCGGAGGTCGGGCAGTTTGTCAGAGGTCACTGTCTGGGTAAAGGGATCATATTGCACATGTTGCTTTACCACATGCCATGGTCCAGAATCATGATCTGGATCCACACACACTGCGCACGCTTTTGATTGGCGGAGAGTGAACAGCAAATCCGAACCTGAAAATCAGATCATTAAGTGAAGGATACTTATGATAATTGTGCATTTATATTCCTTTTTTCTTGAAGTTCTCTCGTATCTACCTTCTCTCTTGTATCTTAAGATTATGTCGATTGAATTTAAATCCAGTTAGCGTCAATACATGGGTATCAGGTAACTCTCTCTCTCTCTCTCTCTCTCTCTCTCTCTCTCTCTTGTGTGTGTGTGTGTGTGTGTGTGTGTGTGTGTGTGTGTGTGTGTGTGTGTGTGGTGTGTGTGTGTGTGTGACGCTTGAGTACCAGCAATGATAAATATCATAAGGCCGATCATCAAACGTCAAGACTTAATTTCCTAAATTATAATGTTGAAAATTAAAAAAAATAAACTCGCTGACATTTCTTTCCTTGATTTTGTTACCAAATATGATATAATTTGTTTAACAGAAACGTTCATCAGTCATGATTTGATTTCAGTTTCCACTTTAAAAATTATGTTGCGTTTAGTGCTCGTGCTAAGAAATTGTCTGTGCATGGACGCCTTTCTGGGGGAGTTGTTGTTCTTGTTAAAAGAGACTTAGCAAACATTATATAAAAACATTTGAAATTGATTGTGAGAATGTTGTAGTGATTCAAACTGATAAATGTGTGTTTGGTTTAGATAAAGACGTTGTGTTTGTGGGGTGCTATGTTGTCCCTGAAGGAGGGCCCCTATATAGACAAACTAATCTTACAGATAGTATACTTATGCTTGAAGATAGTCTGCTGCAGTCTCTTTCTGATGTAATGTTTATTACATTATGTGTGGTGATATGAACGCCAGAACGGGTTGTGAGCAGACAAAGGAGGAAGAAATGTATAATTATGTGTTTAATATACAAAATGATGATGATGACGATAATGATGAAATTGTTTCTATGAAAAGATGTTCAAAAGATAACATTGTTAACAAGTTTGGTCGTTCTTTGTTGGACCTTTGCTTTTTGTTTGATTACGCAATTGTTTCTATGAAAAGATGTTCAGAAGATAAAATTGTTAACAAGTTTGGTCGTTCCTTGTTGGACCTTTGCTTTTTGTTTGATTTGTGTATTCTGAATGGTTCGTGTGACTCTGATGCTGATGGAGAATTTACTTTTGTTGCTCCTCAGGGTTGTAGTGTAATTGATTATTTTCTAGTATCTAGTGAACTATGTTCATATTGTGCTTTAAAGGTGGGGGATACTCTCTTTTCTTGGCATTTGCCAGTTCGGTTTACATGGAATGATTGTCCTGTTAAAAAAGATGTACCGTTAGTTGACAGGATGAGTGAGGAGCGAGTGGTGTGGACAGAGGAAAATGTACAAACGTTTAAGAATGAATTGAATTCTGATGATTTTAAACAATGTTTAGTTACAGCTATGAACAACATGATAGTTGATGTAAATAAATGTGTGGATGGGTTTGTTAATGCTTTATATGGAGCTGTGGCATGTATGGTAAGGAAAGTAGGAGGGAAGAAAAAAACAAATGAAGATTGGTTTGACGATGAATGTGAGAAAAAGAAGAGGGAAGTAAAGAGATTACTACAAATATTTAGAAGGGCTAAATCAAATGAGACAAAGGAAGAAAAGGGTGATTTATATACAAAAGAAAGAAAAGAATATATTGATTTAAGAAAAGAAAAGAAAAGAAAATTTGATGAAAACAGAATACTAAAGCTTAAACAATCAGTAAATGATCCCAAATTGTTTTGGAGTACAATACGATCAGTTAACAGGAAATCCACCATTTACAATGAAATAACATCCCAGCAATGGTTTGACCGTTTCCATAGTGTATTCAACTCTCTTTGTAATGATCAAAGTGATCTAGCAGTAGAAGAAATAGAAGATGAGCAAAATGATGAACTCTAGTTTGATGACCCTATAACTACAGCCGAAGTAAGAGCAAGTATTAGAAATTTGAAAACTGGTAAAAGCCCGGGACCAGATAGAATAATAAGTGAAATGATAAAACATGCCAATGACTATGTGATTGATTTCTGTGTTTCTTTATTCAACCATTTGTTTAATCATGGATTGTTTCCCCTGTCGTGGTCAACGTCCATTATTGTACCCATCCATAATAAAGCAGACCCAAATAACCCAGACAATCATAGAGGTGTAGCTCTCACAAGTATAATAGTAAAGTATATACTCATGTTTTGAATAGAAGATTGACACAGTGGGCTGAAAAGGAGAGGAAAATTGGGGAAGAGCAGGCGGGGTTCAGGTCAGGGTACAGTACACTTGATCATATTTTCACATTATATGCTTTAGTCCAAAAGTTCCTAAAGAAAAATACTAAACTGTATGTTGCTTTTGTTGATTTTCAAAAAGGCTTTTGATTCTGTTAATAGAAATGTGTTGTGGCAAGTTCTTAGAAAAACAGGGGTGAAAGGAAAATTGTACTATGCTCTTCGTGGTGTATATAATTCAGTGTTAGCATGTGTTCGTGAGAAAGGATTGTACAGTGACTTATTCAATTGTCCTAGAGGAGTGAAGCAAGGTTGTCTGTTGAGCCCTCAAATGTTTGCATTTTTCATAAATGAGATAGCTTTAGAAATGTCACATAAAGACAAACATGGTATACCGTTGATTGCAGGTGCTGTTGAACTGTTTATGCTTTTATTTGCAGATGATGCAATTTTGTTCTCTAGTACTGTTGTTGGGTTGCAAAATCAAATAAATGTTTTAAAACATGAAGCAGATAGACTTAAATTAAGTGTTAATCTAGAGAAAACAAACATTATTGTCTTTCGTATGGGTGGTTATTTATCCCAGCATGAAAAGTGGTGGTATGGAGATGTAGAAGTAAAAGTAACCAATAGTTACAAATATTTGGGGATGTTATTTACAACTCGTTTACGTTTAAATGTAGGGTGGCGTGAAATCGGCAGAAAGGGTAAGAAGGGGTTGTAGAAATTCTAAGATGCATGAAAAGACTTAATAGCATTGACCCTTCTTTGTTCTGGAAGTTATTCGACTCACAAATAGCGCCTATGCTAACTTATGCTGCAGAAGTTTGGGGATTAGAAGAAAATTCAGAAATGGAGAAGGTACATACTATGGCTATTAAAAGATTCATGAACATTCCACTGCATTCATTAAACACAGTGGCTTATGGTAATTATGGAAGATATCCTTTATTTATTCAAACGTTTTCAAAATCTATTAAGTATTGGTTAAAATTGACACAACTTCCAACATCAAGGTTATGTAGACAAGCATATGATATGCTACATTTACAAATGGACACTGTAACTGGGTTAGTAAAGTAAAACATGTTTTAACTACTAATGGGTTTGGTATTGTGTGGCTTAGCAAAGAGGTAGGGAACGAAAGGGCATTTATGTCAGAATTTAAGGATCGCTTGATAGCCTGCTACAAACAGAATTG
Organism: Conus canariensis; assembly: GCA_033310375.1. Classification (NCBI taxonomy): domain Eukaryota; kingdom Metazoa; phylum Mollusca; class Gastropoda; order Neogastropoda; family Conidae; genus Conus; species Conus canariensis. The sequence goes on from CM065724.1 coordinate 45,220,178, forward strand.
GCATTCAAAAATGGAACAAAATGACAAGTATTCATGGTTTTATTCCTTTAAAAGTATTCTTCAGCCGGAAATATTTTTGAAATCTGTTACTAATAAATAGTATAGAAGCATATTGGCCAGATTTAGAAGTCGGACCCTCGGTTTTAAAGCAAATAAGAAATGGTTTTGCAATGAAGTTTCTGTTGATGATGTTTGTGTGTTGTGTCCAGATAACAGTAAAGAAGATGAAGAACACTTTTTATTTCAATGTAAAGCATATGAAGATAAAAGGAAAAAAAATCAAAAATGTTTAACTTTGATGCCAGAAAGACCATATACTTTGATCGAACTCTTATCTTCTGATGATGGAAATATTGTTCGTCTGTTTGCTAAATATATTGCTGAATGTTTTGATATCAGAGAGAAAAAAAAAGTCTGTTGCTGTTTCCCTGTGAGACAGTGCTTTGGTTCTCCGTATGTCATAGCTGGCCGTTTAGGCCCACGTTTGGTGATCTTTTGTTTGTCTTTAACTTTATTATTCCTAGATATATCAATACTGGGAATCATGTTTGTAATGTATTACACATTTTTCGTTTCATAAATTCTTGACGCTGCATTAATGATAGCCCCCTTGACATGAAGATTGTATTTTGTCATTGTCAATAAAAACGATTCTGAATTCTGAATTCTGTGTGTGTGTGTGTGGGGGGGGGGGGGGGAGGGTGCGATTCCAATGTATTTGTTAAAGATTAATTATTGTGAGAAAACGTCTTTTTTCGCTAATTCAAAGGATACCTCTTCATTCATTACAGGACTTTGTTTTTTCTTTTTTTAATTTGGGCGGGGGGGGGGGGGGGGGGGGGGGGAGTTAGTGATATTTCAGAAAAAAAGTAGTCTTAAAACTGAGTACATAATCATTTTCTACATTTTCTATTGTAAAATATTGTATGTGGTGATAATCATTGTGTCCTATGGAATACCTCTACGTTGATGTAAACACAGATTTCGCCAGTTCCTTTTCGTGGTAGACTGGCACTAGTTACATGCATGCTGAAGAGTTCTCCTGTGGTCTTGTTATGGACGTCGTCAACTATCATCAGGCTTACAATTGATTTCCACACAAATACTGACTGTGGGGACAACCTTATTGGTTTGGGCTGTGTGCATGCATCAAGGATGGAGAGGTGAGATATCATCATTGAACTGTACCTGCTTGTACTGCTTGGACTTTCTTTTATAGAAATTCACTTTTTTCGCACCACAGCAGCTTTTTAATTTCCTAGACAGAAGTCTGACTAAGGTAGGACACGGCTTTTTCTTGTCTTCACCTTTTGTATTGGGTCTACAAATGTCTCCAGCTTTTAAGTTAGACCTGATCTCCTCTAAGAGTTAGCAAAGGACGGTCTCAGTATTTTCGGCCAGTGTTTTTTCTTTTTTTCAATGCCTATCATTTGGATTGTTTTGAGTCACTGATACTGTTGCTGATGAGATATTATGTAGCTGAGAAAAAGACTTGTTTATGCTGGTCAGATGATGACTCACTGATTTCGTTCTTCTCGGATTATCTGAACGATAGCAGTCACATAAAAGTCTACACTCACCTCTAGCCATCCCCCACCCCATCCTACCACCTCAGCACACTTTCACATTAACACACACACACACACACATACACACACATACAGACACATGTGCGCGCTCGCGTGCGCGTACACATGCACTCATACACGCATGCACACACCCACACCCAAACACACACACACACACACACACACACACACACACACACACACACACACACACACACACACACACACACACATACATACACACAAACACACACACACACAAACACACAC
>CM065724.1:45227015-45235631 GCA_033310375.1 Conus canariensis
ATGTAAGAAAAACAAATATGGCGGGAGAGTTTGTCAACGAGTAACGGGACGTTTCAATTAATAATGCATTCTCAAAATAATAAGACATCACACACACACACACACACACACACACACACACACACACACACACACACACACACACACACACGCACATACACGCACGCACGCACGCGCGCGCACGCACGCACGCACGCTCGCACGTACACACGTACGCACACACGCACACACACACACACACACACACACACACACACACACACACACACACACACACACACACACACACTGACTGACTGACTAGAACCATTTACTGTCAGATTAACATAGTGTTGTACTGACATTTAAAAAAACCTCTAAAAAAATAATGAGAAACGAAAATAATACAAATAACATCTGAATAACATAAAAATCAGAAAGGAAAATTATAAGGGAAATGTTTAACATTTATAAGTAAAATAATAAAATCAGAAACTGTAACAATAAAACAAATTACATCTTAACTGTATTGAAAATCAAATCTCTCTCTCTCTCCTCTCTCTCTCTCTCTCTCTCTCTCTCTCTCTCTCTCTCTCTCTCTCTCTCTCTCTCTCTCTCTCTCTCTGAGGGGGGATCTTGAACTGTGTTCAGAGTAGAAGACACGGTTAATTTGCTCTGCAGTTAACAGTTAATAACTGCTGATTGAGACGTTACGTCACCCCAAGTCTTTGTATGGTAGCTGTTAAGGTACCATGCCTTCTGGATATCAGGATTTCCGCGTACGATGTGGATGTTATGTGCCTATCTTTGTGGCTTTCATGTTGAAGCGGGCAAGAAACAGAGCCGACATGCGGAAAAGGACATTGAGAGTTCGGAGTGTTGCAGACGGTGTAGTTGTTGGCTGCCTCCTCACTTACTTGTTTGGGGGGAGTTTTTTACTGCGGTGCGGTGATGTTGAGCAAAACCCTGGGCCAACCAAGAGCACTCTGCGACAGTCCAGCCTGGCCAGTGGAGCGGGACGAAGAACCAGTACGGACAGATCTGACAGCACTTCATCCAGCACTCCCACTGCTGCGTCGTCTGCAGCAGAACCCACCATGATGGATGTCATGTCCATGCTTCAGACTCTCAATGCAAAGTTCGACGAAATGAAGGCGGAGATGAAGGAATTCCGTGACGGTTTTGCTGCTCTACATGGTGACGTGGAATCCCTGAAGGAAGAGGTGAAGGACCTTCAGCACGAGAACGCGGACCTACGCCACACCAACGACACCCTGACGAAGAGGATCCAGGACTTGGAGAGGAAGACAGACGATCTCGAGGGACGGTCGAAACGGAACAACGTCATTTTTTATGGACTTTCCCGCAGAGACAACGAGACACCGCAGGACTGTGAAGGTGTTGTAAAGGACCTGCTCAAGGAAAAGCTTGAAATCAGTGACGATATCCAATTCGACCGTGTTCATCGTCTAAATTCGAAGCCAAACTCTCCAATCATCGGACGATGCACCTTTTTCAGGGACAAGGAAAAACTTTTAAAGACAAAACAGAAACTAAGAGGTACACAGGTGTTCTTGGGAGAGGACTTCTCGTTCCGAGTTAGGGAGATAAGGAGACAGCTTACCCCTCATCTCAAGAAAGCACGTAGTGAGGGAAAGCGTGCCACTATGGTGTTCGACCATCTCCTTATTGATGGTAAAAAGTTTGGACTTGTCGATGGACAAAATCTCCGGGAAATTAAATAGGGGGGAGGCCTGCCCGCAGTGACACCAGTGACACCGGCAACTGAGGGGTGCACGCTTACTACTCGCGCAAAACGGGCACGGAGTTTTACAGAAACGGAGTCGTGCGCCGTGAAACATGAGCACGATGACAAAGTTAACATTGGGTTGTCCGGGGTGAAAGGGCGAGAGTCAGATATGATTACGGATGAAACGAATGATTTCAATCATTCTTCTAATAATGTTTGTGTTTCTTCTTCTGATAATGTTGTTTTTTCTCATTCTTGTACATTAAACAAGCGTACTGGTGTAATGAACGAGGAAGAAGATGTACATGTCTACAATGAAGTAAACAATGATGTGTTTCATGAAGTGAATGAAAAATCAGGTGGTGCGGGTTTGTATCAAAAGGAAAGAAGTGATGTCAGTGTGGAAAGTGATGTTTGCCAGAGTGTACATGAACGCATGGATGATCACGGAACAAGTGATGTTGATATGAATGAGTAGAAAGAAACTCGTGGAGAGCGTGGCAGCAGAGAGTCCTCAGAAGAGAAGCCCCCTTCAAGCAAGTGTTTCGGCCCTTATCTCCTGACACTCTAGGGGGGTTGGGCCACACCCGGTTCATGACTCCGGATGCCCCTCTGCTGCCCCTTTTTTTTTCCCATCTTGGGACGAGCCATGGCTGGGATTCGAACCCATGACCCTCTGGACATGCTCATTTTCCATTTAATGACTCGCGCTTTAACCACTGAGCCACAGGGACACCTGATATTTGTAGGGAAATTAAGCCTTATGAAGTTCACTTTTGTTCCTCCTTGACCAGATCCAGCTTGAACACCTCTCTGCCGCTTCTGCCATTGCTTTCAGGGCTCTGGTTTTTTCCTTCCCTGCAACTGAGAGCTGTTTCATGAGGCTGTATGCAGACGTTCCTACAAACCCCCTAGCTCCAATTTCTGCAGTGAGGACTTTGACCTGATAGCCTTCTCTCCTCAGGCTGTTTGCCAGATCAGCATACTTTTCAGTCTTGTAGATTTGAGCTGCCTCCATTCTGTTCTCATATGGCACCGTGAGCTCGATCATGATCAGCTGCTTGGTTGACTTAGAGTGGACTACTATGTCTGGTCTCATGCCACTCTTGCTGATGATCTCTGGGTGACTCTTCCATTCTGGGAGGTCTGCAGTGCACTCCCAGTCATCTGCCCCGTCCAGCAGACTCTGCCTGCATGTTTCGAGTGGCACTGTTGTTCTTGGCCATGATTTGCTGCCTCCTGCCGTGAAGAATGTTGCGGGTGCTTTTGGAGTCCTGATTTTCCCTTTTGTGGTGTTGGTACTAGCCCAGACTACTTGTACAATTTCTTTGAGCACTTGGTTGTGCCTCCATGTGTACCTTCCTTGAGCCAGGGCTACTTTACATGAGCTTAGGACATGCTCCACTGTTTGTTTTTCACGGCAGAGGGGGCATGCAGGATCGTCTGTTTTCCCCCACTTCACCAGGTTTGCATTTGAGGGCAGAAGGTCATATGCAGATCTGAGAATGAAGCTGATCCTGAGAGGGGCCATGTGCCAAATGTCATTCCAAGTGAGACTTCTTTGGAGTGCATTCTCCCACGTTGTCCATTGCCCTTGCTGGCTCTGCTGGACTGCTTTTTGGAGTCTTTTTTGGTCTTCTTCTTTTCTCATCTCCTGAATCATCATGTCTCTTTTGGCTTTTCCTTTGGCCTTTGACCACCATTCAGTTTTGGTCACCCCCAGTCCCTGTCTGTTGGTCTGTGTGTGTCCTGTTATTTCTCTGATCTTGAGACTTTCTTTTGCAGAATCCATCGCCTCTTGAACTTTCCATTTTCTGCCTGTCTTCAGCTGGGGCTTAATTGCTTCTACCACCTTGTCTCCTGAGTCCTCCAGCATGCTTTGAAGTCTGATCTTCCCTGCTTTGTATTCCTCCAGGATGGATTTCAGGGGTAGTTTCAGCTTTGCTTGGCGACAGTACAGCGCTATGTCAGTCAGACAGGGTGGGACACCAAGCCATTTCCTTGTGAACTTGTTGATTTTGGCTTCCATTGCCTCCACTATGCTGGTGCAGATGTCGTATATCATCAGAGGCCATAGCAGCTTTGGTATCAGCATGAACTGCAGACACCAGACCTTGTATTTGCCAGGGAGCCCACACTGGTCAATGGTCTCCAAGCCTTCCTCCGCCATCTGCTTGGTTTCTATTGCTCTTTGTGTGTCTTTCAGCGTATCATCATACCATCTTCCAAGGCTCTTGACTGGTTCTTCTGTGACTGTTGGAATGGCCTGGTTGGCAACACTGAAGACCACAGATCCGGCCACTTTTCCTTTCCTCAGTGAGAGACTCCGTGATTTCTTTGGCTTGAACTTCATTCTGGATGAGGCAACTATGTCGTCCAGCCTCTCCAGCACATGACGTGTCTCGTCTTCTCTGGATGAAATCACTGTAGTGTCATCCATGAAGGCCTTGAGAGGAGGCATCTTGTATCCATCGCCAAGGTCTGTTTGTCTCGCGTTGTTTGTTGCTGCTTTCAAGATGAGTTCCATTGCCAGCACGAACAGTATTGGGGAAATTGCACAGCCCATTGCAATACCCACTTCCAAGTTGATCCAGTCTGTTGTGTACTCCTTGGTAGAGAACCGCATTGAGAAGCCATTGAAGTACTTCTTGAGCATGTCGCGGATGTTCTTTGGCACATGGTACATCTCAAGAGCCAACTGTATCATCTCATGGGGCACAGATCCATATGCGTTTGCCAGATCAAGCCACACTACGTCCAGGTCTCTCTTTTCTGTTTTTGCTTTTTGGATTGCGTCCCAGATCATTGTGGCGTGTTCTACACAGCCCGCCACGCCTGGGATGCCACCTTTCTGGACTGACACATCCAAGTACTTGTTTTCCATCAGGTACTTGGTCAGCCTTGCTGCCATGACAGAGAAGAAGATTTTCCCTTCGACGTTCAGTAGTGATATTGGCCTGAACTGGCTAATGTCACTTGAGTTTTGCTCTTTGGGGATGTACACACCATCTGCCGTCATCCACTGGCCGCTGATCTTCTGGTTTCTCCAAGCCGATCGCAGCAGCCTGTGGAGCCACTCCAGCACCTTGGGACATTTCTTGTAAAGCTGGTAAGGTATTCCGTTTGGCCCTGGTGATGATTTGGCTCTGGCTTTGTCGACCACCTTCTTGATTTCCGCCAACGTTGGAGGCTTGCCATTGAACTGTTCCTCAGGGTTGGTTGGCCACACCAGACCTTGAATGTCGAGTGGTGCTTTGCTCTGTGGGTCAGAGTATGTTTTCCTCAGATGCTGCTCAAGAACTCCTTTGTCCACACTTAGGGTCCCAGATTTTGGCTGCTCAAACAGTGTTCTGGCAAACTGGAAGGGGTCTCTGAAGAAGCGCTCTTGTGTCTTCTTCTTTTTGCTCTTCCTTTTCCTCGCAGATTCCGCTTTGCTGAGGGCACTGTGTTTTTCTTTCAGGTCTTTCCACAGTTTTTCCAAGCCTTGTTTTTCAGCTGGCAGTGCGGTCTTCATTTGCATCTTGAGGTTTTTCTTTTGGACCCTGATCTTGTCCATCTTTTCTTGGCGTCTGGATTTCTTTGGAGGTGTTTTCTCTTTGGGTAGTTTTGCTCCATAGGTGTCTCTACATGTGGCATACACAATGTCCCCATATGTGGCTAGTTTGTGTTCCAGGGTGCTTTTCCCTATCAGTGCATCGAGTCTTTGGACGATTTTTGCATCCAGTTTCTCCCAATCTTCAGTTTCGTTTGCTCGTGGCAGGTTGAGTTTCAGGCGCCTGGCATCGAGGGCCTGTGCAAATTCCTCATCCGAACCAACAGCGTGGATGTCCTTGGCACTGTGGTTTAAATCCTGGCCTTGGTCTTCCGACGTCTTATCTGCTGATGCAGTGCACTGCTGCTCATTCAGATGAGTCTTCACACATCCCATCTTTGTTCTGTGGATCTTCATGCCACGGGTGGTAGCGAAACGCTTTCCACAGACACATGGATATTCCATTTGGTCCATGTTCATAGTCCGTTTGAGATTTGCAGTCATGATTGGTTGAGCACCGATGGATTCATCATTCTCTCCCCCTTTCGGTGAATCCTGGGAGCATCTTTTCCTTTTATTTTTAGTAGCCACATGTTTAAGGCAAAGTGGGGAGCCAGCCCACAGAGCCCTTGGTTCTGGTCTTTCCCAGTGTCCTCCGGTCTTTCCCGGACGTCCTCCGGCCTATTCCCGGAAGTCAATGGTTTACCCATGCATCAGTAGAAAGAAACTCGTGGAGAGCGTGGCAGCAGAGAGTACTCAGAAGAGAAGCCCCCTTCAAGCAAGTGTATCATCGATATTTTCTAGTTCACACGATATTGCTTGTGATTGTAATAGTTATTCTTTTTTACACTGGAATGTGAATGGACTCCTTTCTAAAATTCATCAAAGAGATTTTCTGTCGTATCTATTCAAATTCGACCTTATATGTCTCGTAGAAACGTTTGTAGAGAATCTGACGTTTAACATTTTCACAAACTATACAATGTTTATGAAACCAGCGTTAAAACTTTCAAGTCATGGGAGACGATCCGGGGGCATTATGTGCCTCGTTAGGAATGAGATGATGCCTTTCATTCATGAAATCAAAGTTGATAATCCCAATGTGCTTTTGTTTCTGATTGAAAAGAGTTTACTTGGTTTAACAGACAATGTTTTGTATGTGTGTTCTTATGTACCACCTGAAGGCTCGCCTTTGTATACTTACTTAGATATTGATAATGGCATTAGTTCACTTGAAGAATGTATTGTTGACTGTATGCTTGAACATGTTAACGTGCATGTGATCCTCTCTGGTGACTTAAACAGTAGAACTGCAAATTTTTCTCCCGATATTTTACATGATGATGAATTTGGTACTAATATCGAAAGTCGCTCTGTATATTCTGATAGAAAATCGGCTGACCAGGTACTGAATCACTATGGGAAAAGTTTGTTGAATATGTGCGCTGCTCTTGGTTTTTATATTCTTAATGGTGTATGCAATGGAGACCTTGATGGACACTACACGTTTGTGTCTCAAACTGGAAATAGTGTCAATGATTATTTCTTGCTGTCTAAGGAATTGTTCTTCGTTGTTTCCTCATCTTGTAAATTAGTAGTTTCAGAGAGACTAGAATCTGATCACTTACCACTTGAATTTTATTTGAATGTGGTTAACAATACTAGACCTTCTGCTAGAGCTGAAAATGTGAATAAGTATATTGAAAAGTTCGTGTGGAATTGCGATGTATCACAATCTTATATAGATATAATGCATTCTTCTGAAGTGTTAAGTTTACTTAATCATGCGTTTTATTTGATTGACCATGACCACAATGAAGCTTTGAATGCTTTTATTCAAACTGTCAAAACTTATGGAGCTTGTATGAAGAAACGAATTTATTTTGACAATTCAAGTAAAAACAGTGACTGGTATGATAAAGAATGTAAATCAAGTGAGGCAAAAGCAAAACGTTTATTACGAGTTTTTCGCACAACGAAAGATCCAGCCGACAGTGACGTTTACTGTGTAGCAAGAAGAGAATATAAGAATCTTCTACAGCGAAAAGAAAAAGTGCATAATGATTTATTACTGGATAAATTAACTGGGTCCATTAATAATCAAAGAGAATTTTGGGAAAATATACGTAGAATCTCTGTTAGAAGAAAGCAAGCTAATAATGTTACAATAGATGATTGGTTTGAGCACTTTAAAGGTCTGCTTGAAAGAAATATGGTAACAGAAGAAAATTATACAGTTGGAAATAGAATAGATGACGAACAAGAGGAAAATGCTTACATGAATCGCCCTATATCTAGGGAAGAAGTTCTTTTCGCCATAAGAAAATTAAAGAATGGCAAAGCTGCTGGACCCGACGAGATTATCGGGGAAATGATAAAAAATGTGGGAGAGCCAGTAGTTGATTTTTTCGTCAAGTTGTGTAATACTTTATCTGATAAAGGTGTATTTCCGGATAACTGGACAAAATCCATTGTTGTTCCTCTATTTAAAAAAGGAAACCCAAACGATCCAAACAACTATAGAGGCATATCTTTATGTGATACAAGCAGCAAGATTTACAGCACTATAATAAACAACCGATTACAGGAATGGATAGAAGAGCAAACCCTTACAGGTGAACATCAGGCAGGTTTCAAAAAAGGCTATTCCACCATCGATCATATGTTCACGCTGGTAGCCTTAATACAAAAACAATTTTGTATGAATCGTAAACTCTATGTAGCTTTTGTTGATTTTGAGAAAGCTTTCGACTCTATTGAAAGACATTTACTATGGCCTATTCTTTTAAAAAATGGAATAAAAGGGAAACTTTTTCGGTGTATTAATAGTATGTACATAAATGTCAAAAGTAGAATCCGATCTGGGGATAAGTTAACAGACTATATTAGCTGTACACGGGGCGTGAAACAAGGTGATGTTACTAGTCCGGTATTATTTTCATTATTCATCAATGAACTGGCATTAGAAGTAATCAGGTGTGGGAGACATGGTGCAAGGTTTACATATGATTATTTTGAATTATTCATTTTGTTATTGGCAGATGATGTAGTTTTATTGTCTGAAACAGTTGTTGGCTTACAAACGCAGTTAAATAGTCTTCATCACTCAGCATCAGAACTTCATTTGAATGTAAATATGAACAAAAGCAATATAGTGGTGTTTAGAAAAGGAGGATATTTGGCAGCCAGAGAAAGATGGAATTATAATGGGGTCTTAATGCCTGTGGTAAATATATATAAATATTTAGGAATCTATTTTTCCACGAGGCTGAGTTTTACTGCAGCATGCCAGGATCTTGTAAGCAGAGCCAAGAGGGCCTTATTGTGTGTATTGCAAAATTTGTACAAATTGAAG
>CM065724.1:45235731-45238231 GCA_033310375.1 Conus canariensis
AATCCAAAAAGCAAAAACAGAAAAGAGAGACCTGGACGTAGTGTGGCTTGATCTGGCAAACGCATATGGATCTGTGCCCCATGAGATGATACAGTTGGCTCTTGAGATGTACCATGTGCCAAAGAACATCCGCGACATGCTCAAGAAGTACTTCAATGGCTTCTCAATGCGGTTCTCTACCAAGGAGTACACAACAGACTGGATCAACTTGGAAGTGGGTATTGCAATGGGCTGTGCAATTTCCCCAATACTGTTCGTGCTGGCAATGGAACTCATCTTGAAAGCAGCAACAAACAACGCGAGACAAACAGACCTTGGCGATGGATACAAGATGCCTCCTCTCAAGGCCTTCATGGATGACACTACAGTGATTTCATCCAGAGAAGACGAGACACGTCATGTGCTGGAGAGGCTGGACGACATAGTTGCCTCATCCAGAATGAAGTTCAAGCCAAAGAAATCACGGAGTCTCTCACTGAGGAAAGGAAAAGTGGCCGGATCTGTGGTCTTCAGTGTTGCCAACCAGGCCATTCCAACAGTCACAGAAGAACCAGTCAAGAGCCTTGGAAGATGGTATGATGATACGCTGAAAGGCACACAAAGAGCAAAAGAAACCAAGCAGATGGCGGAGGAAGGCTTGGAGACCATTGACCAGAGTGGGCTCCCTGGCAAATACAAGGTCTGGTGTCTGCAGTTCATGCTGATACCAAAGCTGCTATGGCCTCTGATGATATACGACATCTGCACCAGCATAGTGGAGGCAATGGAAGCCAAAATCAACAAGTTCACAAGGAAATGGCTTGGTGTCCCACCCTGTCTGACTGACATAGCGCTGTACTGTCGCCAAGCAAAGCTGAAACTACCCCTGAAATCCATCCTGGAGGAATACAAAGCAGGGAAGATCAGACTTCAAAGCATGCTGGAGGACTCAGGAGACAAGGTGGTAGAAGCAATTAAGCCCCAGCTGAAGACAGGCAGAAAATGGAAAGTTCAAGAGGCGATGGATTCTGCAAAAGAAAGTCTCAAGATCAGAGAAATAACAGGACACACACAGACCAACAGACAGGGACTGGGGTGACCAAAACTGAATGGTGGTCAAAGGCCAAAGGAAAAGCCAAAAGAGACATGATGATTCAGGAGATGAGAAAAGAAGAAGACCAAAAAAGACTCCAAAAAGCAGTCCAGCAGAGCCAGCAAGGGCAATGGACAACGTGGGAGAATGCACTCCAAAGAAGTCTCACTTGGAATGACATTTGGCACATGGCCCCTCTCAGGATCAGCTTCATTCTCAGATCTGCATATGACCTTCTGCCCTCAAATGCAAACCTGGTGAAGTGGGGGAAAACAGACGATCCTGCATGCCCCCTCTGCCATGAAAAACAAACAGTGGAGCATGTCCTAAGCTCATGTAAAGTAGCCCTGGCTCAAGGAAGGTACACATGGAGGCACAACCAAGTGCTCAAAGAAATTGTACAAGTAGTCTGGGCTAGTACCAACACCACAAAAGGGAAAATCAGGACTCCAAAAGCACCCGCAACATTCTTCACGGCAGGAGGCAGCAAATCATGGCCAAGAACAACAGTGCCACTCGAAACATGCAGGCAGAGTCTGCTGGACGGGGCAGATGACTGGGAGTGCACTGCAGACCTCCCAGAATGGAAGAGTCACCCAGAGATCATCAGCAAGAGTGGCATGAGACCAGACATAGTAGTCCACTCTAAGTCAACCAAGCAGCTGATCATGATCGAGCTCACGGTGCCATATGAGAACAGAATGGAGGCAGCTCAAATCTACAAGACTGAAAAGTATGCTGATCTGGCAAACAGCCTGAGGAGAGAAGGCTATCAGGTCAAAGTCCTCACTGCAGAAATTGGAGCTAGGGGGTTTGTAGGAACGTCTGCATACAGCCTCATGAAACAGCTCTCAGTTGCAGGGAAGGAAAAAACCAGAGCCCTGAAAGCAATGGCAGAAGCGGCAGAGAGGTGTTCAAGCTGGATCTGGTCAAGGAGGAACAAAAGTGAACTTCATAAGGCTTAATTTCCCTACAAATATCAGGTGTCCCTGTGGCTCAGTGGTTAAAGCGCGAGTCATTAAGTGGAAAATGAGCATGTCCAGAGGGTCATGGGTTCGAATCCCAGCCATGGCTCGTCCCAAGATGGGAAAAAAAAGGGGCAGCAGAGGGACATCCGGAGTCATGAACCGGGTGTGGCCCAACCCCCTAGAGTGTCAGGAGATAAGGGCCGAAACACTTGCTTGAAGGGGGCTTCTCTTCTGAGGACTCTCTGCTGCCACGCTCTCCACGAGTTTCTTTCTACCTGTCACTATTTGACAGTTTTGTGTTCCACTCTTGCTGATAGCAATCAATCATTCGTTGCTTTATTTCCTGTAGAAACAACTTTTCGTGACCAACTCCACCGTTAAGCCAGACAAATGAAAAACCATGTGAATCAGGACAATTTTTTTATAGACTTTGCCCAGTTTGAATGTATATTAGAATGTC
>CM065724.1:45243231-45268231 GCA_033310375.1 Conus canariensis
GGCGAAGGGTACGCGCAGGCTGTGGACCGACCGCGATGAAAAGCGGACAAAAAAAAAGAAGTTCGCATACAGTGGTAAACCTGCCAGATGACGATGAAAAGCGGACAAAAAAGAAGTTCGCATACAGTGGTAAACCTGCCAGTTGAAACAAGCCTCTTACGGCAGACAGTGACGGAAGTGGGTAATGACTTGTGCGGGTGAACGGGACTCCGACGACTGAGAATAGTACTGAGAAGCGAGGCGAGATACTTGTCCTGTCCCCTGTTCATCTTTGGCCAGTGCGTAACTGTCCTTCCCGGGTCCGCGGAAAAGCGCGCACCGCTAGAAAGCGCGCGCTAGAAAGCGCGCGCTCTAATGCTAGAAAGCGCGCAAGCAGAAAAACACGAGTGAGTTCACTGCTAAAAAGCGCGCACCCGTTAGCGTTGCGTATGTGATTACTTTTAACTGACACTGTTCACTACATGAATCGTTTCTATATGTTTCTAGATGAGCCAAAGCTCACACTACACACAAACAGCTGGCACCACTAAAGAGCAGCCTACAGCCAGTTTTCGCCTGTTTCTAGATGAGCCAAAGCTCACACTACACACACACACGAAACACACGCCTAAGTTCAGCGAGACAGAGAGGAGCTGGAATGGCTGGAATGATGGAGGAGAATTTAGCAATCATGGAAACTACCACAAACCACGACAAGCCAGCCCTGCTTGTAGACGGCTATCTGTTTCGTTTGGACAGAGCTACGGCCAACGGGAAGACCTGGAGATGTACCAAAAGAGGTTGTCCAGCACGATGCCGGACTGACGTGGGCAACAAAAATTTGCAGGTACTGCGCCAGCACGTGGAGCATGGCGCAAAAAACCAAAAGGACATCGCCGTCACACAGTTTCGGAAAGCCTGCAAAAGACGCTGTGCTGAGGACTTGTTTCAGCGACCGTCCAAAATTATGAAACAACAGTTGCAGCAAAATGATGACGAGAATATCGACTTAGCAGACATCGAGAAGACGCGAAAGGCGATGTATCAGCAACGACGAAAACAGCTCCCCAAACTTCCCAAAAGTCGGGCTGAAACCCACGAACGCGTCGCTGACTACGACATGACATCCAGCCGAGGCGAACCCATGGTGCAAGTCAACGATGCTGCCAACGGTATTATCATCTACACCACCAACACCAACCTCCAGCTGCTCTGTGACAGGCAGTCCAAAATCTTTGGTGATGGCACATTTAAAACCTGTCCGAAACATTTCTATCAAAGATACACACTTCATGCTTTGAAAAAGGGACAATATGTGCCTTGTGTGTTTGCCCTCCTGCCACCAAAATCTTTGGATGTGTACAAGCACATGTTTCGACACATCAAGGCACTGTGCGTCGACCATGGCCTTGACCTTCAACCGGACGAAATACATCTTGACTTTGAGAAGCCAACTCATACAGCTGCAAGAGACGTCTGGCCCCAGATTGCGATAAAGGGTTGTCATTTCCACCTGGGCCAGTCATGGCACCGGAAGATCGTCTCCCTAGGCCTGGGGGATGACCACAGAGCAGAGGATTCTGAAGTCGGAAGCTGGCTAAAATGATTCTTCGGCATGATGTTCATCGACCCACAGGATGTTCAGGACACCTTTGCTTTTGACATTCTGGATGATATGCCCGATGATGAAGGTGCAATAGTTTTGCTGATTACATGTTGAATACTTACGTGAGAGAACTATAAAATAGGCACTCTGGCTCACCCACCTCCGCCAGCTCCAACCGGCTGAAGCCGGTTTCGCTGTTGCTCCGCCGGCTTACCCAGAGTGCCTATTTTATAGTTCTCTAATAGTAAACACTTTACAAACATACATAATGTGTAGGATTATCTGTTTTTAACACTAATTTAGAAAACTTTTGAGACTTAAGTTTTTGCTTAATCCTTCGTTTTTCTTGATCGTCTTCAATAACATCATTTTCACGCATACATTCATCAAATGCGTCTCTGTCTTTCATGTGAAATAAAACCACTGTCTTTAATTGCTCTCTAAAGTCTTTTAAAACTGAGTTATATTTTTGACATAAAATCCACACACTTATCCCAGCATGTCTTCCACTGAAAGCTAGTTTTGATAAAGTGTTTTCTTTTTTTGACTATATCCTTTTCTGCCGAACAATCATCTATAATAAATAATGTCTGCGTTCCCTCAAACAGTTTAAAAAAATGTTCTAAACACTCACTCAGTTTATTGCTAGGGTCAACTAAATAGATTTCATCATCCGTCCATATAAACCTTCTATCGTGATATGCTTTGTTCCATTTAAGTGTCGGACAGAAAATTACAATATGATCAAAATTATAACTATAAACTGTTTGTAATAGGTCGAGGACAAATATTGTTTTTCCACAACCAGTCTGTCCACAAATCAATGAACAATGAGGGGTTTTTGTCATAAAGTTTAACATCGGCATTGACACCAAAGTTGTCTGCTCCATAGTTTTAAAACAAAATTTAATCTAATCCAGTTATTGTTTTTATCATACTCTCTGTCAAAACTTGTTCAGTATAATAAAACCCTATAAGGCCCAAATGTGTAAGATTAATCCAGTTCAGTTCTGTAAGATCGTTTCTATTTAAACTAATATCAATTTTGTTGCTTGTTGTTATGACCTTAATATCCTCGCCATTGTAAAGAACAACGACAGTAACTTTAAGTTTGTCAACGTCTAAGTTTTGCCAGCTAATAAGAATTCCTTTCATAAGATTGTCACTGACGCCCAGAGCTCCATTTCTCGCCTCATCTTTTAAGACAGAAATTTTAAATATCATTGTGAACGTGTCTCCTAATTTTGTGCGTGGAATGAACTGTAATTTTGTAGAAGCTTTCTTTAAAACCGATTCTCTTCTGTGGAGGATGTACTGTTTGTCCCCAAACGGCTTTATTTCGATCTCTTTCCGACTGTTGTCCTCTGGCATAAGACTTACATGTAAAGGGCCAGAGTTCAATGCTTTTCTGAAACTTTTTTGACGGTCAAAAAATGTAAATGGGCTTAAGAATTCAAATTTTATGTCCCATTCTAAATATGGTTCTAAGTGCCATTTGTTTCAGTTTTTCGAACTATTTTATATTCATACTGACCCGCATTATTTGCTTCTACATTGCGTAGTTGTTCTAGTTTAGGAAACCTTTTGTTGTCGTCAACCTCTTTGCGCTTATAATAACCATCTTTAGTGTACTCAAAACCATATAAAGTGCCTATCTCACCGTTTTGTTCAAAGTCCTCAACGTCTGCAAGGTCTTTTAATTCTAAAGTTACACACCTCTCAGGCGCTAATGTGACCCCCGAATCGTCTGGTCCACGTGACATTTTTTAAAACAACGTATTATTTTATTTCTAAAACAATGTGCAGGTTATCACATTTTACGACTTTCCTGTTTTATCTGTGATCTTTATATTAAATGATCTGACCCTCCCACAAGCTAATCTTTTAAACTGTAAATTAGGGAATTGTATAATTTCATAATCGCAATATGCAGCTTTCCCTGATGGAAGAGCTCTTAAAACAGTTGAGGGCCTTCCATCATATAAGTTTTCATCAGTGCTCAGCTCGTCCAAAATGAACATAGAGTAATGAATGT
Source organism: Conus canariensis (assembly GCA_033310375.1). Taxonomy (NCBI): domain Eukaryota; kingdom Metazoa; phylum Mollusca; class Gastropoda; order Neogastropoda; family Conidae; genus Conus; species Conus canariensis. Next base: position 45,246,852 of record CM065724.1, read on the forward strand.
AATGCAAGATCGAGCGGGTTTTCTCCCTCATAAGTAGTTTTGTCTGATGTAACTCTAAAACCATGATTGTCAGTTGCAAAGCCTAACATTTTAGCTAGCTCTACATCAAAAAGGTAATGGTCTACTTCTTCTTCAGGTTTGAATGTCAACATTATTTTCAAATTTGCATTGTTAAGTTTGAGAGTAATGTCGAAGTTACTCATTGCTTCTTTTAGCGAGCAAAACCCGTAATAACCATCAGGTATGGTTAACTGGCTAACTAAGTTTCCTCTATTATCAAATTTTTTAATCTTATTATTCTCCTTGGATTCAGTTATATTAAACCATACTACTTTGTAAAAAATTTCATGGAGTGCGACCCTTTGGGTTCCGCAGTTATTATCAATAGCATATTCTAAAAACGAAGGACTGTCTTGAGTTGTTATTGTTACAAACATTTTTAAAACAAATTTAAAAATGAGTGCATTCAAATATACTAATGCAAAATATTCTGTTGGACCGCACTACAGTCCTAAAGATATAACAACTGATACCCTCGACATTTCTGTGACTCAGACTGACGCCTTTCAAGTAAAGGTTAGTACTCCATTAAACAGATATCTTAACCCTCCTATCAAAAACGACTACATCCCGAAAGTGTGGTTCAGTCATCCGATGCAGTTTTATCAGAACCAGTTAAACTTTGCTGTGTTTTGTGCATCAACTGGGTGTGGAGTGTCGTATGCTGATCATTTAAATCATCCTGATCCTTTGGTGAGGTCAGTGTATAGATTTCATTTTTATTACACCTTCAGACGTATTTTATCTGAACTGCAAGCGCCATTACCAAATGACAAAACGTTTAATCCATTCAGCAACAGAATAGATTACAAGGCTTTTGAAAGGATCTGTAACGAATTTGATATTGACCCAAAGACAGACTTTAGACAAAAGTTGGATCTTAATCATGGTTTAGGCACTCTTTATTATTGGGGCGTGCACAGAAAGTATAACTATGATTGGAATCCTCCTTACACATCTTTCTCTTCAGGCACAACTGTTCACCTCGGGTCCATAGAGCAAGAGCATAAAACAACATGGACAACATTTATTTTGGATACCTCTAAGGGCCTAACAAAAGCGGGAATAGAACGAATAAACGACTCTATTCGTACTTATGTTTGGTGTTTTGCTAGGTTCGCAAGCACAAACGAGATCAAACATAATTGATCCTTCTACTGGCTTTGACGCCCAAAAACAGTATTTAGCAAATTAGAGGATTCTATTAATTCTGCAGTTGATTTACCTTCAAGTATTAAAAGGTACCAAAATGTTTTGCAATACGCAAGATCGAAAGTAGACTTTGCTGTTGCACTGGTTTATACATGCTGCCTTCTGACCTCAGACTCCAGATAGGAACAATAATAAACTATAATAATGAAATCCTTGTGGCTGGTAAAGAAGAGAAGGTTGGAAAAAACGACATAAATTCTAAGCCAGCAATAGCAATAAAAAAAAGAATCCCACCAATCCCCAAGGCCCCAAAACCCCATCCAATACTCCCCTCAAAACCCACCCCCAACCAATCCCCATGGTGAATAAAAGCGACCCCCATGAATATGAAAAGACAGCACTTGTTATTGGATTAACTGCCCTAGGATTACTGGTCTTTATCTTACTATAAAGTAACCCAACTATTAAGACAACTAATGACCAAAGTGCTCAGCCATAAAGCCAACTACTTTACTTGCGGCAGACAAAAGCCAGCTAACGATCCCCCCTAATATGCCAGGTAAAGATCTATTTTTTTTCCCGGAAAAATTTTTTTTTAAAAACTTGAAAGGGGTAAAACCCAATTTTTTTTTTTTAAAACCCTTATTTACAGGTGGGGGAATGGGGGGGCCCGGGGGCACTGTTTCCCCCCCCGCCCCCGGGAATTTCCCCAAAAACCAGTGTCCCTTTGCAAATCCAAAGGGGTGTTATAACGCTCGCTAATGTGAAAAACCTTGCCTCAAAACCCGTGTTCTTATTCGTTTTTGCTAACTTTGTGCCCTTCAAAAAAAATTTCTTTGGATAGTTTCCCCCTTTTTCTGCCACTTGAGTTCCCAAATTTTCTCGGTTATAAAACAACACTTCTGTCTTGCTGATCCCCTTTTTTTTTTAAAAATTTTTTTGTCTTTGTTTTATTTATTTCTTTTAAACCGGGGTCCTAAGTTGTGGTCACCCCAAACCCCAACTATTTTTTTTTTTCTCTTTTTTTATGCTCACTAGTTCACCCAGTTTGCAAAAATTGGGGTTTTAAAAATTGCCTCTGATGCTTCCAAAGAAAAGATCAAAGGGGGTTTTTTTCCCTAGGTGCGCGGATCGGGAAAAGGGGTTTTTTAAAACTGTTTTTCCCCCGAAAAACTTTTTTTGTTTGTATTTTTTTTGTCTGCTTTTTGGGCTTAAATTTTTAAAAATTCCCAAAAGGGTTTTATTTTTGGGTTTTTTTGGGTTGGGGTTCTTTTAGTGTTTTTGGGGAAGTTTAGAAACTCCCTTTTACAACAAATTTTGGGGTTTTAGCAATCCAAGGCTTTTTTTAAAAGGGGTCCCCACTAAAACCTTTGTCAAAAATTTGGGCTTGCAAAAAACTTTTTTTGGGGGGGGTTTAAAAAGTAAGCAAACAAGTTCCCCTTTTAAACTTTTTAAAAAAAAATTTTTTTAAATTTTTTTTTAAAAAAACGGGGGCAAAAAATTTTGGGGGGTTTTTGGGGGCCAAAACGGGGGTTTTCAATGAGGGGGCCTTATTTTGGGGGGAATTATGTCGCAATAGCGCGGGGGTTTGCCCCAAAAATCATTTCCCCCCGGGCGTCCCCCAAAAACAAAACATCATAATCTTGGGACCGCCATGTTTTTAAAAAAATTAACTTTTTTTTTGTTTTAAAAAAAAAAGGGCACAACTTTTGGCCCATTCTTGACCCCCATAGAAAACAAAAACCCTTTTTTTGGGGGGTGAAGGGAAAAAAACAAAATTTTTATTGTTCCAAAAAAATCCATCTACTATTGACCCCAATTTTAATTTTTTTAAAAGGGGGTTAAAATTTCCAGACCTAGGAGCAGATGAAGTAAATGTCCCGGGGTTTTCCCGGGGTTACTTTCAAAAAAAACTAAAATCAGCAACGACGAAAACGGGGCAGTAGTCCAAAAACGGGGGCGGGAAATTTTGGTTTTAAAAAAATTTTTTATAAAACTTGAGGGGCAAAAATTTTTTTTTTACACAATGCAGACATATTTTTTTTTCCATTTTTGAAAAAAGGCAACCTTTAAAAAAAAGGGCCTTTTTTTGGGGGGTTTTAAGGAATAAAAAAAACCCAACATTTTAAAACCCGAATAGCCCAAAAGATGCAAAGCCGCAACAAGTATAAAGCTGAAAAATTTGGGGTTAAAAAAACGTTTTTCCCCATACCCTTAGATTTTGATTTTAAAACGCATGCCCATACTTTCAAGGGGCATTAAAAGAAATTTGCCCCAAAACAACTTTTTTTTAAAACAAACGGGCCCCTTTTAAAAACTACAACTCAACCCCAAAGTACGGGAATTTCGACTTTTAAAATTTTTTCATTGTTAGAAACCAAAAAATTAAAAAAGGGGACTGACAAAATATCAGTAAAAATTTTGCAAAAAATTTTCGAAAGAGTGATTAAACAAAACTAAATATCCAAAAAAACGGGCCCCAAACAATTTGGGGAATTAGTTTTTTGGGCCGCAGAACGATCCCCTTTTAAAATTTTTAAAATTCTGTGGGGGAAAATGAAAACCATTCAAAAGACAAAGTGAAAAGGTTTTTTAAAACCCAAAATAACAAAGTACAATGTTCAATTTTGGGGGGGGGCCTAAAACCCAAAAAAAACGGGGGCGGGCTTTAAAAATTTTTACATTTTTTTTGAAATAAAAAATTTTTTGAGGCGGGAGGTTAGAAATCCAAAATAGACCGTGGTCTAAAGATCTAACACCTTCAAAAATGTTAAATTGAAAAATTATTAAACAACGAAATACGGTTTAGGGGTTTACCAAAGGGGAACGAAATTTTAACAGTGCCGGGGGGGGGGGGGAACATTAAAAACTAATAAACATTTTAAAATTTATAAAAAAAAGAAGTGGGGAAAAACCCTTTAAAATTAATTTGGTTTTTTTAAATATGAAGGGGGAGCTGAAAATTAAAAAAACAGATTAAAAAAAAACCAATACTAAATTATTTTTATTTTTAAAAAAAAATTGGCCCCTTCAGGGGGTTTTCCAAAAGTGCCCAAAGAAGAGAAAACTGTTGGGTTTTTAAAATAAAAACTTTCAGGGGTTAAAAAAACAAAACCAAATGCAAACCCCCAAAGAACAGGGGCCCTTTAAAATACAGTAAAACCAAACGAAGGGATTTGCTGTCTTTTTAAGCTGTTTTTTTTGTTTTAAAAAAGGAGCAACGGCGGTTAGTGCTTTTTAAAGGGGGGAAAAAGTTAGGGCCCCTTGCAACAGGCTAGGGGGCCCCGGAAAAATACCTCAGGGTTTTTTGTCAACCTTGGGGCCCTTTTCATTTGCTGTAAGTGATTTTGCAAAAAAATAAAAAAATTTTTTCCAAAACACACAGCTATGGTTTTCAAAAATAACAGCTTAAAATTTTTTTCCTTCAAACGGACAAAAAATAAAACCTTCCGACTCGAAAAAAAAAGGATGAAGAAATTTTTTTTGCCTAAAGGGGGATTTTGGGGGGGTACAAAAGACAAAAGTTTGATCTTTTAAAAAAAAGGAAGGGGGAAATTTTTTTAACAACCAACACCGGGGCCCGATAAAAAAGGGGAAGGTTTTTAAAAAAATAAACGAAACATTAAACCTGTTTAAACAGCTCAAATTAAACAACCCCAAAAGGGGGGTTTTAAATTTTTTTTATGAGTCCCCAACAAAAAAGACCGTTGGGGTTGGGGTTTTGATTAACTTTTTTTTTTTTTTGATTTTTTAAAAAATATTTTGGTTAGGGGAAAAGGGGAACTCAAATGGGGAAGATATATAAGGGGGTTATTGGGGAAATTTTTGAACAAGGCCCCCGGGAAGAGCGTTTGGCAATAGCACCCAAAAAAATTGATTTTTTAAAAATTTTTAATCCAAAAAACCCTTTGAATGAGACTATAAACCGAGGTTTTTCCCGGGGGGGGCACCATAATAATTCCCCTTCACACCTAAAACCCATCACCAACTTCGGAAAAATAGGGGCCGGTTTTTTGGGCCTTGGTAAGGGGGGCCGTTTCCACACTTTTAAAACCCGCAAAAAAAGGGGAAAAAAAAAAAGAAGAATGAAAAGTAAAGAAAAAGGGGGGAACATATTGGGGGGGAGACACGGGAAAAACAAAAAGAAGGGGCCAGCGGGCAGCTTTTTCATCAAAAATCCCCCCGGGGGGCAGCCCGTTTTTGTAAACGATTTTTGGGGAATAATGCAAAAGGGGGATTTTTAAGGGGGATTGAGTTGTGTAACAAAAAAGGGGCTATTTTGGGATTTTACATTATTATTTATTATTTTTTAAAAATTTTGGGGGAAAAACCCTTGTACACCTATTTTTCAATTTTTCCAAGAAACCCAAAAATAAACCCTCCATTAAAGTAAGGTTTTTTTTTTAAATTTTGACTATAAAAAAAAAAAAGAAAAATGAAGTGGGGGCTCGACTAAAAAAACAGACTATTTTTTCCCCCAAAAAGATTTTCCCCGGTTTGGGGCCCAAAATCACTGCTTAAAAATTTTGATGGTGGCCCCGGGAAAAGCCAAAAGGGGGGCTCGGGTTTGGGGCCCGAGGGTGAAGTCCCTGACCAAAAATTAAAAAAGGCTAAGAAAGGCCGATTTTGGGGAAAGGTTAAAATTCCACTCCTCCATCATTATTTGAAAAACGGGGGAGTTTTTAAACATAAAGTTTTAGACAACAAATGTTTTTGGGGGGCTTTTCTTGCGGGCGCTTTAAATTCCCAAAAAACCCCAAGAGGAGAGGGGGCTAACTATGAACCTTAAAATAAATTTTCCCCTTAATTTTTGGGGGAAACCCCCTTTCCTTGGGGGAAAAACAGATTAAACGTTTGAAGAAAAAAACAACCAATCCCCTTTTTAAATCTACATAGGGGGTGAGGAAAAAAAACTACACCCGTTTAAAAATGTCCAAAAAAACCCCCAAGATTGGCAAACCCCCGAAAAAAAATCATTTTTTAATTACACTGATTTTTTCCCCCCCGGGGGGTACCCCCCTTTCACATTGATACGCAAAAGAGTAGATTACAAAACAAACTACAAAAAAAAATAGGGGAAAAAAGAATTTTTTAAAAAAGGGGTTTAAAAAAAATTTTCCTCTGTTAAAGCACAAGCGAAAAGGAAAAAAAATTTTATTAGCCCCCTTGACTGTGATTTTAGAACTAATTACGCCCCGGAAAGGCAGTAAAAGTTTTTTTTTTTAAAAAATGAAACGGTTGCCCAAAAAAGTCCAAATGGGGTTTTTACGCAGACTTTTGGGGAACACTCATTGTTTCCTTAAAGAAGGCCCAAAAAAAACAAAAACCCCTTCCCAAAAATTTTTAATGAGGGAATAAAAAGATTTGGGGCATTTTTTCCCTTTATCCCCTTGGTTTTGGGGGGTTTGGGCCCATTCAAAGGCCCCAAAATTTTAAAAAAAGGGCCCCAAATGCGCAAAATACTCTTAAAACGCATTGCAAAAAGGGGCTAATGCCTGTTCTAATAATTAAATTATCCCCAAAAAATAAGACCCTGAAGACCAACAACATATACTCCCCCCCCCACTGTTGGATTTGTTTTGGGGGGGGCCCTTGGGGGCCACCGGGGGGAGAATTTTCCCAAAGTAAGAGACCATGATCACTTTTTTGGAAGTTTAGGGGAGCAGCACATAACAAAAACAATCTTTTAAATTAAGTTTAAAAACCCAAAAACCCCGGGAAAAATCCTATATTCTTTAAAAAATTTTGAGGTTACGACTTTCCCCTTTTAATTTTTGCATAACCACGCTTCAGGGGGGGCATTTTATTGGGGCAGTCCCCCAGAAAATAAAAAGTTTTTTCACTTTAAATAACAGGGCCTTTTTTCCCACCTATGCAACACAAAAAAAGGGTTTTTTTTGAGTCCCCCGGGGGGATGTCCTTAAAGTCCTGCCCAAAAACGAAGAATATTTTGCCCAAACTCTTTTTGAAAGGGCCCTTACCCTTTTTGGTACATAACAGTTGGGGAAAAGGTTTTTCGAAGATACACTTCCCCCAAAGGGGGGTTCCCCTTTTTTTTGTCCAAAAAGGAAAAAGGCATCAGGATTCGGGTACCACTTGGGGCCCAAAAAAATGGCAGAAGTTGAGTGTAAAAGGGGAACAAAAATTTAAACCTATTTAAGGGGGGGGTACCGTTTTGGGGCGGGGGTCTTTTGAAAATTTTTGGGGGAAACCGAATTTAAAAATTAAAGCCGGGCCCGCCCCAAAATTCATTTCCCGGGGGCCCGGGGTTAGCTGGGACCCCTTTTTAAAATTGGGGGGGGTTTCAAAGGGGTTTATTTTCTAACCGGCCAAGTTTTTAGATGATTGAAAACGGTTTGGGGGTTTTGGGGGAAAAACATTGGGGGTTTGCCCCCTTACGGGAAAGAAAAAAACCCCCAAAAAATTGGAAAACATGATCCAAGAAAAAGGGGCTAACTATCTCATGTTTTAAAAAGGGGGAAAAAATTTTGTTTGGAGGGGGGAATGGTGCAACCCCCTTTCCCAAAAGCAACTTTAAAAAAGTACACAATACTAAAATTTTTTAAAAAGCTTTAAAAAGGGGGTTGGGGGGTTTTACCCAAAAACAACATTTTGGATACATTTTTAAAAATTGGGGCGAATTTTCCCGGAACTCCAAAAAATTCCAAAATTTACCCTTTTGCAGCAAAAGTTTTTAAAGGGGGGGCCAAAAAAAAACCACCCAAAATTTTGGGGGAATTTTTGGGGGCAAAAAAAGGGTTTCGCCAAAAAAGGGGTTTTTCAATTTTTTTTAAGACAGGGGGGTTTTAAAATTTACAGTTTTTTATCGTATTTTTTCTTTTGAAAAGAAAAAATTTATGAAACCAAACATAAAAAGAACCAAACTCAAAATAAATCCCCAGATGCTTCGGGGAAAAAACTTTTTCAATTTTATGAACAACAGCTTTTTTGGAAAGCTATGGAAAAATTCCCAAAAACGTAAAGATGAAATTGGTCACCAGGGGAAAAGGGGGAATTTAAAAAGGGTTTTTAAAACCCCAATTTTTCGGGGCCCCCGAAGGTTTCATGCCCCGTTTTTTTTGGGGTAATGAAGAAAAAAAAAAAAAATAAAATTTGGGGGTAACCCGTTTTTAGGGGGTTTAAAATGTTTTAGACTGCCCCAAGCTTTTATTTTTTAAATTTTTTTTTTTATATTTTTAAGGGGCCTTTTATCCAAAAACCCCGATTTTTGGGACACAAAAAAGTTTTTCCTTTTTTAAAAGGGGCTTTCCCACTGAAAAATTAAAAAAGACGGGGAATTAAAATTTTGCTAAAGGCATGCGGGAGGGAAAAGACACATCTGTTTACCCAAAAAAATTTTGCCTTTGCATGAAAAAGGGTTAAAAAGAAGGTTTTTTTGGGGGAAAAAGAAGGGATGAAAATCGGGAAAGGGGAAACAAAGGTTTGGGGTTGGGTTTTTTAGGTAAAAAAAGTACAGCCCTTTTCAACCCAAAAAAAAAAAAATTTTAAAAAGAAAAGGGGGAATTTCTCGTAGTGTGGAAAAACAATTTTTTCCCCTTTTAAACTATAAAAAAAAAAATGTTTACAATAAGCTTATCATCAACAAAGTAAAACTACGATCAATCTCCTTTTGATCAACACAACCCCTTGTAACAAAGAAGTCTTTTTATAGAACAAAAAAAAAAACGTTTTGGTTTGTTAATCCAGAGTTTTTTTAAACCCCAACGGGGGGTTGGAAAAGCTAATTACATTTTTTTTCCGGGGTTTTTTTTTTCCTCAAAAATCCCCAAAAAACCCCCAACAATCAATATCCCATTTTGACAAAAAATTTTTTTATGTCGCTTGTTGTGCCAAAAAATTTTTTTTTTTTTTCAAGATATTCTTTATCCTTATTTTTTATAACAAAAAAATTTGGGGGCGTAGGGGTTTTGGTTTTGTTGCCGGTGCCGATGAAAACCCCCCTTAATTGGGTTTTTTAAAAACTAAAAAAGTATCATATGATTTTTTATTAAAATTTTAAGGTCTCTTTTTTTTAATTTAAAAATTTTAGTTCGGAAAAAATTTTTTCCTTTGAGCTTCCATTTTTAAAAACAATAAATTTTGTAAATTTTAATTAACGGAACTGTGTCCCGGGGGGATTATTTGCAGTTCTTCTTTTAAAAAAAAACTTTTGGGGGGGGTCGGTTTTTTTGGGGCTTTTCTCGTAAATAATACACGGGTGGATTTTTTTTTTCACCTTTTTTTTTATCTCATATGGATCAAAAACCCCAAAATGGGGCGTTTCCCTGAGCAGTGTCCCCTTCCGCTTCTCCCCCGGGAAAAAAGGGGTCTCAACTTTTCCAAAGGGGAAATAGTTTTTCTTGATGAAGAAAACCCCCCTTTAAAACTTTAATTGGGGTTTTTTTTTTTGGTTTTTTTTACTGGGGTTTTTAAACCTTTTTAAAATTTTTCATTTTTCATTTTGCGCAAAACTGGGGGCAGCCTTTTTAAACCCTTCCCCGGGGGCGAGAATTGCAATCAGCTCCTTTGTACTGGGAGGAGAAAAGTCTTTCAGAAACTGTTTTGGGGTTAAATTTTTTTAAACCCCCAACCCGGGGGTCTGTGAACACCCCCCGGGAAGCCCTTTAATGGTAACTCTATGTTTTAACAATAATTGATCACTTTTTCCTTTTAAAAATTTTTTCCCCCCCATCGACTTGGGTTTTTGCCCCGGGGAAGTTAAGGGGGGGCCTTTTTATTTCATTGTAAAAAGACTGCAAAGCAGAAGCACTCCCCTTTTTTTTTTAAGGGGGTTAGCATCCCCTTTTACTTGGAAAATATTCAATGGAAAAGTAAGTGGGGGACTTAAATCTTTTGTCTAATCGTATCATGGGGAAAATATAGAAGTTTTCCTTTGGGGGGGTGTCCCGGGGGGTTTTGGGGGGGAAAAAGGGGGGTCTTTTTTTTCGTTTAGGGGGGGTAAATAAATTTTTCCCAAACGCTTTTTTTGATAACCATTCTTTTTTTTTGTTTTTCTACCCCCCGCTGCTTGGCTAAGCCTTTTTTAAAATTCTTTTTTTCCCTTCCCCAAATCCTTTTGGAGAATAAAAATTTTGGACTTTTTATTCAGGCCCAAAAAATTTTTTTGGGAAAAAATTTTACCCCCTCTTGGGGCCCAAAACAAAAAACAAATTTCTTTTATCTTTTGTTTTTTCTGATGGGGTTATAAAAGTCCTTAAATTTTGGGGGGGCAAGGGGTTTAACTTGGGGTTTCCTGTTACTAGAAAAAATTTTTTTATTGCCGGGGGAACATCTTTAAATGTGTAAGCTGCATGTCCCTGTTGTTTAAGTCTGTCGTTAAATAAAATCTAACTGCTCCATTCTTTGCTTTTCATAGGTGTCTTGTGCAGCAGCTAGTTGCTCCATAGCTCTGTTATGTCTTTTTCTCTCATTGTTATTTTGTAGTTTACTAAATGCGTAATTACTTTCCGCTAAAAGCAAGCGCATTAACCACAGCGCCACCAATCATCATTACGAGTGAAGCCATTTTTATAAATGTATTTTTTTAATTTTACATATTGATACTGTCTGGAATTATTCCTTGCTTAACTAGAAAATCTTTCGTAGCAAATGAAGCTGTAATAACAGCAATCAGCTTTGCTGAGTCTTCAAAGTCTAGTTTGTCCAAGATTGCTGGTTTTATTTTTAAACAGGCTATTACCAAGCATTGTGTATCCTACACTTAGGCCTCCAATAACAGCAGAATGGTTATACAAGGTTAGTAATAGTTTTTTCGGTGCTCATTTTTAAAAAATAAAATAATTATAATTAATTAAAAAAACATGAACAGCGATGATCTACTTCCGAACTTATGATTACAAATGATCAAGTTGATGACCAAGCTATTATGCGCCAAAAAGGAAAGGCTGTATTCTTTAGCACATGTGGAAAAACAAAACAGTACCTTGGAAATGAATTCAGCATAGAACAGATTCAACAAATGTCGCCGCAAGACATTGTAAAGTATCACAACAGGTATGAAGCGCAACTGGGGTCAAGAAGGTAAAAAGCGTTGGGCAAACGGTTCTTAGTTTGTACACTAAACTAGTTAGTAGATTTGCTCCCATTGATTCTGAACAAGATTTTATGTATGATTTAACGCAGGATCCAGTTTTAACAAAGTCATTAGAGTCTCTAGGATGTGATCTATATTACAGATTTGGAACATTGTTATCGCCATTAATCATGGGATTAATTACTTTTAATCATATAGATTTTGTTTCCCTTCAAAATGACCGAGCCAGAAAATCAGCAGAATCAGAAAACATTGAATCAGGTTGGAGAAAGTGACCAGTAAAAAGCCTCCTCATCCTGGGCGCGTTGCAGCAGGAAAAAAATTAGCAAGTGGAACAAACAAAAAAAATTAATGTTGCAATCACAGAATATAACTCATAATGAAAACATAACATCGCCAACGCCAACAGTTGTTTCAAATGCCAGCTGTAATACACAAGTTGATTCAAGACCTACAACACCAAAGTCGTCATGGAATATTGAATTTAAAACAGTTTGCCATTTTTGGCGTCATTGCTGCTGGGGGTGGTTATTACGGTTATAAAATATATAAACAAACCGCCAGCAAAAACCAAAGCAGTCCAAAAAATCTCAGCCACTAAATACAGAAGCCGAACAAAAAAGCATGCCAGAACCGCCAACAACAAAAGATCATTTTGATCCATTTCAGATGGAATAATATTTCAAGAACTTAATAAATAATTATAAATTGACTTGAATAAGAACTTGGTTGTACATAGAGGATGACTTAAGTAAAAACTTAAAGTAACTTAAGTTAAGAACTTGAGGTAACTTGATTAAAAACTTAAGGTAACTTGATTAAGAACTAGATTAAGAACTTGGGGTAACTTGATTAAGAACTTGGGGTGACTTAATTAAGGACTTGGGGTAACTTAATTAAGGACTTGGGGTGACTTAATAAGAACTTAATTAAGGACTTGGGGTGACTTAATTAAGGACTTGTGGTGACTTAATTAAGGACTTGGGGTGACTTAATTAAGACTTGGGGCGAAAAGTGGAACTGGTAGGACCACTTCTCATTTGATATGTCAGCCACTTGCTTTGTGACTGAACAGGATGTGCGTGGGCGCTGTGCAGTGATTCGTTGTCGGGCTGGCCTGCAACTACTAGTTAAGCGCGATGAAGAACAGAGAAAGAGGCAGCTCACGCTATAGCAAAGAAACGGTTAGCGCAACGCCCGCTGTGCGGACAGACCTATCATTTGGTGAATAGTTGACCGACCTTCCCTGACTGACTCAACACTTTAAACATTGCTGTTGTGTGCGCGCTGCTGTGTGTGTGTGTGTGTAAAATAGTGTAGTAAAAAATGTGTAGTCATTTGAAGTACTCCCTTCGTTGGATTAATAAACTAAGAAAGAACGACAGAACTCTTTGAAAAATATCCAGAACTCGCAAATCTGACAATTTCTATTACACAAGCCATCGCGTTTGACGCCAAAGATACATGCTGCTCTAAAAACCCACGCCGGTGTGGCAGCTGACTGGATTGTGAAGAAGGTATGTACATTGTCAACTAACTGACTGTGTGCTGTGTTCTGTGTAAACAAAGGCCTCTTGTCTGTGTTAAGTCGTAAACCCCACACACACCAACAAACCGACACGCACACTGAAAACAGCGAAGTGGTGGCTTCCCATTCGAGAATGTTCAAGAACATTTGTGACAAAGCGCGCCGCGAGCCCGGTGAGAAAAGAAACGCAGTAGGCGCGCGAGGCGTGTTTTTATTGATAGGGAGGCACACAGTTTGTAAACAGGACGCTCGGCCTGCTGACTTACTGCGTCGTTATAATTGTGTTGTCTTGGTCTTGCAAAAAAGCTGACAGTCAACCGACTGGTAGTACAGACTGTTTGGGGGAACGCAGACACTATTTATTATAGATGACTGTTCGGCCGAAACTGGCTTTCAGTGGAAGACATGCTGGGATAAGTGTGTGGATTTTATGTCAAAAATATAACTCAGTTTTAAAAGACTTTAGAGAACAGTTAAAGACTGTAGTTTTATTTCACATGAAAGACAGAGACGCATTTGATGAATGTATGCGTGAAAATGATGTTATTGAAGACGATCAAGAAAAACGAAGGATTAAGCAAAAACTAAAGTCTCAAAAGTTTTTCTAAATTAGTGTTAAAAACAGATAATCCTACACATTATGTATGTTTGTAAAGTGTTTACTATTAGAGAACTATAAAATAGGCACTCTGGGTAAGCCGGCGGAGCAACAGCGAAACCGGCTTCAGCCGGTTGGAGCTGGCGGAGGTGGGTGAGCCAGAGTGCCTATTTTATAGTTCTCTTACGTGAGATCAGAAGCGACATTCCCGCCTGAAATTTGGGCTGACCCAGATCCAAGTGCCAACCGGACAACAAACGCTTGCGAGTCGTTTCATCGACATTTTTCTGACTGCTTCCATTATGCACATCCTACTATCTTTGAACTGATGGACAGACTGAAAGATGTGCAAGCAAACTCCTACATCAAAATCAACACTTTGAATGCTCGTACCGGGCCGGATGCGATGCCGCCGATGAGGGCTGCAAGGCGCCAGAAGCTGCAAGAGATGATCGCCCTCAGAGCACAGTTTCAGAGAGGTACACTTGCCCGAAAAGACTTTCTTAAAAGGATGGCTTGGAAAAACCTACCAGTGGTGGTGTAGATTTACTACTTTTAGAAGAGAGGATCGTGTAAATGTGTAAATATGTGAACTAACTTTTATGCCGTTTTCAAGTTTTAAGATCTGGTGGACAGAGGCCAGCTGTAAACACTTCTCTTTGAAAATTTTTACTGTTCGGAAAATAAATTTGTAAGTATAATAACGATTTAGTGTTTTGTGAGGGTTTTCGTGTCGGCGTGCGGGCGTGTGTATATTTGTGTGTGGGTGTGTATGTGTGTGTGTGTGCGCGCGCGCGCGCGCGCGTGTGTGTATGTGTGGTGTTGTGCGTGTGTACGTGTGTGTGCGTGTGTATGAACAGAGGGGATTCCAGAGCTGGGGCGTGCTGATCTAGATACGGGCGCTGCCAGCCCCTGGCACTCACCGCTCAGCGGGTCAGATTACCGCCTGTAGCTGGCACCACTAAAGAACAGCCTACAGCCAGTTTTCGCCTGCCGTGAGATTCGATTCGTCCAGCCTGCGCGCTTTCTGTCATAGTATGGGAGACATCATCGTACATGACTTGCGCGCTTTCTATCATAACGACCGAGATTCGCTCTTTATAGCAATTGGGGTAATGCGCGCTAACCGGACGCTCCCGTCTTTCCTTCACAAAAGTGTGGGGAAACATAAACGCTCTCATGCACTTTAGTAGGCTCCATTCTCCGTAGTCGTGATCGATGACCTTGTCATCGACAAAGCACCACAACCTCTCTCTGTCTCTCTTCCTATCTGTCTCTCTCCCTCCCTCTGTCTCTCTCTCCTTTTCTCTTAAGATCCCGAAGAGATCAACAGCAGGATGGTGTTTCCTTCTTCATACGACCGATGCCATGACTGAGATAATGGGTGTTTCATTTTTCTCTTCAAGCAGTCAAAAACACTAAACACTGAGTCTGACTTTCTTTATCATAGTGATGAATATCGTTATACCACCAAGCCGTACATTCTTTCTGAAAGGTTTTGATGGCATTGTACAAGCTGTGTTTGGTCTTAGTAGTAAACGGTTTCGTTCATTGAACTGATATTTGTGTAAGTGATCAATAGTATTGTTCATCAAGATCTTAGCTTTTAAAAAGAAATGATCGGCATATTCTGTGCATGGTGTACGTTCTTTCTGAAAATAATAAACGGTGTTGTGCAACAACTTTTGTCATCTTCTTTCTCAAAGAAAGAAAAAACCCTACACAGCCAAAGTGTTACTTTCTACCGACGATAAATGACATTGTTGAGGAGGGTTTTGCGTGTATGTGTGTTGTGTGTGTGTGTGGTGTGTGTGTGTGTGTGTGTGTGTGTGTGGTGGTGTGCGTGTGTGTATGTGTGTGTGTGTGTGTGTGGGTGTGTGGTTGTGCGCGCGGTGTGTGTATGTGTGCGTGTGTGTGTGGTGTGTGTGTGTGTGTGTGTGTGTGTGTGTGTGTGTTGTGTGTGTGTGGTGCGTGCGTGCGTGCGCTTGCGGGCGCGCGCTTCTGATCAATACGTGCACAGTCCAGACGCACTCTTCATTGACGTGTTCACTAATCACTTTATTTTTTCAATCAATTTGATTTTATATTTTACTCATTGATCAATTCATTAAGTACAAAACAACCCGAAGGTCATGCACAGTTCAATAACTGCGACAGAAGAAAATCAACCAAGCAAATCACCCCCCAAACAGAGCCGAAGGTCATGCACAGTTCAATAACTGCGACAGAAGAAAATCAACCAAGCAAATCCCCCCCCAAACAGAGCCGACCTCCGCTAGCTGCACACACCGAAGGATTTTAAAACTACCGGGGGGTCAACAGTGGTTGGGGAGCCTCAAAGACAATGACGGACAAAGATGAAAGGGGAACAGGCGGATCTTGCCCGTGGAGATTAACATCCTGAAAAAAAAGGTTGGTGTCATTAACTGAACATTAAAAAAACTGGGATAATTACGTGGGGGGGGGGGGGGGGGGGGGGGAGAGAGAGAGAGAGAGAGAGAGAGAGAGAGAGAGAGAGAGAGAGAAAAGAGAGAGATGAGGTGGGGGTGAGTAAGAGAGCGAGAGAGACAGACAGATAGAGACAGAGACAGAGACAAAGACAGACAGACAGACAGACAGACAGAAAGAGACAACTAGACAGAGACAGACACAATCGAACGGACTTCAAGGGACAAGGAAATAAACAGATGAATCCAGTTCCTTTTAAGTTTTGACGTTAGATGAATCAGGGAAACTCCATACGTCTTGATGCAGCCTTTCATGTTAGGTAATTCAAAGAACGTCCACACAGATATCTTATACCTATGTGTATCTCATTAAGAAGCTGGTCAATTGCAAAGAGGAAACGGCGGTTGAGGTAATTCGTGCACTCCCTATAAGACCAAAGGCCCTTAACTGCTTCCTCTTTTCCTTCCTTTCCTTCTTTCTTGTCTTCGCTCTCTGTCTGTCTGTCTGTCTGTCTCTCTCTCTCTTACTCCCTCCCTCTCTTTCAGCATGTCAATTTCTTGGTTGAGAATTGTTGTTTTTGCCCAAACGTAGATCTGACAATTCAGTTCCTGTTTTTGCGAGAGCCCCCCCCCCCCCCCCTTCCCCTCCAGGAAGTTCCTTATCTTCACATTTCCTGAAGTTGGTGAAGTGTGTTATTTTCTTTCCTTCTTTCCTTCCTTATTTCTGTCGGGTTGTCTTTTGCCCCCCCCCCCCCCCTACATTTCTCCTTTTTGTGTTTTGTTTTGTTTATTCATTTCTTCTTTTCTATCTTTGTTGTTAATATTTCTATCGACATTTTCTTTCTTTCGCTCTTCTTTTTTTTTTTTTTTTGTTTGTTTGTTTATTTCCCGCTTTTCTTCTTCTCTACTGTTCTTTCATTCACCCTTCATGTCTGTCTGTTCTTTTGGTTCTTCATTTCCCCTCTCTTTGTGTTGGTTTTTCTCTGTCCTTTTCTGTCTTTATTTCTTCCTTCCTGCTTTTCTCTTCTTTCTTTTTTTTCTTTTTTCTCTTCCTAGCATTCTGTCTTCCTTTCCCACACTGATCGGTAAAGAACACAGTCGCCAGCACACCAACTCATATTACATATAAACAAAGTAGGTCAAGATTCTAGTTTCTAACAGCCGGTACAAGCAAATTCGTACAGGAAACTGTTTTACGACAAATCAATACGACAAAATATACAACGGAGAAGAACAATTATTCAATGACAACTACTCACATACCCCCAAAGTCTAGACTTGCGATTTGATTAAAAAAAAAAGATAAACAAGAGAGAGAGAGAAGAGAGAGGAGAGAGAGGAGAGAGAGAGAGAGAGAGAGAACACCAATCGCTATTGTTTTTTCAGAGTAATGTGGGAATCCCTAACGAGGATTGACAGAAAGTTAAAGAGAGGAACAGAGAAAGACAATTGGACAGAAGAGACAAAGGCTTAAGTGCGTTAGAAACACACACACACACACACACACACACACACACACTCACACACACGCACGCACGCACGCACGCGCGCACACACACACACACACACACACACACACACACTGTTGTCAGCGAGACACCCGGCACGCTCAGAGGCTGGAATAAAGGGACAATATCATAAAACAAAAGCAGTCAGCCTACAGCCCTGAAATATGCATGACCCGCATAGAGGTGAACGAGGTCTGCACAATGAGAGATAGAGGAGTGTTCGCGACTGAAAGAAAGACACGGAATCACCGGAATGTCAGAGACAGTTTGTCTGAATGCCAGCGTGTACGTAGTGAATGACGGAATCAGAACAGAAAATGTTTGAAAGAAGTACAAAACGAACATATGCTTCTTCTATCACCCTGAGAAAATAACGGACACTTCACCAAATCGGTAGCACACAACCAAGTGTAATGAAACTATTGTTTTTTTTTTATTGTGGTGTTTGTTTGTTCATCAAGTATATACACCTCTAAATAATCACAACATGCACCACCAATCTGCAATGTGAAGAATCTCACAAAGATACAATGAAGGGTTAAGAAAGAATGATTTCAAGCGGTGTTGCAGACTTGGCAACTGGGAGGTGTCCAAGGTGTTACAAAGAAATCTTTCTGATCGTTCAAAAAGGTGTTCATCGGCTTTTTTTTCTCTCTCTCTTTCTTTTTGTTTGTTTGCTTGTTTTATTTTTTTATTTACCTAAGGCAAGGTAGCATTGGAGAGACACCAAATCCACTGTGTGAACACGTAAGAAAATGAGTCCTCTCTTTCTTTAGTAAAAGACTATACAAAAAAAAGAAAAAAAAGCAACAGCAGCAAATGTTCGTATCCCGTGTCCAGGCGCGCATACCGTCTTATCGGGAGTGTTACTGACCGGCTCAGTCGTTGTCCACTTTAAACCAAAGAGCTCCCTTTGTCCCTTCCCACGGAGAAAAACCACATCAAAAAGACGTCCAGATGCTGAGGGCGGATTCTTTTTTTCTTTAGCTGCAAAACAGCCGGTTTACTTCGCTCTGCTGGTTCAAATCGAAATGTTCCCCTACAGAGGACAGATGATAGCCATCAAACCTTGGAACTGGCTCACACTGAAATCCCTTTTCAGAAAAGAAAAAAAAAATGTTAAACACATTCAAGTGTGTTCCGCTGGCACAGATCAAAATTCTTTAGTCAGGTAGGTTGAACGGCCACATTACGCTTTTCTTTTCTTTTTTTTTTGGTGGCCGGCCACGAGCCGAAGTGCTTCCTGACTGAAAAATCACAAACTACAAAACCATAATCAGTCGTCATTTCTCTTTCCTTCCGGATCGCCTTGTTTCGTTTCTCGAGAAGCTTTGGCTCATGTGAAGGTTTCCTTACCATCACCACCACTTACATATCGTTTGCCTGTTGGTAAGTGGTTTAAGGTTCAGTCACGTTGCTCAGAATCTGTCACGCCGATTTGGGGGAAACTTGATGAAACCTGATGATGCACACACACACACACACACACACACACACACACACACACACACACACACACACGTGCACACACACACACACACACGTGCACAGGCACACACACACACACACACAAACAAAAACGCGCACACATGCCTGCGCGCGCGCGCGCACACACACACACGCGCCCACGCACACACATGGGCCCATGCCCACACATCATACACACACGTGTACATCCACTACACACACACACACACACACACACAAATGGTAGGTAGGCACTCAAGGTCTGACCAGCGCGTTGGGCTAATGCGTAAGTCAGATATCCGCTGAGTCGTAGCCACGAGACCCTCTTCTTCAATTGTGTCATCTTCAAATCATGCGTAGTGTGGTCTCAAAACTTAGCGGATGTGGTGTAGCGTATATGGACTAGTCTGCACGCAGTGACGCCTCCTTGATGAAACTGAAACTGATGAAAAGATGGCATGTGGTCCACAGACAACACGGTGACCATTTAGTGGTGATCTGTATGGAGGATGCGGTTCAAAGGGCAGATCTGACATCCATTTCACTTTGATGGAGGTTTACGTTCTCCCCAGT
This sequence comes from Conus canariensis, assembly GCA_033310375.1. Lineage (NCBI taxonomy): Eukaryota > Metazoa > Mollusca > Gastropoda > Neogastropoda > Conidae > Conus > Conus canariensis. Next base: position 45,266,239 of record CM065724.1, read on the forward strand.
GCCTTCTACTCTTTTTATTTCTTAAATGCATTGATTGGTTTATTTATGTCTACGCAGACGAGTATATGCATATGGGATACGGGGGTGGGGGAAGGCAGGTCATGTTGAGGGACGGGGCGGGGAGGGGAGAAGGTGTGTGTGTGTGTGTGTGCGCGCGCGCGCGCGCGTGTGTGTGTATGTGTATGTGCACAAACTCACACAGACTTTAATTTTGCAATGAATGCCTGGTGTATAAACAAGAGCATTGTAAACGGAACGGTATGACTTGTATTCTAGTGTTTTGTAACATTTGTTCGTTCGTTTTTTTATGTTCATGTTTTCATTAACTAATTCACTCTGTCTATCCTTCCTTAGTCTCTCCATAGTTTCATTCATTCTTCAAGTTGTGACATCATTCATTCTGCTCCAGCAAATATTGTGTTGAGGCCCAAACGACCACACTGCGTCCCTCTTGTCACTAGAGAGTACCACAGTCAAATGGCATGAGCTCTCGGTGCATCAAGATACAAACACACGCGGTGGGTAAACAGGCTACCATCGCCTGGAGAGCTGACAGTCGAAAGTCCAAATCACTCGGGGGGTCGCCCTCTTTCCGGCTTGAAATTCCTCTTTGTTCACCCTGCAGTGGACGAATACCTGGTTCAGGCCAGGACTGGTTAAGGCGGTGGAGAGAGGGGTTCAGGCCCTTTTCCTTCCATGATACCGTGCCCCAAACGCAGTGAATCCCCTGCGGCTCACCGACTCTAAGATCATATGTCGATGGGGATTCAACTTTAATACCCCGAAGCACCATACAACGCCATACTTGACAGGTTCAATCACCGGTCATGTGTAATGATCGCAAGATAGTTTACAGGATTCGGTGAGTTGCTTTGAGCAATAAGAGAATGTACAGAATTCGGTGAGCTGTTTTGAGCAATAAGAAAATGTATACGATTCGGTGAGTTGCTTTGAGCAATAAGAACATGTACAGGATTCGGTGAGTTGCTTTGAGCAGTAAGAGAATGTACAGATTCGGTGAGCTGCTTTGAGCAATAAGAACATGTACAGGATTAGGCGAGTCGCTTTGAGCGACACATATGTTAGAATGTTCAAATGAAAGAGACAGAGACGAAAATCACAGAGAAAGTTTACACAACTAAGTCTGTGACTGACCTCCTTTTTGTCTGGAATCCGCTTCATGTTCAGAACTAATGAGATCAGTGTTTTTCTGCGATGGCTAGAACTCAGACAGGAAGTCTTCTCTAGTCCTGTAGTGGCCATTTTCTTGCCAGGGATCACGTGGTAAATAACAACATCGTCCGACTGGCCCGCGAAACTATCGGTATTCTCGTTATCCCAACCAGTGCTGTCTCCAAGTTTGAGTACAACTGGTCCTTGAAATCCCCCGGTTAATAAGAGGAATGTTGGAAAGTATAATGACTTTAGGCAGAAGTTACAACACATAGAGATGTGCTGAGATACCCAGCCGCCAGATAAACACAACAAACACTGCAGTCTGGACCGTAGACCTTATGGTCTTCTTTTCGCAGGATTAAGAAAAACGAATAAACAAGAAAGATAGAAACATTTAAAGAGAGAAAAACAAGTGCAGGCAAACAAGTCCTCAACCAATACAAAATATGACTTCAGGATTTCACTTGGGGTGGGGGGGGGGGGGGGGGGGGCCTGGTGGGTTCAGCAAAGCAGAGAGAGAAGAGAGGGCAGGGGTGGAGGGCACAAAAAACAGACATGAACAAACGGATCTCTTCACAATACAAAACTTTACGGTTCTTATGCGTCGCCGGTAAAGAGTTCAATATTCACACTTCAACGTCCTGTTTTTCATCCTGTCTCTCCTCCTCCTCCTCTCCCGCCCCCACTCCTCTACCACCCCCCTCCTCCCCCTATTGCCATCCCACCGCCAAGTTCCTCCTTTTGAAATCTTTGGCAGGTCATTTTCACGTGGATTGAGGTGTTGTTTCCCTGCACTTTTTTTTTTTCCTCACTACTG
>CM065724.1:45273231-45280731 GCA_033310375.1 Conus canariensis
TTACTATCATCATTGTTAGTATCATAATTACAAGATGATAATGTTGATGACGATGCTACTGCTGCTGCTGCTGCTGCTGAGGATGATGATGAGGATGATGATGATAAGGGTGAGGAGGATGAGGAGGATGAGGAGGATGATAAGGATGATGATGATGATGATGATGATGATGATAATGATGATGATTTTCTCATCATTACCATTTTAACCCGTATTGTCTCCCTTTTAGCTTCGGTTCCCTTCTGTCGTCTTTGTGGCACCCAGTTCGAAGAGAAAAGTGATTGTCTGTTCATCCTTTGTCCTCATTGCCTTTAATGCTCTTTGTCTTGTCTGAAGAAGACCAGATGGGTCGAAACGCGTTATCTTTGTTTTGAAGTTTGTTTATTCTTTCATATGGTGGCGGGAAAAAAAAAATCTGTCTTTGTTCTTGTTGCAATACCCGCCTCCTATCACTCTGCATTAAAACTTAAGATGTGTGTACACACCGATGTCCTGCTAGTCCTTTGGGTAAGACAGCAATGAACTGAGATCCTGTGCGTGGCCGCATGCATAAAAGAAATCTTGCACGCTTGTTACATCTCATACCACCTACACGAAGCAGATGAGCACTTGTGTCTGTTGGATGGGTAAGCGGAAAGTTAAACACACGCATGTTGGAGTTCTGATTTTTTAATCCATGTCACCCCAAGTTACACTGCGTTCTGATTTTTTATATTGTGCTCTAATTTTCTGTTGTGTGTCATTTCAGTTATATTGCGTTCTGATTTAGTGGTAGTTCACTCCCAGTTATATCGTATTCTAATTTTCTGCTGTATGTCATTTCCAGTTATATTGTGTTCTGATTTAGTGGTAGTACACTCAAAGTCATATTGTGTTCTAATTTTCTGTTGTATGTCATTTCCAGTTATATGTGTTCTGATTTAGTGGTAGTTCACTCCCAGTTATACTGTATTCTAATTTTCTGTTGCATGTCATTTCCAGTTGTATTGTGTTCTGATTTCATTTTTTGGATGTACGTCTCTCCCAGTTACACTGTGTTCTGATTTTTTTCTGGTGTCATTCCCAGTTAATTTTTTTTGTCACTGCCAGTTTCTCATACAAGATTCTAACTCTGTGTCCCAGAGTTACGATTGTTCCAGACTGTGGAACTCACAGAGTTAATGGCCTCATTGGCACTGAATCACTGACCCCTCCTTGGGCACACTGCCAGCACAGGAGCTGATCCATTGATCATCCGTCCCATCATGGCCCCGAGCAGGAGGAGATTGTCGGCAAGACGATTCCCAGACGGAGGTCCCTAGACATTGTCCAGATCCTTGACCAGGTCAGGAGGCGGGTGTCTGAGGTCAGTTCCAGGTGAGAGACAGTCCCTGGAGTGTCATAAAAGAAGAGGCGTCAGAGATAGCTTCTTCTTCTGTGGGGCGATCTGAGACCAACCGAAGACAGTGATGAAGGGGGGGGGAGGTGCAGAGAGAGAGAGAGAGAGAGAGAGAAGAGAGAGAGAGAGAGAGAGAGAGAGAGAAGTTCAAAAAGAAGAGGCGTCAGAGATAAATTCGGGATAACATTTTTTGCGGACGTTGTTGCTGAATATTTTATCTTATACTTTTTCATTTTGCTACAAATGCCAGTTGAAGTTTTCAAACCTTCTGGTTCATTTTCTTCTTTCTTTCTTGTGTCTATTTCTTCGTCATTCTTTCATTTCTTTAACACCCACCCACCTACTCCTTGTCACCTCTCCCCCGATCCTTTCCGCCGACTACGATAGCAACAGCAGTACTAAGAGAGAGAGAGAGAGAGAGAGAGAGAGAGAGAGAGAGAGAGAGAGAGAGAGAGAGAGAGAACTTATATTAATGCATGCGTAACTTATGTCCATTAATAATAGAAATTAACAATACAAAGTAAAGAACAAAGATTCCCGTCAACTGCTCTTCCTCTTGGTAGGAAACAGTTGAAAATTCTGATTAAAAAAACCCAAACCAAAACAAAAAAACAACAACAGCAGTACTAGTATAGGACCCGCGGTAATAGTAGTAGTAGTAGTAGTAGTAGTAGTAGTAGTAGTAGTAGTAGTAGTAGTAGTAGCAGCAGCGGCAAAGGTAATAGTAGTTATAGTGGTAGTGGTGGTGGTGGTGGTAGTAGCACTGGTGGTGGTGGTGGTGGTAGTAGTAACGGTAGTAGTAGCAGTGGGGGTGGTGGTAGTAGTAGTAGTAGTAGTGGTGGTGGTGGGGGCTGACGGGATCATCTGGCGGTCCACCATCAAGGCCAGAATCAAGCAAGCAGAGCAGAGGACAGAGGTCCAGTGGGTAGAACGGAGATTGCCGCACACGGCAAAGAATTGTTGTCGGCACCCACAGACACTCATGTCCGAGACTTCACCTGCAGCAACTGCAACAAAGTCTGCCGCTCAAGCATGGGGCTCTTCAGCCACAGCAGGTGCTGCAACTCTAAAACTGACTGATCCATGGTGCAATACCATTGTCTCTCGAGACAGACAGATGCCATCAGGTTGTTGTTGTTGTTGTTGTTGTTGTTGTTGTTGTGTTGTTGTGTTGTTGTGGTGGTGGTGTAGTAGTAGTAGTAGTAGTAGTAGTAGTAGTAGTAGTAGTAGTAGTAGTAGTAGAAATACTAATAGCGAAAGTAAAAGTAGAAGCAGTGGGAGTAGAAGTAGCGGTGATAATAGCACAGGAGCAGAAACAGCAGCATGGACAATAGCAGCGTGGGCAGCAGCAGCAATAATGGTAGTAGTACTATTGCAACAGCGGCAGAAATAGTATTAGCAGCAGCAGCTATGTGTGTGTGTGTGTGTGTATGTGTGCGTGCGTGCGTGCGTGCGTGCGTGCGTGCGTGTATATGTATGTGTGTGTGTGTGTGTGCGTGCGTGTGTGTGTGTGTGTGTGTGTGTGTGTGTGTGTGTGTGTGTGTGTGTGTGTGTGTGTGTGTGCGTGCGTGCACGCGCGCGAGCTTAGCGGTTAGTTTCACGCATGAATAATCCTTGGCAATAATGATCTTTTGCACGTCTATTTCTCAGCTCTTGATTGTTAGGGAAAGATGCACCCAAAACAATACAAAAATACGTGCACACACACACACACACACACACACACACACACACACACACACGAACACACGAACACACACACACACACACACACACACACACACACACACATTTACTTACATACACATACACACACTCATTCACAGACTTAGTTTCCGGTCCCGGGCGAAGCCATGCATTAAAAGCGTATGCAATATTAAGAAACCATGTCAAGAGATGAGTTATGGTTGGCTAAGTTCTATGAAAAATGAAAGCTCTCCGCTGAGTGATTTTCATGCTTCGACAGAAACAAAGTTTTACAGGCATTTAGTTGCCCGCCCACTATTCTGTTGCACTGTGCATTTGCCAGTCCGTCAATCATTCCGTCTATTTCTCTCTCTGTGTGTGTGTGTGTGTGTGTGTGTGTGTGTGTGTGTGTGTGTGTGTGTGTGTGTGTGTCCCTCTGCCTATCTGTTTGTCTGACTGTCTGTCAGTCTGTATGTCTGACTGTCTATCTGTCTGTCTACCTCCTCTCTCTCTCTCTCTCTCTCTCCTCTCTCTCTCTCTCTCTCTCTCTCTCTCTCTCGCTCGCTCGCGTAATGAACTCTACGTAAAACAATACAGCGGAACGGATACAATCGGAGTCAACTCAATGAAACACAATACAACAAAGCACAACACAAAAACTGGACCTCTTGATAGAGAGAATGGATAAGACCCTCATACTCTGCTCTGGGTAAAACCCAGCAGCTTTAACATCAGCTACAATAGCAACACACACACACACACACACACACACACACACACACACACACACACACACACACACACACACGCACGCACACATGCACAACACACATACACACACATACACACCCACACCCACACACCACAACACACACACACACACACACACACACACACACACACACACGCACACACACATACGCACACACACACACGCACACACACACAACACACACACACACACACACACACACACACCTCCACCCCCCCCCCCCCCACACACACACACACACACACATACCAGACAGACAGACAAACAAACAGACAGACAGACAGACAGACAGACACACACACACACACACACACACACACCACACACACCTCAATGGCGAGCTCCATATATATTGACAGACGAAACTCGCACAGAAGACTGGTACTAATCATGAGTGACGACACGCTGATACTGATTCACACGGTACTCGTTACTTCTAACACCTATCTGATCTCCCCACCCCCACCCTCTACTTCCCTTCCGGATGGGGATCAAACTCAGGTCAGGTTAACTCTCTTAAACCGCTGACACCAAAGCTCAGGTCATCGCCAGACGCTAATGACCACCCGAAGGGGCGGTCACCCGGCTCAAGTCAGTTTTACAATGTGACTTTGTCTGGCGGAGTGCTACCAGAGGCTGAGTTACCTCTGACCTCTTTGGTTGACACGTTGGTGTAAAGATCTGGCTGGACTTAACGGCTATTGGCTGGACTTAATGGTACCTGGCTGGAGCTTCTTCAACAACCTCTGGACCCTTTAGCTGGACAAAAGGCTGGACGGTCAAAATGGGGTGTGAAGGGTCGTTGGAATGTCTGGACCTGTTTGTAGAATGAGAACAAAAACCGTCTGAGAGTCTTTTATCATGAACTTGTGTATTTTCTTCATGGCGTCTGGGTTTTGTTTGTCGTATCTGTGTCTTCTTTATAGACACTCTGTCTTATGTGTGTTGGCTGGGTCTTCTTCACAGATTCTTTGTCTTCTTTACCGAGGCTGTCTTCTTTATAGACTCTGTATCTTTTGCGTGGCGTCCGAATCTTCTTTGTGACGTTTGTGTCTTCTCCATAGCGTGTGGGTTTGTTTTTAATTTATTTATTGATTTTTCGAATAGAAATTTTGAGTCTTCTTTATAGCGTCTGGGTCTTCTTCATGGCGTATGCTACTTCTTCGTAACGCCTTTGTCTTCTTCACAACGCCTCTTTTTCATAGCGTCTCTGTCATCTTCAATACTTCTACATCTTTTTCATTTTGTAGCTGTGTTTTATTCATCTTCTCTATAACGTTTGTCCTATCCATAGTGCTTGCGTCTTCTTCATAATGCCTCTATCTTCTTCATAGAGTCTCTATCTTCTTCATAGGGTCTCTATCTTCTTCACGGCTTCTACGTCTTCTTCGTGTCGGCTGTGTCGTCTTCATATCCTCTCTGTCTTTATTCATAACATCTGTGTCTTCTTTATAGCGTCTATATCTTCTCCACAGAGTCTCCATATTCTTAATTAACGTCTGCGTCTTAATGTATAGCGACTGTGTCTTCTTTATAATGCTTGCGTCTTCTATATAGCGTCTGTGTCTTCTTAAACAGCGCTCGTGTCTTCGTTATCGGTCCGGGTCTTCTAAACTGCGCCTGTGTCTGCTTCGTCTGTGTCTATGTCTTCACCTACTGCGTGTGTTCCTTCTTCAAAGCATCTGCTTCTTCTCCAGTGACACTCGTGTTTCTCATATCACTTCTAAGTTGTCCTTAAGGCTCAAGCGTCTGTTTCATAGCGTCCTAGTTTGCTTCATAAACATATGCGTCTCAGTTCGATCGTTTTTGTAGAATTCATCATCACAGCAGATTTCTTTGTTTGACGTTCAATCTGTTGTCTGAAGGGAAAGCAAGTTGCCATAAAGGAAAAACGAGTTGCCATAAAGGTAAAGCGAGTTGCCATAAAGGAAAAACGAGTTGCCATAAAGGTAAAGCGAGTTGCCATAAAGGTAAAGCGAGTTGCCAAAGCGAGTTGCCATAAAGGAAAAACGAGTTGCCATAAAGGAAAAGCGAGTTGCCATAAAGTGAGGCCTCTGACTTGTTTGTTTGTTTGTTTGTTTGCTTGTTTGTTTGTTTGTTTGTTTGCTTGTTTGTTTGTTTTTTTTTTCTTGCATGTGCGTTTTGTTTGGTTATCAAAGTGGGTTCTCCTGCACATTTTTGCCCAGGATATCAGCTTGGGTGCTGTAGGTTCATTTGTGTTTCGGAGAGCATGTGCTATGAGATAAAGAGAGCAGAGAGAAAGAACAGTCATTAACCAATTGAATTATTGAAGAACAGATAATGGAATGCATCGCTCGTGTGCACGTACGCACGCGCACGCAGACACAAACACACACAGAGTACAAATACGTCTCTCCTCTCCCTGTCTCTCTGTCTGTCTGTCTGTCTTTTCTCTCTCTCTCTCTCTCTGCCTCTCTCTATCACACACACACACACACACACACACACACACACACACACACACTCACACACACACACACACACACACACACACACACACACACACACACACACACAGAGGCAAGACGCACGCACATCTACGCTCCATTATTTTCACATGCACGCGTCTTCCCAGCGGCCATAGCGTGGTGAATAAAGTATGAGTGTTTATGTATGTGTGTGTGGGTGTATGGGTAGCTGTCAGTCAGTGCACGAGAGAGAGAGAGAGAGAGAGAGAGAGAGAGAGAGAGAGAGAGAGAGAGAGAGAGAGAGAGAGAGAGAGAGAGAGAGCAAAAGTCAAGTACGCCACGCTGAAAAACAGAAACACAACAGGTAACTAGATCTAAGAAACCCGACACCAGCAATCACACCCAATGGCCCCGCCCGACAGATTCTCTCAAGATATTCTCACTTGGGCAAGTTCTAACATGGCTCATCAGTCGTTGTGTATTGCTGAGCAGTTGAAGAAGATAATGTGAAGGTGTGTCACTCCTGTTCAATTCGGTACTTAGCACGTTAATGCCGCTGTTTCTTCCTGCCAATTGCAATGAAGATTACAGAATTTGCCGAATCTGTTGCCAGTCATAATGATACTTTTTTTTTAATAAATAAAAGACGCTAAAACACACACACACACACACACACACACACACACACACACACACACACACACTCACACAGAACAGACACACACACACAGATAGAGAGAGACAGAGAGAGAGAGAGAAGGACAGATGGAGACAGAGAGACAGCGAGACAGATGGAGACAAAAGAGACAGAGAGACAGATAAAGACAGAGAGACAGGGAGAGAATTCAAACGGTCTCGTTCATCACACAGTCCCCCCACCCACCCACCCCCCACCCACCCGTTTAAACTCATGTTCTTCGGCAACACAACAAAGAGAAATATTGTCTTAAACAGCTAAAAATCAAAGCGAACATCTTTCCTACTTACACACAACCACTATCCTCCCCTCCCCCCCCCCCCTCCCCGCCTTTTCGCGCACCAAAAATAGTATTTTCTTCTGATCGGTAGAAAAAAACCGTGGGCATTGTCACTCTCCCCTTGTCACTTTCGTGCTTTTTCACACGGTTGGTTTACTAGGTCAATTGGAACTGAGCTACTTGGGAGCTTTTTTTCTAAAGAGGGCGATCGATTTATGTCGTTGTGGCGACACGATAACCGTCTTTGCCTTCATATAG
>CM065724.1:45298231-45312204 GCA_033310375.1 Conus canariensis
ATTTCAAGCCCAGCGGATGGAGAAGAAATTAGTGAACAACATCAAGAATGGAACCACGACCGAGTTATGGACAAAGGACGGACTCAGGAACAGTACTGTGCTGGACGAGAATTTCTCACCAAAGATGGAAGTGTTGTTTGGACACTTGGACGCCTGTTACGGGTCTTTCTACTTCCTGAGTATTCATTCTCTCAAACGCCGTTCTTCCCCTCCTAAGAAAATGTACATTTCTCCACAATCAAACTAAGAACGGGCACGTGACACAGAGTTCTGTGCCTGACTGCGGTGTCTCTAGCATCAAGTTGTAATATCACTATCCACCACCTAAACTAGAACACACACACACACACACACACACACACACACACACACACACACACACACACACACGCGCGCGCGCATGCACACATACAGAGAGAGAGAGAGAGAGAGAGAGAGAGAGAGAGAGAGAGAGAGAAGAGAGTAGAGATAGCTGGATTTGACAGTACAGCGTTTCTCAAGCATTAGTTTGCAGTGTGAGTTACAAAGGTATATACATTTTTAACATTGGGTACAAAGCGCACAAAACGTTTGTTAGTGTATATGCCTGCGTGGTTCTTACAAGAGTGAGTTCAGGCTGGCGTGATTGACATAATTCAAAATATATTGATGTTTAAAGAGTGCGCTTAATTTTTTACAATACAAGAGAGAGAGAGAAGAGAGAGGAGAGAGAGAGAGAGAGAGAGAGAGAGAGAGGAGAGACTCGTGATTGATGAATAAGAAACATAGCAAAAGAAAAGAGAAAGTCCAAACGTTTCTACATCCATTAAACAGACAGGAATGATAATGAATCACGCGTACATTATCTAATCGTGAAGTTTAAAACATCAATATTTGCTTAAAGAAAACCACCATCCATATTCAACAACACAGATATAAGACAAAGAAAAACAAAGAAAACAAAACAAGACAAAACAAGTCATTCTACAGTTTGTAAAATTTGTAGCAACCATCAATGATGAAGAATTAACAAACTGTGACGACATAATTGTGAAGAAAAGCAGTTGCTTCGATCATCAGTCAACGCCTAAATTGAATGTAACATCGGCTTTTAAAACGAAGCCGAAATGAATTAACGACATCTCTCAAACGTGACACTTTACCTGCTCCTAACGATCTCCACTTTTAACCCCCACCCACCCCGACCCTCTCTTCGATATCCCTCCCCCCCTCCCCCCTTCTGCTTCTCTCCCTTTCTCACCCCCTTCGCGTCGCTCGGTCCACTTTTCCCTTGTCCCCGTCTCTCCTCCGACCTCCCTGATGGTGATTGTCTTGGGCTGTGGGTGAGGGGGGGGGGGGGGGGGGGGGGGGGGGTAGAGGCTGAAGGAGTGGGGTTGATGGGTAGGTGGGGGTGGGAGTAAGGAGGGGGGGGGTATGAGAGTCGCTGGTGATTGCCTTCATTAGGGTCCTGAACGGCTTTAAAGTGTCATTTGTCCACGGGCGTTCCTTCCCTAGGGAACAGGCGGACGGATGGTTACAATCGCCTTCCTCTCTGGCATCCTTTCCTCTTCCCCCCCCCCCCCCCCCCCTCCCTCACCCACCTCCTTCTTTTCCTATCTACCCCCCTACACCTCCCTTCCTTCTCTACTACCTCCCTCACCTCCCTCCCTCACCACATTCCCCCACCCACCATCCTCCCACTGCCTTCTCCCCCCCTCTCCCCCCCCCCCCATCCCAACGCCTCTGTGTGTGTGTGTGTGTGTGTGTGTGTGTGTGTGTTTGTGGTGTGGAGTCATTAAGCGGATCGTTACTGTCATCAAGCGTTGACATTGATAACAAGGGTAGGAGGTCCTGCTGCGTTGTTAGTTTGGGGTGAATCTTTGACCTAACTTCACCATGAGCGTTGGTAACTTCAGGTACTTTAGCGCTAGATGAACCGCGCTCCTACGTGGTACCAATCGAGACGAATTGTACAGAAATCGGCGAATCACGCTCCCAGGCTTACATGTATCAGTCAACATAAATGAATACACGAACACACACGCGCGCGCGCACACACACACACACACACACACACATGCATACAGAGAGAGAGAGAGAGAGAGAGAGAGAGAGAAGAGAGAGAGAAGAGACAGAGAGAGAGAGAGAGAGAGAAGAGAGAGAGAGAGAGAAAGGGAGGAAAAAACAAAGGAGAAGCATAGTCTTCAATTCAGCTTCTCTCCGTTTAAAATCCTTTCCATGCTCAGTACAAGCAAAATACATGATGTCTTCACGGAATAGAGGTCAGAAGAGAAATCCTTTCTCATTATTTACAGCCATGATTTTCCCCTCATGCACCATAAAGAGTATTATCTACTGATTGGTGAGTGAAACGATCAGTGTTCTCATTCTCCAAAACAGCTTATATTACATTCATGTACGAATTTTCCTCACGTACACTGTTGGAGGTAGCCTTTTCCCGTGTACATACAGTGACTATGGCAGTTAGCTGCACATCCATTGCACTCCTGGCTTATTTAGCAGTTTGCTAGATTTCTTTTATTGAACAGATGAAGCTCGGAAATCTGCAAGGGAGGTAATCTGTGGGGAGACTTCGCGTTCAGAGGAGTGACTCCACCATCTTCATGGGACAGCTCTCGCTTGTGGGCGTGCCCAGAGCAATTTTGCCATCAGTCAGCTTAACAGTGCAATCAGGCAGAGAAAATGTCAAATCACGGGACATGGGTGCGAAACGGTGCGTCTGTAATGCAGACAATCGATATCCCGATTGTGATTCTGGTCTGAACTTTAATTCAAGTATTTAACTCTGTAGTTATGTTTGTTTGACCCGTAAACGAAGAAACCAACCCTCTCTATTTGCAATGAAAAGACATGCGTTATCTTCCCCTGGCTTTCTTCCGGGACAGAGTTATTTTGCCCTGTCGGGCAGCTCAAAAGTTCGATCACAGAGACTTTATCTGCCTTACTGAAACGTTCATCGGATTTAACTTCGAATCATTATTCTTTAAAGGAGAGAGAAAATGCCAAGAAAAGATACACCCGAAGGTGCGAGTGGGACCCAAAGAAGTACTGTCCTTAACTGCCGAACCAACCGGTTCGGAGCAATCCTGCACCACTCTTGAAAGCCTGCGCTGTGTTCACATAGGGTGTAGGCGCGCACAGGGCATTTCATTAAGACGTTAAGGGACATAATTGCTTTCCGGCAGATGGCATTGTGTAATGGCCACTGAATGTGACGCGACAGAACCTCCACCGTAGCGTCCCCATAGGTGTGCCAGTCCATATTTCACGACTGCAGAGCTCACTGGTGAAAGGCGCCGCCGTCAAGCAACTGCCGAGTACATCCCGCAGCCTGGCTCGTTGCTGTTCCGCTGACAGTTGAAGACAGCACAACTCCATTCACGGCCAAGCTTTTGCTAAACATGGGTTTGAAACTGGGTGCCTGTAAGGCAGACACTGTGTCTCAGACAGTTCCACATCATACATATCATGGGTTTGAAACTGCGTGCCTGTAAGGCAGACACTGTGTCTCAGACAGTTCCACATCATATATATCATGGGTTTGAAACTGCGTGCCTGTAAGGCAGACACTGTGTCTCAGACAGTTCCACATCATATATATCATTATCGTCAATCAAGCCATGACTGTATATCCTGGGTATTGATGACCTATGAACTAAAAAAGGTAACTGCACATGCTATGGAAATACGGGTATTGTCCACCCCTGATTTTTTTTTCTTTTTCTTCTTTTTACCGGGACAGGTCTGTTTCTATGTTCAATCCTCGATCTAGCTTAATAACCGGCAATGTTTATATAGGAAAGTTCATTCTTATTCTTAGAATTAGTTTGGAATTAGGAACAATAAAAAAAAGTATTAAACGTTGCGAACGGAGCACAATGTTACAGCCCATATGTGACGGTGCAATACAGAAAATCTGAAGTCCACGCTCTCACCAATGGTGTCATAGGACAGACAGGGATCGTAACCATCCCAAGAGAGTGTGAGGTAGGAGGACCATCCTGTTTAGCACTGGACATACACCATTAGAACTACAGCACTGAACGATGGGCGGCAAGGGTGGCGCAATTAATTCTTTGGTCGTTGAGCGACAACGAGAATCGAACTCGCAACACCAGACTGTGAACACCATGCTCTCTGCACCACTGAGCCCAAGCACCAACAACGTCTGCTGATGACGTGGGTCATTTTGTGTGCTGCACACAGGCGCAAATTCCTCCAATAAGCCATTTTCGGTCCTTTCTGAGCGAGTCTGACTGTCTGTCTGCATTCATCTATTCCGCTATGTATTATGCACATACAATAATGTGATCAGTAGGAATGATGTGAACTTTTGAACAGCGAAAATGACGTGAAAGACTGAAGAGTGGGAACAATAAAGAAATAGCGAACAGCGAAAATGACGTCATATACGCATTAGTACAAATAATGAACCATGCTGACCCGTAGACATGGGACCAAGGCAAGGCTGCAAGACAACGCAGACGTACGACCAGCATTGTATGAGACTGGAACCAAACAGACAAAAAGTAAAGGAGGGACAGGCTGAGGGAAAGAGCGTCTAGAAGGTAAGGAAGGAAAGATGGAAGGGAAGAAGGAAGGAAGGAAGGACGGATGGAAGGAAGGAAGGAAGGAAGGAAGGAAGGAAGGAGGAACGACTGAATTGTGATCTCACGCGGTGGGTAGGGGAAGAAGAACAAACAACACACAACCCTGGGAAGTCCAAGGATGACGTAATGGTGGTAGGGGCAGGGGTAGGGATGGGGGATGGGTTGGGGAGAGGGAGGGCCGTTGACACGCAAGTTGGCCAAACTAACAGACCCGTCCGTCCGCGCGGCAGGGGAGGTCACCCTAGGCACAAACATGGCGTCAGCGCTCTATTGTTCCAAATCTCGTTAGTTTCCCATCAGCAACCGTTAGTAAGCAGCAACAGCCTACAAAACTGGCGTGTGAGAGGGAAGTAAGGGGCGGGGGGGGGGGGGGGGGGAGTGGGGGAGGGGGGGGTGGGGGAGGAGGGAGGCTGATGGTGTTAAAAGCATTGAAAGTGGGGAGGGGGGTTGGGGGAGGTGGGAGTATATGGGGGGGGGGGGGGGTGGAGTAAATGGGGAAAGAGGTAAGACACGCCTCAGCATCGAGGAATCTCAGCCAGAACTTAAGTGTGTGGGGAGTGAGAGAGAGAGAGGAGAAGGAAGAGGCAGGAACGGAGGGGAGTGAGGAGACGATGAGGGAGGGGGGTAGTTGATAGGCGGTTGGAAGAGTGATGCCGCGGGGTAGGGGGGTGATTGGGGGAGGGAGGAGAGGAGGGGAAGCGGCCAGAGTGGCAGATGGCAGACCACACCACCATCAGAACTGTCTGCCGCTTTTCACTCTCCTCCTACAAAAAGGATGCAGGAGTCGAACCCCAACCTCATGAACCCTCATTGGAAGAAAGAGGCCCCAAATGGTGGTTATTCAGAGTCACGTTTCTTTGAGAGAGACTCAAAAAAAAAAAAAGCATCGAACCCCCCCCCCCCCCCCCCCACCCCCCAACCTGTCATTTTGAATGTCGAAGAGTGCGAAGGGTGAATGTTTAAAAAAAAAAAAAAAAAAAAAAAAATCCCAGAAAAGACAAAAGAAAGAAAAAAGAAAGGAAGAAAAATAAAAAAGACAGAAAGAAAAGAAAAGAAAAGAAGAAAGAAAGAAAGAAGAAAAAAGCACGTACTTCCAGTGTCAAAAAGCGCCAACATGGCTTTTCGCGTCATTTGTCAGACCTGACTCTGGAATGGAAAATCAGCGACGCGGAAAGATTAATTTCCCGTGGTTCTCCCTCCTGTGGCTTCTTTTCTCTGCTGTCAATTCATTGAAGCTGATTGATTAAAATCTGATGATAGTAATGTTCAGTTGTTATGTTAGGACATTCTCTACATCTTTTGTGATGGGAAAATGACATACCACGCACATTGATCCTTGTATACAACACAGTTTGAAACACACACACACACACACACCACACACACACACACACACACACACACACACACACACACAGTGGCATTCTCCGTTCCCCGGGATTCGAACTCACGACGCTTGACTGCCAGCTTGTTGGTTTACAGCTGCAGAGCCAACCAGACAGGCGCACACCTACACCCATGGAAGGGCCTGAGTTGTGGGCAGGTGGGTGGACGAACCATGTGTAAGCGAGCTTTTACTTATAAATAAGTGTGCGGTTTTGTGTATGTATGCTTTTATCACGTTTTGTGTATCTTTGTAGAGTGTGTTGTTATTAGTCTTTCCTTAAAGTGTTTTGTGTATGTTTTTTTTTTATCACCGTTTGTGTATCTTTGTAGAGTGTGTTGTTATTAGTCTTTTCTTACAGTGTTTTGTGTATGTTTTTTTTTAAAATCATGTTTTGTGTATCTTTGTAGAGTGTGTTGTTATTAATCTTTTCTTAAAAAGCGTTTTGGTGCGTACTTTGTGTATTATTTAAGTGTGTTCAGAGTTGCTATGATTTTTGCACGAAACGCTATAACAAACACGGCTTGAGTTTGGTTTTGAGTTTTTGATGTGTCTCGGAAATAAGATCGGCGTGAAAAACAAACGGTTACTAAAAACAACAAGAAAGGAGGGAACTGTTAAACCCTAGTGTCAAAGACAAGGAAAAACTCTCATTTCAACGAACTCGAATGAAATCAGTTCGGAGAGCTCTGATGAAAATCGTTATAGGTGTTTTGTTCTTGCATTTATTTCAGTGTTTCTTGTATCCGTTTCTTTGTGTAGGAAACCTTTGGAACACAGAGTTGGAGGAACCTTTGAATTATTCTTCAGTGTGACGCCTGAAGGACCCATACGGAGTTGAAGGAGAGGAAAAAGAATCCTTTTAGAATGTTTTTGCATCTTTTCCTAACCAGTGTGTTTACGTATCTTTGTTGAAATGTGCTATGTATTGCTTTATATTGTTTTATGGACTTAAAAAAAAAGTCGTCATTGTATTCTTTAGAAAACGTATTTGTGTCTTTTAAGAATGCTCATGTGCTTTTTTTTTATTCTTAAAGAGTATTTTGGCACACTTTAATGCTTTATGCATCTGTTCTTGGTGTGTGTGTGTGTGTGTGTGTGTGTGTGTGTGTGTGTGTGTGTGTGTGTGTGGTGTGTGTGTAAGAGTGCCCTGTGCTTCTTTTAAAGTGCTTTGTTACGTGTTGAGAACTGTTATACATTTTAAAGTGTTTAGAGCATGTTTACACAGTTCAGTTTACTGTTTTGCTTACGTTTTATGCATTTTAAGTGTTTAGTGCATGTTTACAGAGTTTATATTCCTGTATCTGTTCAGAGCTTTTAGTGCATACCTCCCCTGTTTCTTTTCATTCTGACATTCAACACTATCCCCCCCCTGTTTCTTTCATTCTGACGTTCAACACTATCCCTCCCCTGTTTCTTTTCATTCTGACGTTCAACACTATCCCTCCCCTGTTTCTTTCATTCTGACGTTCAACACTATCCCTCCCCTGTTTCTTTTCATTCTGACGTTCAACACTATCCCTCCCCTGTTTCTTTTCATTCTGACGTTCAACACTATCCCTCCCCTGTTTCTTTTCATTCTGACGTTCAACACTATCCCTCCCCTGTTTTCTTTTCATTCTGACGTTCAACACTATCCCTCCCCTGTTTTTTTCATTCTGACGTTCAACACTATCCCTCCCCTGTTCTTTTCATTCTGACGTTCAACACTATCCCTCCCTGTTTCTTTTCATTCTGACGTTCAACACTTTCCTCCCCTGTTTCTTTTCATTCTGACGTTCAACACTATCCCCCAGAAAACAACTTACACACGGAGGTGAAAAAGACAGGTGACTGTTTGTTTTGTCCATTGTTTGTTGTTGTTGTTTTTAATTCATTTGTACTAGCTGAAGAAGACCAGTACGCAAAACGCGTTGTCTGTTTTGTAAGTTCGGTCCATTCACTCCGGCGTTCCAGGGAACCTACTTTTGCTCTTACGCTATCAACGTGGAGCTGCAGCAACCAAGGTGGGGTCACCGCCAGCATGTGGCCATCAGTAAATATTGTCCCGCTCTGCAAGCACTCTCTTGGGTTATAGACACCCCCCCCCCCACCCCCACCCTGCGTGCCACCTTGCATCACCACACGGAAACAACCAAGTTAAGGCACACAGACTCCCCACCTATACCACCACCACCACCACCACCACCACCACCCGCCACCACCACCACCACCACCACCCACAAACCACCACCATCACACAGAGCCCATTCTAATCCCCCTTGTTTAGGATCCCCAACACAAACGGTTGATAGACAACTGCCCCTCAGTCAGTCAGGCAGACAGCCAGACTGTGGATCCAGGGGCGTCGCGCCCCCTGGTGGGCGAGACAGGTCACGGGGAGGCGAGTCAACACGTCCCCCCCTTCCCCCCCCCACCCCCCCCCCCCGCCCAACCACCCCTCCCTGCTTGGCTGGGGGTACAGGGGAGTTGGAGGTATAGTAGGTCGGCCACCTGAATCGATGGGCCAGGAATGAAAGAGGGGGGGGGGGGGGGGGGGGGGGGGGTGGTGTGTGGGTGGGTGGGGTCAAAGGGTGCTGAGGTTCGTGGGGAGTGAATGGGGGGGGGGGTGGAGGTGTGAGTGGGGGGGGGTGAAGCGCAGGAGTGAAAAGGCGGGGTGAGGACGGGGGGGGGGGGGGGGGGGGGGGGGGGAGGCATAAAAGCGCTGCAGGAGATGTAAGGTGATTAGAAAGAAGGTGCAGGTTGTCCAAGAGTTAAGGATTCGTTCGTGTGTGTGTGTGTTGTGTGTGTGTGTGTCTGCGCACGCGCGGAAAAATTAATTTCCCGTGGTATCTCCCTGCTGTGGCTTTTTTTTTTTTTTGCTCGTCAATATATTGAAGCTGATTGATTAAAATCTGATGGCGGTAATGTGCACTTGTCATGTTAGAACATATTCTACACCTTCTGTTATGGGAACACGACAAGCCACACATATTAATCCTTGTATGCAACACAGTTTGACACACACACACACACACACACACACACACACACACACATGCGCGCGCGCGCGCGTGCGCGCACGCATTCATGCACGCACGCACACACGCACGCACGCACACACGCACACACATTCATGCACGCTCTCTGTCTGTTTGTCTGTCTGTCTCTCTCTCTAATGTGAGTGATCTGCGTGCGTGCGTGCGTGCGTGTGTGTGTGTTGTGTGTGTGTGTGTGTGTGTGTGTGTGTGTGTGTGTGTGTGTGTGTGTGAGCGCACGCGCTCTCGTAGGTATGTGAGGAATTCAGGAGTCAAATCGATGAGGGTAGTGATGGTGACGGTGTGACACTGTGACAATACTGGATGAATGAGCACCAGCAAGGGAGGACGAGGGGAGGGATCCCGAGTTTTCTTGATTCCCCCGCCCCTCCCCCCTCCCCCTCCCCCCTTTACTTGGCTGGCAAACATTGCATTGTGTGGGACACTTTTTATGACTTCTTCCTCCAGGAAAGCAACCCCAGATCCCTTTTAGGATACACTTTCTCTCCCCCCCCCCCCCCCCCCCCCCCCGAATTGCCCCTCTCATGACATTGAACCGTCCTAATCAGTGTTGAATTCCTTTGGCTAAGTATCGATGCATAATTGATATTTCGGATCAATGGAGAGTGATTTTCCCTGTTAAAAACAAACAAACAAACTATGAGCGAACAATCCCAATTTTCAGCATACAAACAAACAGAACCACTGTACATTTTCAATATACTGAAATCTTAGCCTACATCACTACCAATTTTCCACAAGTTTCAAAACGGAGTGACTGAGGGCGGAAAAATGAAGCAAAATTTAGAAAGAGTTACCACCAAGGATATAGACAAACAAAGTACAGGACAAGACACAATGCATTTCGACCTCTTGGGTCTTCTTCAGTCGAAAACAAATAACGTTTAGGACAGTGAATTATCGTTCTTGTTATTGTATAAAGGCAAAATCAACAGCACGCTTGTATTTCACGAGCACATCATTTCTATTTCATGTCATTTTCATAGCGTCACTTACAGGTCAACGTTGTTCCTACAGACCTGAAAAGCCTGCATCCAAGTTCTGTGTTGTTTTTCCCTTTCTGCATGAAAATCAAGTCATGTTGTTTATCGTTCAGCCGACCTCAGAGGCCATATCAAGTCTTTTTTTTCATGTCAATCTACTTCTTTCGAATTAACGTTCAGACTAGCAGTCCATCTGAAAAAGAAACGGAAAAAACAAATTATCGACTGGTATCAATAGGACCGATAGGTGAAGTGGGGGAAAAAAAAAGACTCGGAGAGGCACTAAAAAGTCTAGGATCGCTATCTAACGATTCGACTGATGTAGGATTATTTGTAATACTGGAGGAACTGAGCGAGTTTGGATGAGATTCACTGTGGCTGTTGTTGTTGAGAAAAAAAAAGACGATGTAAATGGTACAACAAGTATTAAGCTGTGTAGATGAGACGAAAATAATGTTCAGCGGGTGTTAATCCCTCCTAACTCTTTCCATCCTCACCTCCCCTCTCTCCCCCTCCTCCTCTTCTTCTTCTTGTCTCCACCATGCCTGCTATTTTTATCTCTCCAAAAGTTTTATATCATGGGACATATTTCTGATAAGGATGGTAGAGTCTTCATTGTAATGATGGCAAAAAGGGCGGTTTGCTTGGTAATCTTGCTCAGGTCTGACTTTGAAAAAGAAAGAAAAAATATTTGAGAAATGAAATCACCAGATGAAGACCTTTTCAAAGCTATGCACGCTCCAGGCGCACCAAAACTTCCTCCTCTCTAAAAAACCCCTCCTCCCCCCCCCCCCTTCAACTTCCCCTCTCTCATTCCCACCCAGGTGTCTTGGGTAGAGGGACAACCGGAAGACATCCAGACAGACAACACCAACGATCAGACAGACACACAGATTGGCCACCACAGGCGAAACAAACAATCCGGCAGACAATCAGATTGACCCACTACCGTCCCAAAACCTTGGGGGTGGCGTCGTCAAACGCGTCAGATCGAATGTTGAGAGTGTCCCCCTCCCCCTCCCCCCCCCCCCCCCCCCCCCCCCCCACACACACACCACAACCCGTCACCCCAAACAGCCCTCAGAGTTTCACCAGACCCTGAACGTGTCACTAATCCACCGAAACCACCTCCTCGACCATCTGGAAGACGCAACAACCCCCTCAAGGGATCATCACTTCTCTCGCCCCCCCCCCCCCCCGCCTTTCCCCCCTCCCGCCACTCTCACACCCTACCCTCCTTTGCCTCTCCTTTCGCTCATAATTGGCTCAGAACGTCTCGCTAGGGTCGAACCCAATCGCCGAACCCACCCGTGTCACGACAAGCCCCAAACAAAGCCCTTTGACCTCGCTTCGACAACACTCTCAGGATGGACGCAGATATCCCCCCTCCCCACCCCCCCCTCCTCCCTTTCCCCTTCCCGAAGAACTAACCCGCAAGGCGATAGGGGTTACAGTGGTATCCGTGATGTTCGCTTTTAAGAGGCCCAGTCTCAACTCAAGAGCCTGAAAACTGCGTAACGGTGAGAATCACATCCAGACGAGAACACACCAGACGGACAAAAGCGGATAGGCAGTGCCTGGTTTCCCAGCAGGCATGTTTTGGGTTTCCACGGGTCTTCCGGTTGTAGTGGTGGAAAGTTTGCCTGCTTATAGTAATCCGTTGACTCTGTGAAGTGCTCTAGACGAAATGCCCCAGGGTGGATTGGTTCTTTAGTTGAAGTCGTTTTG
This sequence comes from Conus canariensis, assembly GCA_033310375.1. NCBI lineage: Eukaryota > Metazoa > Mollusca > Gastropoda > Neogastropoda > Conidae > Conus > Conus canariensis. The sequence goes on from CM065724.1 coordinate 45,309,975, forward strand.
TTTACAGGCCTACGGATAGTGTGTATGTGTAGGTGTGGAGAGGGGGGGGGGGGGGGGGGGGGGGAGGAGGGGGATGGGGGGGGGGGTCTTGTCTGTCTGTGCTGGTGGCCTTTGTCGTCTGCCTCCGGTCAGAAACAGTGTTGGTCAGATAGAAAGAGGAGGACATGGGGCAAGGCTGAATTATGATGTCAAGGGGACGTTACAATTGTTAAGGATGACAGATAATCGCCGTTAGTAGAACAGAGAGAGAGAGAGAGAGAGAGAGAGAGAGGGAGAATGTGAACAAACAACTCAGTTGGGGGGAGGGGAGAAACAAGCACAGGTTAACAATTCCTCCGTCATTACAATAATGACTCAGCAAAAAAAAAAAAAACAAAACAAAACAAAACAAACAAAACAAAAAAAACAAGAATGACAAAAGAGGTGGACAGATGGCGTTTGTTAGAGAGATAAATAAGAACGAAAAATTAGGGCGTTAGATTACAGATAGAAAATTCTTCGCTAGCAGCACGTGGGAACCATCGTGGTCCAACTTGACAACCATTTGTATTATCAGCACAGAGGCTTTTCGTCCGCTGATTCCGACTCATCACACACACACACACACACACCACACACACACAGACACAGACAGACAGAGAGAGAGAGAGAGAGAGAGAGAGAGAGAGAGAGAGAGAGAGAGTTTCACTCCTACCAGTGAATGTTAACGTATCTACCATCCTTTCTCTATCTGCGTAAATGTAATAGGCCCACGTAGAGATGTTATAATAATGATAAATCTATTCTTTCAGCAACAAGCCATCGGTAAAGCGCTCTGTAAATAGAAAATGCAGCGAGTGATGCGTGGAATGTTCAGTGAGATTTCTGTGATTTATGGAGTCAGCTTGTCATAGTCATCGTCATTATCTGGCCAAGACGATGACCAAACGGCCATCAGTCCTTTCCTTACTGATGGTGAAAAATGTGGTTTTCCAGAATCTGTGTGTGTGTTGTGTGGTGTGTGTGTGTGTGTGTGTGTGTGTGTGTGTGTGTGTGTGTGTGTGGTGTGTGTGTGTGTGTGTGTGTTGGATGAGATGGAGATGGAGGGTGCGGGTGGAGTGGGGTGGGATGTTGGGGAAGGAGGGGGGGGGGGGGAGAGGGGGAGAGGGAAAAGGGGTGACCCCCATTAGAGTGACGGACATTCCTCGTTTGATGCCGTCCCCCGACCGCGCATAGCCCCCCTACAAATGACAGTCCCCCCCGTCCGTCCGTTGCTTGTCTGTGTGTCTGTCCGCTTCTGTCTGCCTACCTGTCTGTCTGTCTGTCTGAACGCCCTGTCTGGGCTGTCTGTCCTTTTTCTTTTGTGTTCCCCTTGTATTGAGTGTGTGAGTGCTCGCCGGGACGCCAAATATTTATCGTTATTATAAATTTCTAATGTCCGCTTTGTGTTCTAGTGGAACAAAAGAACAGCAAAAAAAAACTATTTAAAAACCCAGCAAGGGGCCCAAATATTTTTTATCCCTTTCGTAAATCAAATTCTCTTTTCTCCCCCTTTCCCCCTCTCCCCCCTCTCTCTCTCCTTTTCTCTCTCTCTTCCCCCCTCTCCGAAGTTTTTTTTTCCTCTCCCGTTTATGTTCCCCCCCCACCCCCAAATCCTCAAACGCCCCCCCCCCCCCCCACTCGCCCATTTCCAAAACCCACCACCAGCCCCCCTTAAAAACCCTGCCGGCCCTTCCGCCCCCGGGGACAAAGCTCACTCAGATCTTTTCGCCATTTACAGACCCCAAAACCCCCTTTTAAAATTTTATTTTAAAAAGTTTTTTCCCCCCCTTTAAAACCGGGTCTCCCTTTTCTCTTTCCCTGTCTCTGTCTCTTCTTTGTCTCGTCTCTTCCTTCTCTCTCCCCTTTTCTCTCTCTCCCCTCTCTCTCCGTTATTGTTTTTTTTTTTCGAAGAAAAAGAAAAAAGGGGGGAATGATTTTAAAAGGAATGGAGTGTTTGTTTGTGGTTTTTCATTTATCCATCCTGCCCGAAAAAGGAAAATCAAAGACCCTTTTTACAAGAAGCCCTCTCTTCTCTCTCTCTCTCTCTCTTCTCCTCCCCTCCCCCTCTCTCTCTCCCCCTTTTCCCCTCTCTTCTCTGCTTTTTTCCCCCAAAAAAAAAAAAACTCACTGACCTCGTTTCAGGGGTTCCAACTTTCAGACGTTTTTTTCCCCGGCCCCGTGAACTATCGCCCACCCCCCCCCCCCCTCC
>CM065724.1:45317304-45324804 GCA_033310375.1 Conus canariensis
ATGTTTGTATGTGTGTATGTGTGTATGTATAATATATGTATGTATGTATGTGTGTATGTATGTATGTAAGCAGTATGTATGTATGTATGTATGTATGTATGTATGTATGTATGTATGTATGTATGTATGTATGTAAGCATGTATGTAAGCATGTATGTATGTATGTATGTATGTATGTATGTATGTATGTATGTATGTATGTATGTGCTCGTTTTCTTTCGTTGCCCATCTTTCGTCGAATTTGAGAAGGTAGGTGATTGCTCGTTCTCTCGTTTTCATCGTCCTGGATGTTGTTTATCATTAAGAGGTCGAAACGCGGTGTTTTCTCTCGTATTTTTTGTTTGTCCCTGTTCACTGGCGCGTTTGATTCAGATTCCTTTTGAACTGTATTTTGGCCCAGGCTCTTTCAGAGATATACAGCGCCTGACTCCCACCCCACCCCCCCACCCCACCCCTCCCATTTCCCCCCTCCTCCCCTGCCAGTCCATTCCCCCCCCCCCCCCCCCCCCCCCCAGCCTCTCCCGCTCCAGTCCCTTTTCTCCACGTCTTCCTCTACCCCTTTCTCTTACCCACCTCTGTCCTCCCGCCCTCCCCCCCCCCCGGTCCCTCTCCCTCCCCCCCCCCCCCCCCCACACACATACTTCCGTCCCGCCTCCCCCCCCCCCCCCCCCCCCCCAGCCACACCCCTTCCTCATCTTCTCTCTCCCATTCCCGTCCCTCACCATTTCAAACTCCACCCCCCCCTTTTCATCCTCCTCATCCCACCTCCCCCCTTCCCCATCCCTCCTTTCCCCCCTTCTTCCCCTTTCTCTACCCCCCCACCCCCCCACCCCCACCCCCCACCGCAAATGATGAACAAACAGGTAAAAAAAAAAAAAAAGAAAGAAAAAAGTACATTGTTTGATAGCAATCAACTGCCTGGAGCGACATGCTGCCGATTTCTGTGTACTTGCTTGTGGGCTGACTGACAAGCTGTTCTTCGTGAAGCCTATTAATTCACCCTGTTGAGAATGAATGTCAAAGCATCGATAAACTCCGTGACGTGTCGCACGGGTTTTCTCTCCTTCATTCTTCTTCTTCTTCTCCTTTCTTCTTCTTTCTTTCTTTTTTTCTTTCTTTCGTTTTTTCTTCTTTCTTTCTTTCTTTCTTTCTTTTTCTTTTTTGTTTGTTTGTTTGCTTTTTTTTCTTTTTTTTTTCTTTTCTTGTTTGTTTGCTTTTCTTTCTTTTCTTTTTCGTTTTTTTTTTTTTTTTTTTTTTTTTTTTTTACATCTTTTTTTTTTTCTCTCTGCCTGAATATCATGACGATGTCATTGATCCCCGCCTGCATCTGACATCTGTGCACAGCAGGAGGGACCTTGGGGAAACGGCCATAGGTGCCAGGCGGTTGGAAAAGGTCACACACACACACACACACACACACACACGCGCGCGCGGCGCGCACGCACACACACACACACACACCACACCACACACACACACACACACACACCACACACACACGCACGCACGCACGCACGCACGCACGCTCGCGCACGCACGCACGCACACACGCACGCACGCACGCACGCGCGCGCGCAGCCAGGTCACACACCACAATGAGGATTCTGCACTCAAACAACATCATTCTAATCCACGCAAGCATTTTGAGGCCTACCATAAGTTTGAGCCAGCAAAAACTGTTTAAACTGATAACTGATCAAAAGAACATCCCCCCCCCCCCCCCCCACACACACACACACCACCACCACCACCACCACCACCAATTATTTCCCTTATCTGGAGAGATTTTCACCGATGAAATCACAAACAATCTTCAAATACATGACCGACCCCTTAGTTGACGTCACATTTCAAGCCTTAGCACTCACCCGTGACCCTCTCTTTGCGCCAGCTGGAAACCACCTAACAGTCCCCATTCCTGTGACTTTAATCTGTCTGCTCGGAAAACCACCTGGCTTGTACCTTGATGGCCATTGGAAAGAAAATGAGGCGAATCAAGTTTCAGACACAATAAAATAAAAAAAAAAATAAATAAATAAAAAATTCTCAAAACAGTCTTTAAATACTAGACTCCTTACGCAAGGCCTTGACGTCATTCATTTCTGGTGTGCAGCCACATTGATGCCTTCCTGCCTCCTCCCCTGGCTCATTGCGGCCCGTTCCCTCTGGGTACTGTCCCTTGCCTCTGCTGTCACACCAATCGAAGGGAGGTTACCTGTATGTGTTACTGTTATAGTCCCTGTGTTTGTTGGACTCTATTCAGCATCAGAAAGGCCGTGCCAGTCTTGAATGAACGTTAATTTGTGTTTATTCAGTTTCTCCTAATGTTGTTGCCGTGTGCTTGTGTCAGGTACAGGATATGTAGGCAAGCTTAGAACCTTTTTTCCTTTTTTTTTCTTTTTCTTTTTTGTTTGTTTGTTTGTTTGTTTTTTGTTTGTTTGTTTGTTTTTTTTTGGGGGGGTCTGTTTGTTCTAGGTCAGCATTTCTGTCAGGCGATCTAGTTTTGTAAGCGACATTTGTTTGGGATTATAGGCGTGCAATAATTATTTCATCATGGGAGCAAGAGTTACCCCTGCTTGTTCGTTATTCTCAAAGGAGTTAAAGGCGTTCTTTGTCATCGCCCGCCAATTGAATCTGCCCTCAACGCATAAATGACTACGTACATAATCAGATCACGGTATTTTTTGTTTTTCCTCTTTAACCTTGTGCTGAAGCATACAGGTTAACTAATCCATTTATGCACATTTTAACACAGTACAGCCGGCAGAGGAAATCGACTTCCAAGACAAATCAAACCAAACCACAAAATTCAACTTTTTTTTTTTCCAGTTGTGATTTGTAATTGTTTTTAATAAAACAGAATTATTCGTGCGCAAAGATTACATAATGAAAAAAAAAACCCCTGATTTTACAGAAAAGACAATTAGGATTAAAAAGTTGTTTTGATTTTCAATGCATTGTGGGCATTTACAAATAAAGGGGGCCGGAATAGCTCAGTTGGTAGAGCATCTGACTCGTAATCTTGGGGTTGCGGGTTCGCATCTCCGCCGGGCCGTTTCGGTACAGGGGGATTTTTCCCTCGGAGTTAACATTGCTTCTGACTCCATTCCCCACACAGTCCTTCGAATGAGACGATAAACCGAGGTTCCGTGTGTGAACGCACGCACAACATCTTGCACACACGTAAAATCCCATCACCAACTTTCGGAAGAGAAGGCCAGTTTGGCCGTTGGTATGGATGACACGTTACACATAGCACGCACCTTCCCCGAAGTTGGAGTATGGGTTTCTTAATGGCGGGATAAAAAGCGGTCATACACACGCAAGTGTCAGAATAATCAACTTGATGATTGTGGACACTCTACGGAAAGAAGAAAAAATCAAATGGTACTCTCACTTCCTGTACTCACTGAACGACCTCTCCATTTTCTGTCTTCTCTTGAAATTCCCCAGTTTGCAAAAATACATACATACATACACTACATACACACATGTCAAAAACAAACACGAAGATAGACAGACATACTGTGAGCGTTCAAGGAGAGAGAGACAGACAGAGAGAGAGAGAGAGAGAGAGAGGGAGAGAGAGAGGGAGAGAGGGGGTGGGGTGGATGGGAGGATATGGCAAGACTTGGGTGAGCCTCGGACTATCGGTCTGCCTCAAAACTGAGCATGGAATTATCAAGTTTAATTGCCACAGCGTCGAGCACATTGAATTGCGTTACGGTTTCTTGTATACATCCATTACAGAGCACCGGGCCTGCATAGCAGGCAAACTGGCAGTTCCAAACCGTCTGGAATTATTTCGTGTGCGCTCAAAACTATTCATCTGTGACCGGATCTGTACCGCAAACGCCGTCGCTTTGAACTCGCCGACGTCAACCAAAGAACCATTCGTGTCTGTGTGCTCCGGAACCCGTCGCGCCATAATACCTGGCGAAGAACGCTTTGCTGAAATCGGGCGAGCGCGCTCTGCTTGTATCGGCAACGCTTTTTGTACTCCCAGTTCTTATAGAACAGGGAGTACTTTAGAATGGGAACGGAGAAATGCTCTGTGTGTGTGGTGTGTGTGTGTGTGTGTGTGTGTGGGGTGTGTGTGTCCGTCCGTCCGTGGTCAAAATGTGTTCCACTCGCTCCAGACAAAACTTTCTGGGCCGATCTTTCTGAAAATTTGTAGGTATGTTCATTATGGGTCACGGATGATGCCCGATGTTTTATTTTACCAGAGTAGCCGTTACTAACGGCTATAACGGCCCAAAACTGTTTTTCTTCTTCATGGAATATCTCAATGACGAAATACATTATGACGCATGTTTGATTGTGACGTTTTTCAGGAAGATAAACTGGGAGTACGTTTATATGCTTTGCATCTTGTTCTCTTTTTTGTTATTGAAAAGCTCAGACAGTTACGTGACAGAAACGGGTAGTAGTAAGTCTGAGCCTGGCGTTATTGTGACTGAACACATATCACGAACGACATCCGAATCACACATGCGGACATGAAAAGCATAACCCGATTACATCCATCGCCATTTTTTTTTTTTTTTTTTTTTTTTGGGGGGGGGGGGGGGGGGGGGGGTCCCCACCGCAAACAACCTCTGAGGGCAGCTAGGCTAACAGAACGCTTCAAACGTTCGCGGGAAACAGAGAGAGGCGCCAGTTTTTGCAACAGATTGCAAAGCCAGGGGAGTCCCGGTTGGCCTTCCACTGAGAGAGGAGGGGGGGGGGGGGGGGGGGGGGGGGGGAGGGGAGTCTACTGTGTGGCGTATATCAAACGGTTTTGCGTGAGTCAATTTTTGGTGTGGCTCATGAATATTGTATTGGCAAATAGGCTTATGTTGCCAGTTGGTGTTTTCTCTAGATTTCAGTGATCAGATCTCGTTAGATTTTTTTTTTTTTTTTTTAAATTTTGTCAGCGATCACCATATTTCGCCAGATTTACACAAGGCTCTGTTGCTCAGAGATGCTTCAAGCCGAATACATAATTGTAAATGCACATGAGCTTATCAACTTGAATACTATACATTACAGTTTAATTAAAGACGGCGCAAACGCGTATTCAATGGCCAAATTCAGGGAACAACTGGATAAAGGGAAACAATGTGTCTGATCACTGTAACCCTTTCCTTCCTTACCTGTGTAGTGAACTCTCCTCGACATCTCTGCTTCAAACAAATGATTACTAAAAGCTAATTAATCAGCTGGTCAATCAAGCAATCAACTAGTGCTTCAAATAAATGACCATCAAAAACTAATCAATCAGCTGGTCAATCAAGCAATCAACGAGTGCTTCAAATAAATGACCATCAATAAACTAATCAATCAGCTGGTCAATCAAGCAATCAACGAGTGCTTCATAATAATATGACCATCAAAAGCTAATTAATCAGCTGGTCAATCAAGCAATCAAACTAGTGCTTCAAAAAAATGACCATCAAAAACTAATCAATCAGCTGGTCAGTCAAGCAATCAACTAGTGCTTCAAACAAATGACCATCAAAAACTAATCAATCAGCTGGTCAGTCAAGCAATCAACTAGTGCTTCAAAAAATGACCATCAAAAACTAATCAATCAGCTGGTCAATCAAGCAATCAACTAGTGCTTCAAAAAATGACCATCAAAAACTAATCAATCAGCTGGTCAGTCAAGCAATCAACTAGTGCTTCAAACAAATGACCATCAAAAACTAATCAATCAGCTGGTCAGTCAAGCAATCAACTAGTGCTTCAAACAAATGACCATCAAAAACTAATCAATCAGCTGGTCAGTCAAGCAATCAACTAGTGCTTCAAACAAATGACCATCAAAAACTAATCAATCAGCTGGTCAATCAAGCAATCAACTAGTGCTTCAAACAAATGACCATCAAAAACTAATCAATCAGCTGGTCAGTCAAGCAATCAACTAGTGCTTCAAACAAATGACCATCAAAAACTAATCAATCAGCTGGTCAATCAAGCAATCAACTAGTGCTTCAAATAAATGACCATCAAAAACTAATCAATCAGCTGGTCAGTCAAGCAATCAGCTAGTGCTTCAAACAAATGACCATCAAAAACTAAACAATCAGCTGGTCAGTCAAGCAATCAACTAGTGCTTCAAACAAATGACCATCAAAAACTAATCAATCAGCTGGTCAATCAAGCGATCAACTATTGTTCAGTTTCGGTTTCATCACTGAAGCATCACTGCAGGCTGATTGTCCATATACGCTGCACTACATCTGCAGAGCGTGAGGTGAGAAGGCGTGAGGAGATCTGCAGATCAATGTGAAACGAACAAATAAATGAAGGGATTAATCAGGAAAGAATTAGGAAGAGGAGCTGACGGAGGTTGACTTGACAAGTCTTGTATGTCCGAACTTACATCGTCAGCGCCATTAGGCCTACTACTAAAGTGTGTGTGTGTGTGTGTGTGTGTGTGTGTGTGTGTGTGTGTGTGTGTGTGTGTGTGTGTGTGCTGTCACCGACTGCTACTGCTACTATCACTACGGCGACTAGGCCTACTACTATACTACGACCACTGCTACTACTGCCACTGTTGCTGCTGCGTAGCAAAGAAAATAATAATATATCAATATCAACAAGATAAGTATGCCACTGTCACTAACAATAATGACAAAATATTACAAAAAGCCAACGACGACGATGGCGATATAACAACAAGAACAACAACAACAGCAACTAGCCCCCCCCCCCTCCTCCCCGCCCCCGCTCCAAACCCAAACTTCTTCAAGATGTGATGTGACGTGACGTGACGTGACGTGTGTGTGTGTGTGTGTGTGTGTGTGTGTGTGTGTGTGTGTGTGTGTGTGATGTGTGCGTGCGTGTGTGTGTGTGTGTGAAGCGCTGTTGGAAACGTGTGGGGTGGCGCGCGGGCGGACTGGGGATGAGGACAGTGTTCTCCCTTTAAGATTAGTGCATATTTATCTGTAATGGTAATACAAACACACCCTCATGTGTACAAAGCCATCTGTGAATTAACAAAGAAAACAAAAACTGTTTTTATCTTCTTCTTTTTTTTTTTTTTTAGAAAAAAGAACATTCAGGAAGAAAAGCGTCAGGCAGAAAGCCATGAAGAAAAAAAAACAGTAAAGAGAAAGAATAACGAAAACAAGAAAGAACAAACACGGGGAAGAAAAAGACACAGTGCAAACTTATCGTCTGCACTTGGCAAGGTCAGTAGCTGCTGAAGGTCAAAAATCAAAGGGAACAAACTCCACTTCAGCAACTTCAGGTCCTGTGCAGTTACGTGCTCTGTAGTGGCAGACACTGAATGTATTTTCTTTGCCAGAGTAACGACAATTATGGAGTCCTTGGATTTGCAACTTCGCTCCTTGTTACCTGAAATGATGTCATTTGCTTTTGTCAGCAAAAGGCTTCCGAGACATTCCCACGCAAACCATTGGCACGTCACTTTGCCTTTTTTTCAGGTTTCATTTCAATGATAATAATAATAACAACAACAATAATAATTTTGTTACTGTTGCTGCTTCTGCT
>CM065724.1:45332304-45337304 GCA_033310375.1 Conus canariensis
TCCGTTTGTATCCGGGAGTTTGTGTTATGTATCAGTTATGTTCGGTAATCTTTGCCACCCACGAAAATGACATATGAATATTATCTTTTAACGGAAGCATTATACAACAACAAAAATTACTGAAGTAAAAGGCCAACGGCCAGCGGTTACAAACCACGCTCTTTGTGCGAATTCTGTCCTAGGCTATGTGGTAAGAACCATAATTCATTTACTTCCTGTGACCTTGACCCCAGCTGCGAACTTGACTGCTAGGGGGCGGGGGGTGGGGGGTGAGGTGCCATATGCCGTGTCAAGTTAGTATGGGCGATCAAATTGTCACTGACTACGCGAAATTAACTTGAGGCTATAAATCCACCACCTAGAGCGAACGAGTTAAGTCGAAGACGTAGAATTAAAGACCTTTGTAAAAAAAAAAAAAAAAAAAAAATTACCTTGCGCATGTCGCAAGGATACCAATGTATGGTTTAAGTTATCATGCCCTTCATTGATGTTGTTGTTTCGCTGTTTGTAACTTTGTCAAGATGCCACTTTTCCCAGGATGTGACCTGTACCAGGTCGTGACCTTGTTGTTGCCCCTGTATGAGTTTGACAGCTGCTCCTGATGTGAACAGGCCCTGCAGCTGTGGTTTTCAGTCTGCAACACAAGAAACGCTATAGACTCGGGAGTGTATGTAGTAGGCCTACTTGATGAACCAGGCGAATCGCGACACCAGGCTAACGCGGTAACCGCGCAAACCCGGGGTCGAGGGAAGTCGGTGGGGGCAAGCATTGGGGGAGAGAGAGATTGCGAAAGGAAAGGGGGGGGGGGGGGGGGGGGGGGCGGGAACGGAGGGGGAGGACGTTCGTCGTGCAGGGGAGGAACGCTTCGCCTGGAGGGGTAACCAGCTAGAAGTGTGTGTGTGTGTGTGTGTGTGTGTGTGTGTGTGTGTGTGTGTGTGGTGTGTGTGTGTGTGTGTGTGTGTGTGTGTGGTGGTGTGTGTGTGGTGTGTGTGTGTGGTGTGTGTGTGGTGGTGTGTGTGTGTGTGTGTGTGTGTGTGTGTGTGTGTGTGTGTGTGTGTGTGTGTGTGTGGTGTGTGTGATGGGGTGTGTGTTGTGTGTGTGTGTGTGTGTGTGTGCGTGCGTGCGTGCGTGCGTGCTGTGTGTCGTGTGTGTCGTGTGTTGTGTCTGTGTGTGTGTCTGTGTGTGGTGTGAGTGTGTCTGTGTGTGGTGTGGTGTGTGTGTGTGTGGTGTGGTGTGGTGGTGGTGTGGTGTGGTGTGTGTGTGTGTGCGTGTGTGTGTGTGTGTGTGTGTGTGGTGTGTGTGTGTGTAAGGTCTTCAGTGACCGAATAGTTGCTGAGGGTGAAGAAGCAGGCAAAGTCATATATCATATCTGTTGACCGAATGAAGTACAGTCACCACCCACTCTAGAGGGATAGGGCAGAAGGTGTGTGTGGGGGGGAGGGAGGGGGGGGGGGGCATGAAACCTAATTTCCTGTACCTTTCGAACTGGGCCACATTCAGCCGAAAACTGGTTGGCCGAAGTTGAAACGTTTGCTCGTTCAGCTGCGAATCAACTATAGTCTGGTGCTGTCACCGGAAAGTTGTTTGGGATCAAACAGGGAAGCGTAATGGTACGCCGTGTTTTCACAGCTCGCTCTTGACTTGCTTCTGTCACCATTTTGTTTGCGGAACTTCTGCGCTCTTTAAAAGGCTAATAGTAGTAGTAGTAAGCTTAGCAGTAGTAGTAGTAATATGTGAGGGGATGTAGGGAGAGAGACGATTGGGAGGGTGGGGGGATGATGGGGGGGGGGGGGGGGTGGAAGCCTGGGAACCTTCCTTAATCTGCTCCTGTCATGGGTACAAATAACCAAATGCGAGTCACTGATCACGCATCGAAACAATCATGACCGCTTCAGTCACGGTGGTTTCTCTTCCTTTTCAGATTGTTTCGAATAGGTAGTGGGGGGTAAGCAACGCTGCCCTTTTAGGGGAATAGGGAGTGATAGGGTAGGGGGTAGCGGGGAGGTGGGGGGGGGGGAGGGTAGCCGAGAGCAGTTTTGTTCCCTGCTTCCGTCCTCCTCCGACCCTGTTTGTTTTCCGCCTGTGTTCGGCAGAACAATCTTCGACGTGACTGACCTCACAACTCAGGAGATAACTGCGCCGGCTCCAAGCTCTCTCCCAGTGGCTGACTACAAATCGTGATGAGATAATGGATGAGATGGATCAAGTGAATCAGACCATTGTTCTTAACCTGCCCTCACCACTGTATTACATTAACGGTTGCTGATATTTCCCTATCACCGTATCGGCCTCTTCAGCCTGCGCCAGTCAGCCCTTTGAGCGCTATCAGCAGAGGGGAGATAAACGGCGCCGCTGATTATCACCAATCACCACGAAGATGACAGATTTCGGCGACTGAATCACAAAGCCCGACGAATGTAAGCTCAACAGGGACACGGATGGAAATTAAAGTTCAAATAAACTAATCTGTGAGTGAGCTTTACGTTCAAAATTCACTTTTTCCACTAGTATGCAAATAAGATTGATGTTTTAAGGGCAGGGGACCAGGCAGTTGCATCCTTTGTTGTCCTCTCCCTCTGTTATGTTTTCTTTCAGACACCATTGTCGCGTTTTCTGATTGGTCCTCGAGTACAATGTATTTTTTTTCGGACTCTCCCTCTGCGCATGGCGCGTTTGATACACCATACGATAATCTACAATCTTCACAAGACAGCAGTTCGTGTGATTGCTTGACCTCACCGTTGGAGAGAATATGGTGGAGGATTGCTTGTCTTAGGAGACCAAAGTAGAAGTTATTTGGAACAGTTCTTAACGGCATTCAACACTGATGTGACTGACAATGTTAGAGTTATGAAGAGAAGAACTGACTGCTCAGGGTGACTGACTTTTTGAAATCCTTGCATCCTTGCTCCAGCACAGGTTCAAAGACACCCCTCCTCCCCCCCCCCCCCCCCCCCCCCTCCCCCCCCCCCCCCCCCCCCCCCCCCATCCCCCATTTAAAAAAAAAAAGATTATTCTGCACTGATTTTTTTTAATCATTAAAAAAAGTATTTATTCACTTATTTGTTTTTCATTGATTGTCATCATCACCATCATTGTCATAAGCATTATCATCATGAACATCATTATCATTATCATTATTATTATCATTATCATTATTATTATCATTATCATCATCATTCTTATTTGTAATGATTACTATGATGATAGTGATGATGATGATGATGGTGATGATGGTGATGATGATAATGATGATGATGATGATGATGACGACGACGACGACGACGACGACGACGACGATTTGCATGTTGTTTCTCGTCACATTGTACTTTCTGTCACTGTTCATCTCTGTCTTGTCACTGGCTGCAGAGAAAGGATGGTTGGATTGTGATTTTGTCGTGTAGTAGTGAGAACACAACAGATGTGTTGGTGCTACGGCGCTCTGTCACACACCGTGGCTAGCCAGTCACTCACAGTCAAGCCACGTATACTGACGAGCTTCACCCAGAGGACGAATTTCCACCAGAATAACGATTGGTTCACGTTCGGCTCACGTGACAGAAATTGATGTTCCCCTACGCTGTCAGTGAAAAGTTTATTGACTGACACTTTTAACACTCCAGTTGACGCTTTCCATCCTCTCCCGTCCTTTTTCTTTAGACACATGGTTGCGTAGTTGTAAAGGTAAGGTAAGGTAAGGTGAAATAAGGTCATGTTGCTTATGGTCCAGCCGATCGCAAAGGGCCATATCAGGGCTGTCACCGCGTTCAAGTCAAATCGTGAGTCATTCAACAAAACACACAAACAAACAAACAAACAAACAAAACTCATTCACACAACCCTTCAGAATACACCTCTAAAATCACACCGAAAATGTTAACAATCTTTCTTCTGTAAAATCTTAGATCAGATGAAGTTGATCTCTTTCAGAAATTTAAAGATCACATCAGGTGGGACATCTCTGAACAAGGTTTTCATGGAGTCTGCGGTAAAATGTTTAAGTCTCACATCATGCAAGTCCCAACACTCTAAAAGAATATGTTTCACTGTGAGTGGTACATGACATGGAATGCACCACGGAGCTTCTTCACCTTTTAAAAGATAAGAATGGGAGTCAAAGGGGTGGCCTGTACGCAAACAGCACAAGACTGTTTCTTCTTTACGGCCGCCTCGGGAACATGGTAAAAACTCTTTCAGGCTTAGACAGATTTTAAACAGTTTGTTATCCGTCTCCGAGTTCCATTCCTCTTGCCAGAGGTTTTTGATGTAAACCTGGGCTTTGGATTTGAGATCAGCGTGAGGGATAGACAATCTGCTCAACTCTTTCTTTGTGGCATTCTTAGCAAGTTGATCAACCAGCTCGTTGCCTCGAATGTCCACATGGCTGGGAGTCCAAGTAAAAACTTGGTTGTATCCATCTGATTTTAGAGAGGTATACAGTTCGAATAATTTCAGCAGCTAAGGGTGCTTGAGGTTACGGCTGGCAATGGCCTCCAAGGCAGAAAGTGAGTCTGACAAAATGAGGAACTCTTTATAGTTTGAATTGGAGACCATTTCAAGACCCAGGACCAAGGCAGCAGTGTAGATGGAGCTGTCAGTTGGAATGTGTTTAGAACATTTCTGAGGAGGACCTGCTGCACAAAATACAGCAGAAGCAACCCCCTCCTCGGACTTGGAGCCATCGGTGAAAATTCTTCTGAAGGATAGAAACTTCGAACACAGTTCGGCGAAAAAGGATCTGTACGCCAAGGAGCTATAGTGGTACCTTTACAATACGAGGCCAAATCCAACCGGATCTCCGGGTTGTTATGGAGTTTTTTTTCCCTTGTATCAGTGTTCTGCTTATGGGAAGAGAAAATGCGTTGAAAAAGGACGAAGACACACGCAGTCTGATTTTTGTTCGTCGGTCGGGGCACACTCACACCACTTTCCTTTCCTGTCGTGTATTTGTGTGACGTCATGCACACTCACCCCACGTTCCTTTTCTGTATTTGTGTGTC
>CM065724.1:45342304-45359804 GCA_033310375.1 Conus canariensis
TACAGGATACCCATTTTACTAATAAACTAGAGAAGTATGTAACTGCAGAATGGGGATATAAATGCTTATTTGCCTCGTTTCGTTCAAATTCCAGAGGTGTAGCTGTATTGTTTTCGAATAATTTTGAATTCAAAATTACAGATGTACAACGAGATGAAAACGGAAACTTCATAATTGTAGCATTTAGTTCATTTGAAAAACAGTTTCTCCTGGTTAATGTGTACGGGCCTAATAAAGATAATCCCATTTTTTATAATTCACTTAAAGAAACTATAAAGAGCTACAGTATTAATAATATTATTGCTGTGGGTGATTGGAACATCACAATGGATCCACATCTAGACTGCTATAATTATGTACAAGATAATAATCCAAAGGCAAGAGAAGAACTCATAAACATGATGGAGGAAATAGGATTGGCAGATATATGGAGGGAAGACAATCCGGACTGTAGGAGATATACCTGGCGAAAACGAACTTCACTGAAACAAAGCCGACTAGACTTCTTTCTATTGTCTGATTATCTTTATATTTATCATGAAAAATCTGACATTGAACCAGGTTATCGATCTGACCATTCGATGGTTACGTTATGCTTGAAATTTGGTAAAAGTGAAAAATTCAAAGGATTCTGGAAATTTAATGTATCTCTATTAAAGGATAAGCAATATGTAGACGAAATTAATAAGTTAATTCTGGATGTTATAAAAGAATACGCAGTTGATCAATCAGCGATACAAGATCAGTCAGTATTGTCTGAGTTAATAAAATCTGGACTCAGATTCAAGATTTCAGATAAAAAAATTTTGGATTTTCTGTTGATGAAAATTCGAGGGAAATCAATAGCTTACGCCACAATGAAAAAGAAAACAGCAACAGAAAAAGAGAACAAGATTTTAAAACGCATTGAAAGTCTTGAAAATCTTGAGAATAAAACAGAAATTGAAATAAGAATAATTGAAGAAAAAAACCAAGAACTAAGAGCAATCAGGGAACAAAAAATGGAAGGTGTATTATTAAGATCAAAAGCGAGATGGATTGCAGATGGTGAAAAAATATCGAAATACTTTTGCAACCTTGAAAAGAGAAACTATATTAGTAAACAAATGACTAAACTAGTGACTAAAGATGATGAAATAATAAACGAACAAAAAGATATTTTGAAGGAGGTTAAAACATTTTACGAAAATTTATACGAGAAAAAGATAACTGAAAAGTGTGAAATTAGAAAACTTGTTAAAAAACTTCCACAGTTATCTGAAGATGAGAAAAAAATATTGGAAGGAGAAATCACTATAGAGGAAGCAAGCGAAGCTTTAAAAAATATGAAGCATGGTAAAAGCCCAGGTAGAGACGGCTTCGGCGCCGAATTCTTTAAATTCTTTTGGAAAACACTGGGCCCACTGGTTGTAAGATCTGTAAATGAATCATACAAAGACGGAGAATTTTCAACAACACAGAAGCAGGGACTAATTATTTGCATACCAAAAGGTGATAAACCCAAAGAATATATAAAAAATTGGCGTCCTATTTCCCTCCTAAATGTAATATACAAAATAGCTTCCTCATGTATTTCAAAAAGAATAAGAAATGTTTTACCATCTCTCATCAGTGAGGATCAAACAGGTTTCATGGCTAATAGATTTATGGGCGACAACATTAGATTAATTTATGATTTGATTAATTATTTAAATGCGAAAAACCTTCCTGGACTGTTGCTCTGTATAGACTTTGAAAAAGCCTTCGACTCACTCGATTGGGATTTTATGTTGAATGTTCTAAGGGCTTTCGGGTTTGGTGAAAGTATATGTCACTGGATAGAAACATTCTATAAGGATATCAAATCAACTGTTATTGTAAATGGCCAGGCTGCTCAGTGTTTAAAGTAGAAAGAGGATGCAGACAGGGAGACCCTATATCTCCTTACTTATTCATTATATGCACAGAAATTTTAGCCATAATGATAAAGGAAGAAAAGAAGATAAAAGGTATAAAAAATAAACGATGTAGAGCACAAAATATCCCAGTTTGCTGATGACACTCAATTAGTAAACAATGGTGACAAAAGTTCTTTTGAACAGTCTATTGATATCCTTACCACGTTTGGAAGAGTTTCAGGACTCCTCATGAACAGCGAAAAAACGCAAGCAATATGGCTAGGATGTCATAAAAACTCCAAGAAAAAATATATTGTCCTCATCTAAAAATCATATGGAACCCTTCTCAATTCAAAATACTCGGTGTTTGGTTTACTCAAGACTTGAAAGAATGTGATAACATGAATTATGAAGATAAATTTTCGGAAGTTAAAATATTATTCAAAATTTGGTCTCAAAGAAGTATAACACCAGTCAGAAGAGTTGCTGTTCTCAAGTCACTCATTCTGTCTAAGCTCATACACCTTTGGATTTTGTTACCCAACCCACCTGACCACTTAATTCAAAAACTTCAAAAGATGTGTTTTAACTTTGTGTGGAATAGTAAACAAGATAGAATAAGCAGGAAAACAACAATTAAAACTATAAAACAAGGTGGCTTAAATATACCTGACATCAAAAAATATATTAATGCTTTGAAACTTTTATGGATAAAAAAACTTAAAATCACAAATCACAAATGGAAGAGCATTGTTATGAAAATATATCCATTCAGCGAAAAAATTGAAAATTATGGACCAGCATTTGGTACAGGATACATGAGCTCTAATTTGTTTTGGAGACACACCTTTATAGCCTATAGGGAATTTTGTCTTGTGTGACACCACAAACATTAAATGAACTTCTAGCTGAACCTGTTTTTTATAACGACAAGGTAAAAACAGGAAATGAGATAATTAAACAAAAGAAATTAATTGAGAAAGGAAAGTATGCAATAAAACATTTTCTGAAGGAAAATGGACAATTCATGAACTTTGAAGAATTCATGACCAATGATGATTATACTATAAATTTTGTCTCATACTGTGGATGGATTTCCTCAATGAAAGAGTTCATAAAGAAAACTGGAATAAAACCTGATAATAACAATGCAAACACAATTCAGAACATGCCGAGGGCTTTTAATATTATTATGAAAGAAGCAAAAGGAGCTAAACGATACTATGAAATTTTTACTCAAGATGAGCGTAAGCCAAACTGTTGCTCTCAATGGCTACAAAAACTTAATTCTGAAGTTTCTTGGAATAAGGTATTTACCCACGTCCACAAAATTAAAGATGTAAAATTGAAATGGCTTCAAATTAGAATTATTCACAGAATTATTGGCGCAAATATTGTTTTAAATGCCATGGGCCTGACAAACACGACGAACTGCACATTCTGCAATGAAGAGAGAGATTCAATCCAACACTTTTTATGGATGTGCAATTACGTTCAAACTTTTTGGAAAGAGGTTGAAAATTTATTTAACGAAAAATGCCGAAACTCGTTTACCATTAAAATAACACGCGATGTTGTTATCTTTGGAGTCGACAAACATATGCAAACAGAGACAATTTTTGACTTTATTATTATGGTTGCTAAATCTTATATTTACAAGTGTAAGATCGAAAGACGTAGGCCAAATGCTTCAGTTTTTCAGAGCCAGCTGAGCAGCAGATTCAAAATCGAACTCTATAATGCTAAAGTCAACAATGATCAAAACAGGTTTGATGCTGAATGGTACAATTACATGCCGATGATTTTTTTACACAAATACTTAAAAAAAATCGATAACAACAACAAAATCTCAATCTAACACGCATCTCCGTAATCCCAGTATCCATTTCTCAAGTGGTTTTTTGTTTGTTTGTTTGTTTGTTTGTTTTTTGTTTGTGTTTGTTTTTTTTTTTTTAAATTCTCATGATATTTGAATTGACATGTTTTTGAATGTACATTTGAAGCAGCATACTTTTTTATGTATTGATATATTATCCGTATGCTCTTGCTGTAATGTAAAAAATGTATGTCAAATGTGTATGATATATATCAGGGGAGTTAAAAAAAACAACTGTTTATAGAACTTACAGAAATGATGCCAATGTACATATGACGTATTTGTAATCTCTATATTGTTTGATTAAACACGTGAGGGAAAAAAAAAAAAGATTATTTTTTTTAAACCTTACTGCATTACTCCTATGCATGAGGACATAAGGAAATGTTACGAATGAATGTGTACTATTTGTTTGCAGGAAAGGGAGAGGGAAATGTTATTGTTCTGTTACCCCCTCCCCCTCCTTGTCAAAAGACCTCTTTGGTAATGACAATAAAATATCAGAGTCTCTCTGTGTGTGTGTGTGTGTGTGTGTGTGTGTGTGTGTGTGTGTGTGTGTTGTGTGTGCGTGTGTGTGTGTGTCTGAGACTGTCTCTTTATTCTGTGTCTACACCCCCCCCACCACCTCTTCTCTCTCTCTCTCTCTCTTCTCTCTCTCTCTCTCTCTCTCTCTCTCTCTCTCTCCTCTCTCTTCTCTTTCTTGCACTCCATCCCTCCCCCCCCCCCCCCCCCACACACACACTCTTCTTCTTCTAGTTACATAATGCATTATTATTCTAAATTGCCATGTATTTATTGCTGTATGTGAGTTAATGTGCAGTTCTATGCAACGTTTTCTTTCATATGTTTGGATACCTTTCCCTTGTTTGAGGGCTGGATGAAAAAAAATAGCCACTGTGCTTGTTCCTTTCCCTCATTAAACAACATTTTGTTTGTTCTCTCTCTCTCTCTCTCTCCTCTCTCTCCTCTCTCTCTCTCTCTCTCTCTCTCTCTCTCTATGCGTGAGGACATAAGGAAATGTTACGAATGAATGTGTACTATTTGTTTGCAGAAAGGAAGAGGGAAATGTTATTGTTCTATTACCCCCTCCCCCCTTGTCAAAAGACCTCTTTGGTAATGACAATAAAAATATCAGTGTCAAAGTGTCAAAGTGTCAAAGTCTCTCTCTCTCTCTCTCTCTCTCTCTCTCTCTCTGTCTGTCTGTCTGTCTGTCTGTGTCAGAGACTGCCTCTTTATTCTGTGTCTACATCCCCCCCCCCCCTCTTCTCTCTCTCTCTCTCTCTCTCTCTCTCTCTCTCTCTCTCTTTCTCTTACTGCGAGCGAGGCAACTTTTACATAGCCAACTCGCACTTTACAAGTGCGGCTTTGTGACTTGTGAATTTATAAGTGACTTTTTTTTCCTTTTTTTTTAATTTATTTATTTTTTTTTTTAATTTGTTTTCGTTTTGAAGTGTTGATTCTTTGCATTTTTTGTCTTCAGTTTTACTTTACTTTTTTTTTTCCTCTCCTTCTATCCCCTTATTTGTAATTTTGCTTCAAATGTGCTTCCTTTATGAGTGACTGTACATTTTCCTTTCAGAAAAGTGTATCCATCAGTACCATCTGATCGAGGAGCTTACTGACATAATACTGTGAAGATTGTCTTTTCTTCTCATACGTTTTTGGTTTCCCAAAGTTGTCACGGTGTGTAAACCAAACCCATCTTCCCTCCTTTTCATGTGATCTTATTGTGTTCCTTGATCATACAAACCCCAACGTCAGTTAATGTGTGAAATCGTCTCCTACTGTCATCACATCAGTACACAACTACAAATGAGCAAGAACCAGTCTGTATGGCCATGCAAAGAAGGACTTCGAATCTGTCACCTTAATATCCAACATGCAGATATATCAACACTGATTTGGAATCATGGTAAACCTTTTCATATTTTAGGGCTCTCTGAATCCAGATTAACTACACACATTACCGACAATGATGTAGCTATTCCAGGATATAACGTAATCCGGAAAGATCCTGCACAAACGAAAGAGACGGGTCTTCTTATCTTCATCAGCGAAACCCTTAGCTTCAAACGACTTCTACACCTAGAACATAACGGTGTAGAATGTGTCTGGATAGAAGTTAAGCTGAAAAGAAACCCTTCCATTTTGGTTGGATTCTGCTACAGAAACCCATCTGAAAGAGTAAACTGGATCGACAAATTTATTCCGATGATGGATGCAGTCTCACTAGAATCCAAGGAAATTATTTTACTCGGAGACTTTAACACAGACCTTCTGAAAGCGCAAAATCAATGGACGCAAGCATTCAATCTGTTTAACCTGCATCAACTCATCGAATCTCCAACGAGAGTCACACCAAACTCGAAGACACTTATCGACCATATTTATGTTTCAGATAAAACTAACATAGCAGAAGCCTGCGTCCCTGTTCTAAACTGTAGTGATCATTACCCAGTGTGTGTCACATGGTCCAAAAAAGGAGTAAAAATTCCCAAAACGGGACACAAGATAATAACCTACCGTTGCTTTACAAACTTTAACAACCAAGATTTTCTACATGACTTGCTTAGCTCAAATCTCTCATCAGTTTACAACATAACTGATCCCAGATGTTGCTGTTGAATCTTGGATCAGAACATTTACAGAAATATATGATAAACACGCCCCTCTAAAAACGATTAGAGTACGACATAATCCCAAACCGGCATGGTACACTAAAGAGTTACAGGAGGCAGGTTATCTTAGAGATCTGCTTAAACAACATGGCTATGAAGAGGAATCTAGAATACTGAGAAATGCAATAAATTCACAGAAGCGCAGAGAAAAAAAGAAATACTATTTGTCAAGTGCGTGAAACCTCTCACAAAAGGCATTAAACGCTTAGAGGCAAAAGGGACGTTGTACGTAGTATACAAATAGGTAATAGAACCATTAACAAGTATGCCTTACCCATCGCACACGGTCGAACCGTGTCAAGGAGGACGAAGCGGTCAGGTGACAGATGGCACCTAAGGTAGTAAGGAGTTCGGACCTGCCCGACAGCGAAAGAGGAGAGGAACGTAACCACTAGGACCTCGGTGCACCAAGTGAGCGCTAAATACTCAGTCAGCTGAGGTTCTTTTGTAAACAGTCTTTGAAGAGCAGGAGTCTTGGACTCGTTCGGACGGTATTGCCGTGGGTCACTGGGTTGGTTCTATTGTCAGGCTGGTTGAACGCGCGTGGATGTTGTTAGCGTAGCCCTCTTTAAGATAATTACTGTGTTAAAGTGGCCTCCGAAGTCGGCGGGAATTTTCGATGTCCATCTGGTGCCAAGTGTTTGTTTGCTAATCAATCAGGTAGGGATGTGTGTAAATGCAGATGTGTGGAGAATGTAGCGAATGGAGAATTCACAGCACTTGTGAACTAGGGGTTTGAGAAGCAGCATGGACAAAGGCATGGCCCGAAGGGGAATCCTTTGTTTCCATTCCTATATAAAGTGAGGGAGAACAACGAGAAGGGAAGAACACCAGGAGAGAGAGAGAGAGAAGGCACAGGAGAGAGAGAGAGAAGAGAGAAGGGGGGGGGGGGGGGCAGGACAGAGAACGGGTCGAGAGAAACGTGGTCTGGGAGATAGAAGAGACAGCAAAGTCTTAGGGAAAGACAAGCTGGAAAAGAAGAAAACTAAGTTTGAAGCCCAGAGGTGGGTGAAGACAGACAAACTGAAATTGAACCCAGAGGTGGGTGAAAGAGACGAAGAAGAAGAGTTCTACGTCGAGATCCCAGAGACGACCACGAAGACCCAGTCCTGAAACCTGGAGCCAGTCAACCAAGGGCCTCACCATCAAGCAGTGCTGAAGAAGACGTGAAGAGACTTTTCAAGAACTGTGGTGTGTTGTGAAAGCATGGTTGTGTGTGTGAAAACCTGGCCAGGTAAGAAGTCATTTTTATTATAACCCGGGATTAGGAAGTATTGATCTTTTATGTGTTGATTTGTTCATTTTGTGTAATTGGATTTTTCATGTTTGATTATAGTAGCATAGAAATTGGATTTCTTGTGCTCAGTCGTGTTAGGAGAGAAACGAATGCGTGACATCCCATTCCCAGAGAGAGGTGAATGTTTGATGGGCGCATGAGTGTGCATATGCGTGTATGAGTGCAAAGATAACCTTGGTGTGTTAAGCCTGACCAATAATACATCAACTTAGTGCACTTAAGCAATACCATCACGATTTCCCCCGTCCTGGACAAAGCGGCGAGCCTGCCAGGATTGCATGGCCCAAATTAGTCTCAGGCGGGAAACAAAGTGAGTACTAGAGTAGTACTGGGGCGAAGCGTCCACTAAAGGCAATTTTAATTAGCTCTTCTAATTATTTCCTTTAGTTCTTTGAGTGTTGAGTATTGACTTGTGTGTAGGGTGGTTGTATTAATCAAAGGTCGTTCCGAGAAACGAAGAACGAGGTTCTAGTCTTAACTCTCACAGAAGCTGTGGTTTAAGATTAAGGCTCCTTTGTGTTGGGAACACTACCACTGGTTGGTGTACTCGTAACGTTTGGTCGATAAACTGTTTACTGACTTTTCCGGGTCTATAAGAGTAACTGTTTTAGTAGTGCTAAAACGACAAAATGGCTGAAGAAAGTTTTACCCCCATTGAGAAACTGATGAGTTTAGGGGAGAAACTAGGATATACAGGAGATGAACTGCGTAAGTTCATAGAGACTCAGCAGAAGACTGAGAGAGATGAAAGAGCTGAAAGAAGGAAGTTTGAAAAGGAACAGCTCAACGCTGTCAAAAGAAACTCAGAGGTCGAGGCTGAGAAACTTCGGCTTCAAACAGAATCAGCAAACGCTGAGGCCGAGAGACTTAGACTTGAAACTGCTGCGTCGAGGGCGAGAGCAGAAGCGGAATCAGAGATTTTAGCCAAACAAATTGAGTTGGAAAGAATAAAATCTGAAAATCGTAGTGAAATAGACACCAGTTCTGAGTCAGTAGGCCGCAGATTAAGTTGCGCACCTAGACTTAAACTCCCACTTTTCAGAGAAGAAACTGATTCGATCGATGCCTATATCAGTCGGTTTGAATCGGTTGCCGAGCACAAGGGCTGGCCCGAAGATGACTGGGCAATAAACCTGTCTGCCTTGTTGACAGGTCGTGCGTTACACACTGTTTCCACCTTACCCAAAGGTGATCAGAGGGATTTTGACAAGGTGAAACAAGCAGTACTAAAGGCATATGATTTGACTGAAGAAGACGGGCGTAAGTTTCGCGAGGTGAGAATCGAACAGGGTGAGACATACACACAGTTCGGAGTTAGACTAGATCACTATTTCAACAAGTGGGTAGAACTTAGTAGAGTAGACGTTGATTTTGAAGGCCTCAAGACACTGGTGATGAAGGAACAGATACTTGATGGTTGTGGGACAGGCCTCACAATCCACATTAAGGAAAAAGGTGCAACCACAATAGCTGAGGTACTTCAGACGGCAGAGACTTACCGTGAAGCAAGGCGTGACTTGCCACGGCAAGGGGAAAACTCGAAAGCAAAACCTAAAGATAGCAGGACTGGACATTCCTCACACAATGGGTCAGGATTACCCGCCCGTAGGCCCATGCCGTCACGTGAGCACACGAGGGTGAGTGCCGACGGCCACCCGGACAAGATCGTAGACAAGCGTACTTGTTTCATGTGTGGCAAGACCGGCCACGTGGCTAGAGACTGCCGATTTAGACCTCAGAAAGCTGCAGCAATGAGGGTCAGGCCAAGTGAAAGGCAGGCAGCAAAAGATGAAAAAGATGACAGTGTTATTTTGTCTGGACTGTGCTGTGTGTTCACAGATTCAGGCGATAACATGGATGTGCACAAAGGCAGAGTAGGGGACAATGTGGTTAATGTCATTAGAGACTCTGGGTGCACTGGCGTAATGGTGAAGGAGTCCCTGGTTAAGAAGGGACAATTCACAGGTAAAACACAGAGGTGTAGACAAATAGATGGAACAGTGGCAGAATTCAAAACGGCCCTGGTGGTTATTGATACACCATTCTATAGTGGAGTCGTACAGGCTTTGGCTGTTCCAAAGCCGCCGTATGATCTGGTAATTGGAAACATTCCAGGAGCACGTGGGTATGGAGACCCAGACCGTGATTTCTGTGTTGAATCAGGGAAAAGATTTCTGGGGAGAGAAAGGCCCCAGGCAGTCACACACTCCAGAAAGCATTGGAGCGTGTCCGGTGAGACTAACCCCACTCACTTACGGGAGGAACAAAAGGGCGATTACTCTCTTAGTAAACTGTTTGGTTTCGCTCACACAAGGCAGAAGAAACGTGTTAAGGAGGGTACCATCAGTTTTGAGATAAAGGATGGGGTATTGTACCGAACTTTCGCTCACATGAGTTCGGGGAAAACGAAGAAGCAGGCTGTCGTTCCTAGGCAGCGCAGAAAGGCGGTGATGTCCGAAAGACATGTGACGTCAGCCTCGGCCATCTCGGTAGGAAGGCCACACAAAAGGTTGTGACGCAGGAGTACTACTGGCCCGGTATCCTAGGCGATATCAGGCGCTTCTGCAGACAGTGCAACACGTGTCGCGGTGTTTGGCATGGTGTGTTAGGGAGCGAAGAAAGTGTGACGGGGCCGTAGACCAAATTAAAATGGTCGGGCGAAAAGTCAGGTATTGGGTGCGTGTGTCTTTCGCAGTGTCGTGTATGCGTGATGTGGCTGGTTGCGGGCCACGTGTATGAAGAGTAAGGGAGAGAATTTCCGTAGAAACATAATGTTTATCTATATATGGCCACACTACTTAGAGCTGGTGGAAGTTTCAGACTGGTGTTGATATTTGCTTGGTTTTTAGTGTGTATGTATTGATTTTTCTATAATTTTGTTGCAAAATAAATCTTGCGTGCGTTCTCTGGTGTAAGTAGGCTTATTAGAGGCCTAGATCAGAGTTGGTTTAAATGTGAGAATTGTGAGAGTTTCAGCTCCTCGAATGTGTTTTAGCCAATGCAGGGCATTGTCTTGAAGTGGGGGGAATTTGTCAAGTGCGTGAAACCTCTCACAAAAGGCATTAAACGCTTAGAGGCAAAAGGGACGTTGTACGTAGTACACAAATAGGTAATAGAACCATTAACAAGTATGCCTTACCCATCGCACTCGGTCGAACCGTGTCAAGGAGGATGAAGTGGTCAGGTGACAGATGGCACCTAAGGTAGTAAGGAGTTCGGACCTGCCCGACAGCGAAAGAGGAGAGGAACGTAACCACTAGGACCTCGGTGCACCAAGTGAGCGCTAAATACTCAGTCAGCTGAGGTTCTTTTGTAAACAGTCTTTGAAGAGCAGGAGTCTTGGACTCGTTCGGACGGTATTGCCGTGGGTCACTGGGTTGGTTCTATTGTCAGGCTGGTTGAACGCGCGTGGATGTTGTTAGCATAGCCCTCTTTAAGATAATTACTGTGTTAAAGTGGCCTCCGAAGTCGGCGGGAATTTTCGATGTCCATCTGGTGCCAAGTGTTTGTTTGCTAATCAATCAGGTAGGGATGTGTGTAAATGCAGATGTGTGGAGAATGTAGCGAATGGAGAATTCACAGCACTTGTGAACTAGGGTTTGAGAAGCAGCATGGACAAAGGCATGGCCCGAAGGGGAATCCTTTGTTTCCATTCCTATATAAAGTGAGGGAGAACAACGAGAAGGGAAGAACACCAGGAGAGAGAGAGAGAGAAGGCACAGGAGAGAGAGAGAGAAGAGAGAAGGGGGGGGGGGGCAGGACAGAGAACGGGTCGAGAGAAACGTGGTCTGGGAGATAGAAGAGACAGCAAAGTCTTAGGGAAAGACAAGCTGGAAGAGAAGAAAACTAAGTTTGAAGCCCAGAGGTGGGTGAAGACAGACAAACTGAAATTGAACCCAGAGGTGGGTGAAAGAGACGAAGAAGAAGAGTTCTATGTCGAGATCCCAGAGACGACCACGAAGACCCAGTCCTGAAACCTGGAGCCAGTCAACCAAGGGCCTCACCATCAAGCAGTGCTGAAGAAGACGTGAAGAGACTTTTCAAGAACTGTGGTGTGTTGTGAAAGCATGGTTGTGTGTGTGAAAACCTGGCCAGGTAAGAAGTCATTTTTATTATAACCCGGGATTAGGAAGTATTGATCTTTTATGTGTTGATTTGTTCATTTTGTGTAATTGGATTTTTCATGTTTGATTATAGTAGCATAGAAATTGGATTTCTTGTGCTCAGTCGTGTTAGGAGAGAAACGAATGCGTGACATCCCATTCCCAGAGAGAGGTGAATGTTTGATGGGCGCATGAGTGTGCATATGCGTGTATGAGTGCAAAGATAACCTTGGTGTGTTAAGCCTGACCAATAATACATCAACTTAGTGCACTTAAGCAATACCATCACGATTTCCCCCGTCCTGGACAATCGAGAACTAATTTCATCAAATCAGAACCCAAAATTGGTATGGAGAGCTATTAACGAGCTTACAAACAATCAGTCTTCTTCAAAATTAACTATAATTAAAGACATCTCTGTCGAACAGCTGAACACCCACTTTTGCACTATAGCCAATAAAGTTGTCACGGCTGATTCTTCAGGATCAAACGACCTTCAAAAACTGAAACAATATTGCCATGATAAAAACATCACGTCTGAACTTTATATTCCACCAATAACAATATTTGAAGTCTATCACTACCTAACACACCTAAAACAGTCAAGTACCTGCGGGGTGGATGGCCTAGACGGCAAAATTCTCAAACTATCAGCTCCAGCAATTACAGATACGTTAACATACGTCTTCAATCTATGTATCGACAAAAATCATTTTCCCAATAGTTTCAAAAAAGCAAAAGTCATTCCTATCTACAAAGCAGGTGACAGCTCAGACCCTGCAAACTACAGACCAATCTCAATCATTTCCACTCTTTCCAAACCTTTGGAAAAACACATAAACAAACACACATTACACCACCTTAATACATACCACCTACTTCATCCAAGACAGTCCGGGTTCCGACACAACCATTCATGCCACACAGCCCTAATCAACCTGGTTGATGACTGGCTAAACAGCATTAACAACAACAGATATTGTGGTGTCCTATTTATTGATTTCAAAAAAGCATTTGATGTGATAGACCACAACCTTCTTCTTAGAAAATTAAAATTATATGGCTTATCCACAAGAACTCTTACGCTTTTTCACTCATATCTCACAAATAGGCAACAATGTGTGAAAATTAATACAACTTTCTCTTCATTTCAAACACTTTCCTATAGCATCCCACAAGGCTCTATCTTGGGTCCCTTATTATTCATAATTTACATCAATGATCTACCTCTACATATCACATCCACCTGTGAACTTTTTGCTGATGACACAACAATCCACATAAATCATTCTGATGTTACTGTTCTTGCACAAACTTTACAAGAAAGTGCGAATGATCTCGTGAAATGGACTGAACTAAATCACATGTCGCTTCACCCTCAAAAAACTAAATCCATGCTTATCACAACCAGACAAAAAAGACAAAATCTCACTTTTAAATTTCCTCCGTGCATCTTAAAGATGAACCCGTTGAACAGGTTACATACCTCAAAGTGCTAGGAATAACAATTGATAGCAATATTAGCTGGCAAGCTCACATAACCTCACTGTGTAAAAAAGTCTCTCAGAAAGTCTATCAACTCTCCAAAATTAAACGCTTCCTCGACCTGCATTCACGCAAGCTCTTTTTTCAATCTCATATTCAATCATACATAGACTATGGGTCTACTCTATGGGACTCTGCTAGCGCTATTACCCTCAAACCATTGCTAAGCCTACACAAGCGAGCACTCAAATTA
Source organism: Conus canariensis (assembly GCA_033310375.1). Classification (NCBI taxonomy): domain Eukaryota; kingdom Metazoa; phylum Mollusca; class Gastropoda; order Neogastropoda; family Conidae; genus Conus; species Conus canariensis. The sequence continues at coordinate 45,355,874 of CM065724.1, forward strand.
GTCCTCCTAAAAAACAGTAGTCTCCTAGACTCAGACTATAAAAAGGTTCAAATTCTCTCCTTAAGTCTGAGATTAGAATACAACAAAGGGATCATAATGCACAGAATTATGTCTGGGAAGGCACCCTCAACATTAGTTCGCAGATTCTCAATTAATTCCTCAAGGACTCTACCCAAACTACATGTCCCTGTTCCTAGAATTGACTTATTCAAATCCAGTTTAACATATTCAGGTTCCTGTCAATGGAACTCGCTCCCTGAGTCAGCCAAGCAACACCAATGCACATCAACCTTCAAACACCATTATTTCATCCATCTTATGTGCAAATACTCGCATACTCCGCCATAAATCCACCACCAACCACTACCACCCTCTTTACCTTATGTATGAACCTGATTATTATGGAAGTGATTTGTACTTGAAATGCACATGCTACTCTGTTCAATAAGTATGTCTTATGTAAGTATGCGCGCGCGCGCGCGGTGTGTGTGTGTGTGTGTGTGTGTGTGTTTTCCTACTACCTCTTGCCCTCTCGTCACTATGTCGTAATGCTTGTATTCTTATGTGACTCTCTGTCTGTCTGTCTGTCTGTCTGTCTGTCTGTCCTCTCTCTCTCTCTCTCTCTCTCTCTCTCTCTCTCTCTCTCTCTCTTCACGGTTCTGCTGGAATGACTTGATTTATTATCTATATGACCCCCCCCCCCCCCCCCCCTTGTACCCGTGGTGACTGGGCTATCATTATGCATTATTTTTCTTCTCCATTTGTGTGTGTGTGTGTGGTGTGTGTGTGTGTGTGTGTGTGTGTGTGTGTGTGTGTGTGTGTGTGTTTTCCTTCCTGGTGCTTCAAAATCGATTGTCTTGCAACTCCTTGGTATCTTTTGATTGTCAGACTATTCTAAACACCCCAATCTCGCCTCTTTCTCCCTCTCCGTCTCCCCCCCCCCCCCCTCTCTCTCTCTCTCTCTCTCTCTTCCCTGCACTCCTTTCGCTCCTGCGTCTCTCTCGTCCCCCCCCCCACCCCCCCACTTTTCTCTCTCTCAATTACTTTTTTTTAAAAATAATTCCATGTCTAATTTTTGTTCTAGCCACTTTTACATGCTTCTTCTATTGCCTCATTTTACATTGTTGACCCTACTCAGGGCGAGGACTGGATGTAAAAAAGCACATCAGTGCTTATCTATTATCCTCGTTAATAAAGAATTTTGTCTTGTCTTGTCTTGTCTTGTCTTGTCTCTTACTCCATCCCTTCCCCCCCCCCCCTCCCCCCCGCTCTTCCTCTAGTTACATAATGCATTATTATTCTTTCTTTCTTTCTTTCTGCGTACGCAGGCTGATACTCCTGCGGACACTGCCTGTATAGACAGGCAGAAGAGTTTTGTGTGTATGACCGTTTTTTTATCCCGCCATTAAGGCAGCCATACTCCATCTTCGGGGAATTTATTATTCTAAATTGCCATGTATTTATTGCTGTATGTGAGTTAATGTGCAGTTCTATGCAACGTTTTCTTTCATACGTTTGGATTCCTTTCCCTTGTTTGAGGGCTGGATGAAAAAAAATAGCCACTGTGCTTATTCCTTTCCCTCATTAAACAACATTTTGTTCGTTTCTCTCTCTCTCTCTTTCTCTCTCTCTCTCTCTCTCTCTCTCTCTCTCTCTCTCTCTCTCTCTCTCTCTCTTCTCTCTCTCTCTCTCTCTCCTGCCAGTTCAGACAGTCTCCGTACCTCCGTCTCTCCCCTTTATTCTCTTTCTCCTCTTCAGCTCTTCTGTCTGTCTGTTTTCTCTCTCTCTCTCTCTCCTCTCTCTCTCTCTCTCTCTCTCTTCTCTCTCTCTCTCTCTTGTCCAATCAAAACTCTCTCTCTCTTATCCTACCAAAACTCTCTCTCTCTCTCTCTCTCAAAACTGTCTGCCTCTCTTATCCTATAAAAACTCTCTCTTCCTCTTCTCTCCTCTCTCTCTCTCTCTCTCTCTCTCTCTCTCTCTCTCTCTCTCTCTCTCTCTCAGTAAAGTGGAACACGACAGAACGAATGGCGGTGCGATGGTGCACCACTTGACCATGATAGCCAGAGTGGTGAGGTAACCACCTTGAACAAACACCATGTTTATCAGCGTCTCTGTCACGCGGATCACTACAACGGGTACAGAGATCGTTGGAGGTTAGGCGCACACCCACCGCACCCCTCAGTAGATCAGCTGCTTATAGAGTCCCTGTGCTGTTTTTAGAAGGTTGACAGTTCCAACCCTGTACGCCCAAAATGAAAATGACATTTTCGTTCGCTGTCTTATCCCAATGGGTTGTCGTTCTGGGTGGTGTATATCCGTGTAGTGTCAGGTCCCCGACTCTCTCCCTCTCTACTGGAACGGATATCCTCGCTGGTTACGTTATCAGAGATGGATACGAGGGTAAAAGCTGAATCATCGAAAAACTCAGTAGATCTCGATCACGTTAAGAGGAGTATGGAACTCGGAAACTCCCATAATTCAGTGTCGACATCCGGTGGCAACAATTTGCTTACGCACCGTGTGGTTTGCTTCTCGTTGTTGCTATTTGCCCGTGCCCACCCACGCATGAATTAACACATACATATACACACGCACACACACACACACACACACACACACACACTGACAATAATGGTGCAGAGAAAGTTTGGTAGGTAGGCTATCGCAGGTTAGAGACCAGCGCACTGGACTCATTCATGCGCAGGTTAGACATCTGCTAAACCCTGTCCATGAAACCCTCGTTTGAAATCCTTTCATCTCAGTCTTTCATTCATTTATCCATCAACTGTGAATCCTGCGCAGTGGGGTCTTGAAACTGAGCAGATGTAGTATTATAGCGTACATGGACCAGTTAGTCCGCACGCAGTGATACCTCCTTCTTGATGAAATTAGCTATTCCAAAGTGTATGTAAGCATTCCGTGTCCAGATTTTATATATTGTTGCTGGAGTGGGCAGCAAAATCCCGTTGTTAAGGCCATAGTGGGTTTTTCTTTTTTTTTTTTTTTTTTTTTTTTTTTTTGGCTGGCGACAAGCATGTCTTTTTCTTTTTCTTTCGTTGACCACAAAATGGAAACAGCAAAGTCCATAGTGTCTTTGGGGTCGGCAAGAACAACTTCAAAAAAAAAAAAAGGAAAAAAAAAAAAAAATCCGTAGTGTCCTTGATTGGTGACAACAATGGTTTCAGTAAATTACGGACCCTCTCTTAGCTGGCGACAACAATCGCCATAACAAAATTCCTGGGTTTCTTTTACCACGCTAGAGACAACAATGGCGAAAGCCGAGTCTGTAGCATCTTTTGGTTGGGAACGTGACAACATTTGAAGCACACACACAAAAAAACAAACCCTTGTTGTGTCTTTCGTTTAGCGACAACGATGGTAACAGGAAATGTTGTAGTGTCTTGTGTTTAACGACAATAATGACAACTGGAGAGTTTCGTAGTTCCGTTCGTTCGCGAACAATGACTATGCCGGTAGTAAAGCTCATGGTGTCATTTGGTGGGCCTAAACAATAGTAACAGTAAAGTTTCTCAGAGTCATTTAGTTGGCCAGAAAAATGGCGAGAGTGAATTTCATAGTTCCTTTCGTTCGCAGACGATGACAATGCCGATAACAAAGTTGACAGTGTCATTTTGTTGGTCGAAACAATGGTAATAGCAACGTGTCTTAGGGTCATTTGGTTGGCCAGAAAAATGCCGAAAGCAAGGTTTATTAAGTCATTTGGTTGGTAGTATGTTTGTTGAGTTTTCAAAAAACCAACCAAAGGTGCCACGTAAGAAGCAAAAGAAAATCATGAAAGAGCAAAACAAGCTACATTTTCTTGTGAAAAGTAGAAAATATAAAAAGATAACCTCTTAAGACACTAGTGCTGAGGGCCAGTTCTTGGAATGAATCCGCAAGGGACTAAATTACAATAAACTAATATATATAT
>CM065724.1:45377304-45384804 GCA_033310375.1 Conus canariensis
AGATAAATGACTACAAACCATGAAAACAGCTGCTAGCACTCATGACAACAGATCATTGGGACACATGACAACAGATCATTGGGACACATGAAACAGATCACTGGGACACATGAAACAGATCATTGGGACACATGAAACAGATCATTGGGACACATGAAACAGATCATTGGGACACATGACAACAGATCATTGGGACACATGAAACAGATCACTGGGACACATGAAACAGATCATTGGGACACATGAAACAGATCATTGGGACACATGACAACAGATCATTGGGACACATGAAACAGATCATTGGGACACATGAAACAGATCATTAGGACACATGAAACAGATCATTGGGACACATGACAACAGATCATTGGGACACATGAAACAGATCACTGGGACACATGACAACAGATCATTGGGACACATGAAACAGATCATTGGGACACATGAAACAGATCATTGGGACACATGAAACAGATCATTGGGACACATGAAACAGATCATTGGGACACATGGCAACAGATCATTGGGACACATTTACAACAGATCATTGGGACACATGACAACAGATCATTGGGACACATCGGCAACAGATCATTGGGACACATGACAACAGATCATTGGGACACATGACAACAGATCATTGGGACACATGGCAACAGATCATTGGGACACATGACAACAGATCATTGGGACACATGGCAACAGATCATTGGGACACATGACAACAGATCATTGGGACACATGACAACAGATCATTGGGACACAACAGATCATTGGGACACATGACAACAGATCATTGGGACAAACAGATCATTGGGACACAACAGATCATTGGGACATATGACAACAGACCATTGGGACATATGACAACAGATCATTGGGACATATGACAACAGATCATTGGGACACATGACAACAGACCATTGGGACATATGACAACAGACCATTGGGACACATGACAACAGATCATTGGGACACATGACAACAGATCATTGGGACACGTGACAACAGATCATTGGGACACATGACAACAGATCATTGGGACACATGACAACAGATCATTGGGACATATGACAACAGATCATTGGGACATATGACAACAGATCATTGGGACACATGAAACAACAGACACATTTGGGACAATGACAACGACATTGGGACACTGACAACAGATCATTGGGACACTATGACAACAGATCATTGGGACACATGACAACAGATCATTGGGACACATGACAACAGATCATTGGGACACATGACAACAGACCATTGGGACATATGACAACAGACATTGGGAAGACACACATGACAACAGATCATTGGACACATGACAACAGACCATTGGGACATATGACAACAGATCATTGGGACACATGACAACAGATCATTGGGACACATGACAACAGACCATTGGGACACATGACAACAGACCATTGGGACACATGACAACAGATCATTGGGACACATGACAACAGATCATTGGGACATGACAACAGATCATTGGGACACATGACAACAGATCATTGGGACACATGACAACAGATCATTGGGACACATGACAACAGATCATTGGGACACATGAAACAGATCATTGGGACACATGACAACAGATCATTGGGACACATGACAACAGATCATTGGGACACATGACAACAGATCATTGGGACACATGACAACAGATCATTGGGACACATGACAACAGATCATTGGGACACATGACAACAGATCATTGGGACACATGACAACAGATCATTGGGACACATGAAACAGATCATTGGGACACATGAAACAGATCATTGGGACACATGACAACAGATCATTGGGACACATGAAACAGATCATTGGGACACATGACAACAGATCATTGGGACACATGAAACAGATCATTGGGACACATGACACAGATCATTGGGACACATGAAACAGATCATTGGGACACATGACAACAGATCATTGGGACACATGAAACAGATCATTGGGACACATGACACAGATCATTGGGACACATGAAACAGATCATTGGGACACATGAAAACAGATCATTGGGACACATGAAACAGATCATTGGGACACATGAAACAGATCATTGGGACACATGACAACAGATCATTGGGACACATGACAACAGATCATTGGGACACATGAAACAGATCATTGGGACACATGACAACAGATCATTGGGACACATGACAACAGATCATTGGGACACATGAAACAGATCATTGGGACACATGACAACAGATCATTGGGCACGACATTGAACATACAACAGATCATTGGGACACATGACAACAGATCATTGGGACACATGACAACAGATCATTGGGACACATGAAACAGATCATTGGGACACATGACAACAGATCATTGGGACACATGAAACAGATCATTGGGACACATGACAACAGATCATTGGGACACATGACAACAGATCATTGGGACACAGAAACAGATCATTGGGACACATGACAACAGATCATTGGGACAACATGAAAACAGATCATTGGGACACATGACAACAGATCATTGGGACACATGACAACAGATCATTGGGACACATGACAACAGATCATTGGGACACATGACAACAGATCATTGGGACACATGACAACAGATCATTGGGACACATGACAACAGATCATTGGGACACATGACAACAGATCATTGGGACACATGAGAACAGATCATTGGGACACGTGACAACAGATCATTGGGACATATTGACAACAGATCATTGGGACACATGAGAACAGATCATTGGGACACGTGACAACAGATCATTGGGACACATTGACAACAGATATTTGGGACACATGAAACAGATCATTGGGACACGTGACAACAGATCATTGGGACACATTGACAACAGATCATTGGGACACATGACAACAGATCATTGGGACCACGGACAACAGATCATTGGGACACAACAGATCATTGGGACACATGACAACAGATCATTGGGACACACGACAACAGATCATTGGGACACATACAATACTGGGACACACGACAACAGATCATTGGGACACAGACAACAGATCATTGGGACACACGACAACAGATCATTGGGACACATGGCAAACAGATCATTGGGACACACGACAACAGATCATTGGGACACATGACAACAGATCATTGGGACACAGACAACAGATCATTGGGACACATTGACAACAGATCATTGGGACACATTGACAACAGATCATTGGGACACATGACAACAGATCATTGGGACACATTGACAACAGATCATTGGGACACATGACAACAGATCATTGGGACACATTGACAACAGATCATTGGGACACATGAAAACAGATCATGGGACACATGACAACAGATCATTGGGACACATGCAACAGATCATTGGACACATGACAACAATCAGAACATGCAATTGGGACACATGGCAACAGATCATTGGGACACATGACAACAGATCATTGGGACACATGACAACAGATCATTGGGACACATGGCAACAGATCATTGGGAACAACAGATCATGGACCATGAAACAGATCATTGGGACACATGACAACAGATCATTGGGACACATGAAACAGATCATTGGGACACACGACAACAGATCATTGGGACATATGAAAGCAGATCATTGGGACACATGACAACAGATCATTAGGACACATGAAACAGATCACCGGGACACACGAAAATAGATTATTGGTACACATGACAACAGATCACTGGGGCACATGACAACAGATCATTGGGACACATGACAACAGATCATTGGGACACATGACAACAGATCATTGGGACACATGACAACAAATGACAACAATGTATGTGTATTCGTACTGCATCGTTGTGCGGAGAGCACGCCTTTTTACTCTCTGAAGGAGATCAACATTTTTCATCCGATCCAAAATTTGACGGAAGAAAAATTTTTAACGAACGTTCCGGTGTTTTTTAGAAGGGGTCTTTTATAGGGCTGTGTGAATGGTTTGTTTTTGCATGACTTGTGTGTTGACTTGGACATGGTGACAGCCCTGATATGACCCTTTGCGGTCGGCTGGGCTATAACCATCATTATTTATTACTTACTTATTAAGCCTTTTTACAAGGCTGCTCAGTAGAGAGACAGAATGCCAGAACCCGGAAACAACAGCTACAATGTACTGTTCTCATTGCTAAGCACTCAGAAGGGTCATACAGATGTTTTTCATCGTTTTCATTTATTTTTGTGATGTCCTGACGACATCATAATGAGTGACAACAATCAATTTTAGAGAGGAAAAAAAATCGTATTCTTGTGTTATCATCGTCATTTTTCTGCAGTAATAATTACTGTTTAGAAATGAAAAAAATGAGGGTCACAATGTTGACATGAACACAGAATGACTGGTCTAAACTTGAAAACTGTAAATGTCTGAGTTTTTCTGGAAGAAAATTAGGATTAAAAAAAAAATAGTGACCAAGTGGAGATATGATCATTTGTAGTGTTTGACCATCGTACAAGTCGAAGACCGCTGTCCAGTTGTCAGACCCATGGACACTGGCCGGCATTTCTGAAGTTGATACCAGCCAAACAGGGATCAGTTTCCAGACCAGACAAACCGCCATACCCTCAGCCCCCAACCCCAAACATCCACCCTCCACATTCTCACTCCCCGCCTCCCCTCTCATTTCCCACCTCCCCCTCCCCTGTCAGAGAGGGCGAGAGGGTGACGTGTGATAAAGGTGAATATCAGCACAGGACAGACCAAATGTCCCAGAGCCTGAGGGAGCTTAGCCTTGCTTTACATAGCGTGACATCTTGTGGGTCAGCCACAGTACACGGTGTGGGAGATAAGGCATTAGGAAGGGTGGGGGTGGGGGGGGGGGGGGTGGGGGGGACGGTAACAGACCTGACATGAAAACAAAGAGGACCACACGTCCTGCCTAAGCATAGACGATCTATCTAATCAAGTGACCTCATTCTCGATCAGATCTCATTCATAGCTGAAATGTTATTCATATCCCTCCGTCTAGGTAATCTCTCTCTTTTTTTCTGTCTCTGTGTGCCTGTGTGTCTGTCTGTCTGTCTGTCAGTCTGTCTCTCTTCACATACACACACATACACACACACGTGCGCGCGCGCGCGCGCGCGCGCCACACACACACACACACACACACACACACACACACACACACACACACACACACACACACACACGCACACACAAACACGCACGCACGCACACAGCTACTATCTATCTATCTATCTATCCATCCATCCATCCATCCATCCATCCATCCATCTATCTATCTATCTATCTATCTATCTATCTATCTATCTATCTGTCTATCTATCGATCTATTTATCTATCCATCTATCTATTTATGTATCTCTCTATCAATCACGCTTAATGTTGACAACTACCGAATGTTGACATTAGGCAAGCAAATTGCCTGATATGAGCATTGGGCAGGCCATTTTCCCGAATGTTAATATTAAGCAAGTTGGTTGCTCAGTGTAAACATTAGGCAAGTAATCAACATTAAGCAACTGCAGTTGAGTTGGACTAATCTTGACACAATTATATGTCATCCCCGTTATCTATTTTCTCCCACTCAAATGTCGAAATCAGCTTGAGTGACACCGTGCGTAATTTTGAAACAGCTTCCTTCTGCAAATAAGACATTGGTCTGCTGATGAGATAGCCTCCTTCTGCAAATAAGACAGTGGTCTGTTGATGAGATAGCCTCCTTCTGCAAATAAGACATTGGTCTGTTGATGAGATAGCCTCCTTCTGCAAATAAGACATTGGTCTGTCGATGAGATAGCCTCCTTCTCCAAATAAAACATTGGTCTGTTGATGAGATAGCCTCCTTCTGCAAATAAAACATTGGTCTGTTGATGAGATAGCCTCCTTCTGCAAATAAGACATTGGTCTGTTGATGAGATAGCCTCCTTCTGCAAATAAGACATTGGTCTGTTGATGAGATAGCCTCCTTCTGCAAATAAGACATTGGTCTGTTGATGAGATAGCCTCCTTCTGCAAATAAAACATTGGTCAGTTGACATTTCTTCACTGTTCCATCTGAAGGAACCGTTGAGTTGTGTTTTTGCATTTTGCCACCGACCTTCAGCTGTGTTTGTCTTAACACTGGTGTAACAAATGCAGTGATACAGTGTAAACTATATTAACGCATCAATCTTAATTCTCTGAGCATCTCGTAAGTGGACCGCTGATTAGTGCTTCCTCATTCTCCTACGGATCTTCAACTGTTCTGGTCTTTGCACTGGTGCAAGAAAGGCTGCGACATATTGTAAATTGTAGTAACGCATCAATCTCCACTCAAAATCGTAAAATACAGCTGTGAGGACAAACCACGTCAGAATTATTCCAGGTTTCATACGTCATGCGGAATGGTGCCTTCGCACAATTTAACAATTGTAACATTTTTCGTCGAGACGGCTGTTTTGTTCAGGTTTAATCAAGTGGTTACTGTTGAATCTGATAAAATACTGAGATAAAAATCTGTTGCTGTATATAGGTAATAAATCATGTAATGACCATGTGAGTGTGTGTGTGTGTGTGTGTGTGTGTGTGTGTGTGTGTGTGTGTGTGTTTTGTGTGTGTGTAGTTAACGCATATGCTCTCTCTCTCTCTCTCTCTCTCTCTCTCTCTCTCTCTCTCTCTCTCTCTCTCTCTCTCTCGTGAATTAGTCCCTCACAAACTTCATTAGTTTCATTCTCACTTTTCGGGATACCATAAAAAATCAGATTGTTCCGTTTTGACCTGTTTTCCAAATCGTCGCATTTCTTCTGTAAATCATCCACTTTTCCATTTAAGTCCTTATTCTGTTGTTCCAAAATGTCATTCTTGTGTCGCAGATCATTAAGCTGACTCTTAAGATCACTCACAAGTTCATGAAGAACACCACACTCCTGCCGGAGATGACTCACGTCTTGTTTCACGTCGTCCAGCTTGCTGTTGAGGGTGGTGTTCATGTTGTCCAGTCTTGAAATCACTTCCGCCACAGAAGCTTCCTTGGTAGAGCGTGAGGGATAAGAGGTGGAGAGCCGGGTCTGCCGCGTGTTGCCAGCCGACGAAGGGTTGCCTTGATCGGGGTTGGGGCCGGGGTTTGACTCGATGTCTCCACAGCGCAGAAGTAATTTGCCTTCGCCCCGATGCAGAAAGGAATAGTCCCCCCAGAACAACAGAACGAGGGTCAGTCCAAGGAGAGCACCGGCCGTGCGAGTTCGTGGTGTTAACATGGCTATCCGTTTTGCCTTCTTGACAATGGCCCTCTTCCACATAAAACTGATGAATATTGGAATAAATGTTCCACATTTCACCCTGAAATCTAGATGCGCCGATGGCATGATGGCATAGGTCGTAGGTCACCGATTCTGAAGAAGGGTGAGACTTTAAATCTACCGCAAATAGTCAAAAAACTGAGGACGACGTGACACCAGCAACCTGACACCTTGCACGAGAAACGTACGCCCCCTTTTTTTTTTTTTTTTTTTTTTTTTTTTTTACC
>CM065724.1:45394804-45397304 GCA_033310375.1 Conus canariensis
CCTCCTCTTCTCCAAGGAACATCAATCCAAAAACGTTCTTCAGCCATCTCCCAGACGGTGTATCTTCTTTGTAGGTCGGGGCAAGGCCAAGCTGCTGGATATTTCGGTACCATGCCTGTGCCAGGTGGAAATTGCACCCTTTGATCTCAGCAATGGGGAAGAACTCTTTGCTGACTTCGTGAACAGCTATCTCGAAGTCGAGATGAATGGACGAGATTTCCAGGTTCAGGGACATCCTCGAGCACGTTTCTATCAGAACAGCAAACATGTCACGGTAGCAGTTCTTAGTCTTGGACTGCAACAGAAAGAATGCGCATGGAAGGTAATGTCCATTCTTGTAGCCGTGTATGGTATACAGCTGGTAGAAGAACTTGGGACAGAACTCGAATGTACCATCACCGAAGACTTCAACATCATCTTGGCATAGGAACTGCAGATTTTTGAGTGTGGTGAAGAGGATGATTCCCGTTCTCTCATTGTTGAACTGTAGCATTTCTTCACCATCATTTGACGTGATGTTGCGGTCTCTCAGTGCTTCGTGAACTTCTGCACGACATGTCGGGAGTTTGGACTGAAGCTTCCTCCTCTCTCTGTAGATGCTCTGTCGGACTGCCTTGACATCCTTTGGAACCAGTTCACCATCAGGGCGGTTGGTGAGCTCTGTAAGAATGATCTTTGATGGACGCTCACTGATGTCGTCCACAGCCTTTCGCTTGCACACGGTGCGGATCTGCTGACGTTCAATACTGGCTTGACTGTCTTGGTCGTGAGTATGTTCCAGCCTTGCCCAGGCGATGCCAGCTTCTGGATCCTTGTCAAAGGACTTGCACCTAGCACTGCACCTCTTCTGGATACATCGCCAGACACCCTTGCCGTCCTGCAACACATAAATGAGGACAGACAGAGAGAAAGAGTGAGATAGAGAGAGAGATATACAGGGGAACACAGACAAAATTGTACATTGACTGGGAACACAATACACGTTAGTTATGATATAATGTACTGACCTTTATTCAAATCAGAAGAAGCTGTCAATCAGAATTGTACTAAAGTTTTCCTTGTAACGGAATGATAATTCTTTTGATTGGGTTTTTCCTGTTTTTTTTTGTGTGTTCCAGCGGACTTGGGGTTTTAATTTTCTTTCTGTGAATAGAGCTAGCAATATAGAGTGAATCTAGGTCTCTCTCTCTCTCTCTCTCTCTCTCTCTCTGTATGTGTGTATGTGTGTGTGTGTGTGTGTGTGTGTGTGTGTGTGTGTGTGTGTGTGTGTGTGTGTATGTGCGTGCGTGCGTGCGTGCCTGTGTCTGACCGTTAGTGAAAGGGAGAAAGAGAGAGAGAGAGAAGAGAGAGAGAGAGAGAGAGAGAGAGAGAGAGAGTGTGTGTGTGTGTGTGTGTGTGTGTGTGTGTGTGTGTGTGTGTGTGCGTGCGTGCGTGCGTGCCTGTGTCTGATCGTTAGTGAGAGAGAGAGAGAGAGAGAGAGAGAGAGAGAGAGAGAGAGAGAGAGAGAGAGAGAGAGTGTGTGTGTGTGTGTGTGTGTATTTAGTGTCTTGCCGAGTTCCGGCACTGTACAAAATTGTACATTGACTGGGAACACAATACACGTTAGTTATGATATAATGTACTGACCTTATCTGCTCGTTCGTATCGGAACTTGTATCCATTCACGATGAGTCCAGGGTTGCCACGATTCGTCGTGTACTTCTCCACATTGTAGGTAGCCATTTTCTCTCTGCAAACACTGCACTTAGAACGCTTTGACCACAAGAGTGAAGGGTGATGAAGGCAGATAAACTCTGAACTGCGGTAGTGAATAAACATCACAGCGACGATGTATTTCCATGAACAGTATTCATATATCACTCGTTATTACAACTCAGAGTGTCTCGCTGCCATGCAGTTCTAATTGTACTTGAATCAAGTAGCTGGTGAATCATAGGACAGTGGTACCTGTGCTAAAAGGCTACAGAAATCAACAAAATCTATTTGCGGTAAAGTAGCAAGTCTTTTTGCGGTATCGTAATATACGACTTTGCGGTAATGTATTCTCGCGGTAGAGAGCATTTGCGGTAACGTATTGTAACCGTTGAACGGTCGTTGGTGGCGCTTTCGGGAAGGGGACTCTCCCTGACTATTCGATTATTATAACCCCACACGCCACCCTTAGGATTTCAAAACACTGTATAATCAATGTAAGTGTTTTGAGGCTTACCATGAATTTGAGCCATCCTTTAATCCTAATCTGATAATTGACCATAAGAATAACTCTCCACCACCAATTATTTGCCTTGTTTTGGGGGATTTTTTTTTACCAGTCTTCAAATACATGACCTTCCCCTTAGTTGACGCGTCACATTTCAGGCCTTTTGCACTCACCCATCATCCTATTTTTGTGCCAGCTTGAAGCGCCCGAAGCGTCCCATTCTTTTGATTGGAATCTGTCTGTTTGGAACCACCTGGCTTGTACCTTGATGGGCATAATTAATTATGAAAGAAAATGAGG
>CM065724.1:45414804-45417304 GCA_033310375.1 Conus canariensis
TGCTATGTGTAACGTGTCATCCATACCAACGGCCAAACTGGCCTTCTCTTCCGAAAGTTGGTGATGGGATTTTATGTGTGTGCAAGATATTATGCGTGCGTTCACACACGGAACCTCGGTTTATAGTCTCATTCGAAGGACTGTATGGGGAATGGAGTCAGAACCAATGTTAACTCCGGAGGAAAAATCCCCCTGTACCGAAACGCCCCGGCGGAGATTCGAACCGCAACCGCAGGATCACCAAGATTACGAGCCCGGAGCTCTACCAACAGAGCTATTCCGGCTCCCATTATACAGAAGAGGAAAGTGAAAGAGAGAGAACAAGAACAATGTAACAATTGTAATGATGATGATGATGATGTTGATGATGATGAAGATGATGATGATGATGATGATGATGATGATGATGATGATGATGATGATGATGATGATGATGTGTGCTCGTGCATTAAATACTTGTGTATCTATCGGGATGCTCGTGCTCGAGAGCAAGTGTATCTCTGTGTGTGCGGTTACTTTGTGTGTGTGTGTGTGTGTGTGTGTGTGTGTGTGTGTGTGTGTGTGCGTGCGTGCGTGCGTGCGTGCGTGCGTGTGTGCGCGCGTGCTCGTGTGTTGTGTGTGTGTGTGTGTGTGTGTGTGCGTGCGTGCGTGCGTGCGTAGCTGCGCGCGCGCGCCCGTGTGTGTGTGTGTGTGTGTGTGTGTGTGTGTGTGTGTGTGTGTGTGTGTGTGTGTGTGTGTGTGTGTGCGCGCGTGCTTGGGCGCGCGTGTGTGTATGTGTGTGTGTTTAACCCTGCCGCAGTCATCAAAAGAACTGATCTCTTTGTATTGGTACGACTGCATACAACAAAGGAACGCCTTTGCATAATGCACAGTCACACAAAGGACTACGTGAGTAACTTACCTGGACAGGCAATGTTTGAACTAAAAACGAACAAAACACTTCTAACAGGAAGAACATCAAAGAGATCGAGGTAGACCTGATTTTCCAGAGATCTGGTAACAAAAGCAACGTGCCCGGAGAGACTTCTCTAAACAAATTAACATCAACTGGGTGAATTTGCGTAAGAGATTTACGAGTGGGAAGGCAAACAATCTCAGCAAACAAAGTGTTTGGTTCTTCTGCTTACCTTGTCTTGTTGTTGTTGTTGTTGTTGTTGTTGTTGTTGGTGTTGTTGTTGTTGTTGTTGTTGTTTTTGTTGTTGGTGTTGTTGTTGTTGTTGTTGTTATCAGTTAAGTCCAGGATTCCAAGGCGATTCCGAGTGCAGAAGGTATGTTCATGGTTTTTTGTTGTTGTTTTTTTTCATCTGACTTCATATTAAAAGATTCGAGTATCTTCCATTTCTCACGCAGGGCGCATGCTATGTGTAACGTGTCATCCATACCAACGGCCAAACTGGCCTACTCTTTCGAAAGTTGGTGATGGGATTTTACGTGTGTGCAAGATATCATGCGTGCTTTCACACACGGAACCTCGGTTTATAGTCTCATTAGAAGAAATGTATAGGAAATGGAGTCAGAACCAATGTTAACTCCGATGGAAACATCCCCCTGTACCGAAACGCCCCGGCGGAGATTCGAACCCGCAACCCAGGATCACCAAGATTACGAGTTCGGCGCTCTACCAACTGAGCTATTCCGGTTCCCACTGAGCTGCCGACACCGCTCGTCATTCCTCCCCCTCCCCCCTCCCATGCACCTCCTCCCCCCTCCCCTGCACCCCCTCCCTTTTCTCCTGTTTTCCCTTCCCATCTAGAACTCTTTCATTGAATCTCCGTCACAGGTGGAGACCCATTGTGCTGGATCGTACAGGCAGGCAGACATCCTCATCAACACCTTTAGGATCTTTATAGGTGAGTTCTAGACATCAGCAACGCCCCCTCTTGTGTTTCTCCCAGAAGAGAGAGTGAGGTTGGGAGGAGGGGCAAAGGGGAAGAACGGGGAAATGGGGGGAAAAGGGGGGAGGAAGGAGGAGAGGGGGAGTGACAAGGGGGGGGGGGGAGGGGGGGAGGGGGGCATATCTTCCATCTTCTTACCACGGTCCCTTTATCTAACCCCCATCCCTTTCCCCCTGTCTTTACTCTCTCCCGCCTCTCCTCACCCCTTCCCCCTCCTCCCTCTACCACCAGCCCCCCCCCCCTCCCTCCCTAACCTTGATCAGTGGTGATTATCCCACCCTCCCTCCTCTCCTGGCTTTTGAAGTGAAGGTCGGCAGCGCTTGCTGAATGATAGTCTCCCCCACCCCCCTCCCCCCAACGCTCCCCCAGACCTCCCTCCCCTCGTTCATGGTTGTTGCCCAAGAGACAAGGCTATAACGAAGACCACAAAGCGACAAACGACTGAGGGGGTCAGGGAAGCAAGGCAGAGTGAAAGAAAGAGGGTCTGGACATGGAAGGGAGGGAGGGAGGGAGGGAGGCAGAGAGGGAGGGAGCGAGCCAGGCGGGTGGGGTTGGTGGGGGGGGGGGGGGGACTAGAAAGACAAGAGTGAAGATGAAGTCCCACG
>CM065724.1:45419804-45424804 GCA_033310375.1 Conus canariensis
AATTGTGCAGGAATATGAATCACGTGCAAAACTAGCCAACAGCATGAGAAATCTACAAACAAGTGTGAACATTTATAGAAGACTGGCATAGTGTTCTGACTTGGAGCATGGTAACACAAACACAGACGCAATCGAACGTCAACGAATACAGGTGCAACTTCAGCACAGTTGATATTATATAAGAGGAAAGTACAGAGTAAACATGCAGAAGGCAACGGAGAGAGCACTAACTTCTGACACAGGCCACAAGCCACAGTTAGGATTTTGCACTAAAACACTTATTATTACGAGGGTTGACTGCCAGAACCCAGTATCTCTCTTATATATATGTGTGTATGAGATATTGGATTCTGGCAGTCAACCCTCGTAATGATCCTTGTAAGCGTTTTGAGGCCTACCTGGGGGCCGGAATAGCTCAGTTGGTAGAGCGCCGGACTCGTAATCCAAGCGTTGCGGGTTCAAATCTCCGCCGGGGCGTGTCGGTACAGGGGGATTTTTCCCTCGGAGTTAACATTAGTTCTGACTCCATTTCCCATACAGTCCTTCGAATGAGACTATAAACCGAGGTTCCGTGTGTGAACACACGCATAACATTTTGTACACACGTAAAATCCCATCACCAGCTTTCGGAAGAGAAGGCCAGTTTGGCCGATGGTATGGATGACACGTTACACATAGCATGCAGCTTCCCCGAAGATGGAGTATGGCTGCCTTAATGGCGGGATAAAAAAAAACGGTCATACACACAAAACTCCACTCCCTTTGTTGGATGGATGGATTAATACTTGTCTATCCATATAGGGAGTGTCCGCAGGAGTATCAGCCTGCGTACGCAGAAGAAGAAGAAGAAGAAGAAGAAGAGGCCTACCATAAATTTGAGCCAGCATTTAGTGTTAAACTGATAAGTGATCAAAAGACACAGTTCCCACTAATTATTTCTCTTGTTTAGGAGAATTTTCATCGATGAAATCCACAAATAATTGTTAAGTACATAACCTTTCCATTTCCCGTAGATGACGGTACATTTCCGGCCTTTGCACTCACCCGTGACCCCGTCTGCGCGCCAGCTCGACGCACCCAAATAGTCCCATTCCTTTGATTTTAATCTGTCTGCTTGGAACCACCAGGCTTGTACCTTAATGAACTTATGAAGGAAAATGATTCGAATCAACTTTCAGACTCAATAAAGATTCTCAAAACAATATAATTGCGCCAGTCTATAAATACTAGACTCTTTAGGAAAGGCCTTGGCGCATTGCATTTTGGGGTGCAGTCACACAGTTTCGCCTGCTAAGGGAAGTAACATGAGATTCGGATCGAAAGAGTGGCCTCCCGTGTACTCTTTAATCATAGGATTCGAAAAATACGAAATATAATGTTTGTATCATCACTGGACAGTTTCAACATTTGCTGAGCGTTTCGTATATAGTTATCGATTCGTGAACAAAACATTCACAGTATTTATGTTAAAGAGCAAATGTGTGATTGAACATTAATTTGCTTAAAATATTTTGAGTCGGATTTGAAGGCCATTGTGTACAGTTTTTAGTCTTATATTTCTGATTTACAAAATCATGGCGTTGAATATGCTAACCTGGCTATGATAGAAACTGATGATCCTTTTTGAAAGATGTTCTAAAGCATTATAAGCAATTGTATTCAAAATGTCCTCCAACTAATCTACACAAGTTCCTATCTGAAACTATTTATTACAATACAAACACACGTGTGTGTGTGTGTGTGTGTGTGTGTGTGTGTGTGTGTGTGTGTGTGTGTGGCGCGCTCTAGCGCGCGTGCTCATTCACACATTCACTACTCACACACACACACACACACACACACACACACACACACACACACACACACACACACACACACACACAAGAGAGAGAGAGAGAGAGAGAGAGAGAGAGAGAGAGAGAGAGAGAGAGCGCTATATAATGGCTGTGTTGTAGTTAAGCTGTGACTGTCGGTTGTATTGTCAGGCTGATTGATACAGGAAGGGGAGCTAACAGGCCACGGGACGGATCGTTGGCCATGATTAATGATTAGGGGAGGTAATGATGATTTATCTCCTAGTCATAGGGGTAAGCACTACACTTTTTTTTTCTGTCAAAATTTGACTTGTGCCCTAGTTCTGTGGTTCTAAGCGTTTGTTTTGGTTTTATTCTTGTTGTTGCCTTCCTATTTTTCTTCCCTTTAAAAAAAAAAAAATGAATATGGTGTCACAGAAAATGCGACATCTGCATTGGTGTGTTCGTATGCTTATACACATTATACAACACACGTAAAGAAACCGGGTGAATAAAGGTGTGCACCCATGCACGTATATGCATGCACGTATGAATGCACGCACGAACACACAAAAAGTACGCAAGCATGCAGGCTTGTGGATATACCTGACGCACATATGCTCATAAACACACACACACACACACACACACACACACACACACACACCACACACACACACACACACACACCGCACATATTATATGTACACACATGCATGAGAGAGAGAGAGAGAGAGAGAGAGAGAGAGAGAGAGAGAGAGAGAGAGAGAGAGAGAGAGCTCGTGAACTCGTGAACTTGTGACTTGAATGTGACGAGCTCGTGAACTCGTGAACTTGTGACTTGAATGTGGACGCCTCCAGGCTATCCACATGAGACACGTAACATGAAATTGTTTATGCTATTGAAAATGAATTATTTATATAGAAAAAAAAAGGATGCTCATTTGGCGATAACAAAAGTAATAAACTTAGGTTTATAACATTTCATTTCAACTGTTCATCTCTAAAACGTAAATCGTAATGTACAAACAGAGAGAGAGAGAGAGAGAGAGAGAGAGAGAGAGAGAGAGAGAGCAACAAACCAAGAAGAAATCAGCATGGATAGTAGAAAATACACCCCATTCTTACCACCACGCCATTCCGCTCCTCTCCAGTCTAAACGATTAAAAAGAAAAAGAAAAAAAAAGGAAAGAAGTCCGAACTGTGACAGCTACCACCATAATTTGAAAGTCTAATGTGAATCAGTTCGAACTGTTTGCTATGCCGTGGAACGCGTATCGATCGCTCTGTGTCGAGTCTGTATGTAAATGCCAACTCAATGCATTTTTCAATGCGAGTGCGGTTTTCTTTTCATCGAACAAAAATCAAAACAGAAACCTACTGAACAGTACATGTGGGCGTCGAAATTCCACATGACTTGAGTCAGAGTTTGAAGTATCCCCCCCCCTCCCCCCCCCCCCCCCCCCCCTCCCTCCTCCTTCCCCAGCACCACTCTCGACTGTCTCTATGCCTCTAGACCCCATTCGTCTTCTCCCTTCCACTAATCTGCCAAACAAACCAACCAACCAACCAACCTACCAAGCAGCCAACTCACAACCAAATAAATAGGGGAAAAAAGAAATGAAAAGAGCGTAATTCGAAGGTGAAATCAATAGGCAAGGATTTTGGTGGGCGTCTGAAGAGATCGAAGGGCTTTGATGAGGCGAACTCGGGGGTGGGGGTGGGGGGGTGGGGGGTGGGTGGTGGGAGTGAATGTCTCGGTGCCTGGCTGAGGGAAGAACTCAATGGCCCTGAATGTCAGACGTAACAGTTGGAGAATGATCTGTCGAGGTGAGAGGCATTATTGTCTCCCTTTGTCGTTCCGTGTGGACGGAGGTTGAAGCGGTTTCCACGTCTGGAATGGGTTAACTGTCCGTGGTGGATGTGGTTTTTAACGCTTGACTCTCTCTCCTCTCTCTCTAATTGTCTGTCTGTCTGTCATTGTCCGTCTGTCTGCCTGGCTGTTTGTCTGTCTATTTGTGTGTCTGCCTATCTGTCTGTCTGCCTGTCTGTCTGCCTGGTTGTCTGTCTGTCTGTCTGTCTGTCTGTCTGTCTGAGCCTGTTTGTCTGTCCGTTTCTATGTCTTTTTTCTGTCTGTCTGTCTCTGTCTGTCCGTTTCTTTCTTTGTGTGTGTCTCTCTGTCTCTGTCTGTCTGTCTGTCCGTCTGTCTCTGTCTCTCTCTCTCTCTCTTTCTCTCTCTCTCTCTCCTCTCTCTCGCGCGCGCGCGCTCGCGTGCGTGCGTGCGTGCGTGCGTGGCGCGCGTGCGGCGCGCGCGGGCGGTGTGTGTGTGTGTGTGTGTGTGTGTGTGTGTGGTGTTTCGTGAGCGTGTGTCTAAGCGCTTGAAATAAATTTGTTTCGGATCTTGAAAGAGGCGTCCATAAATCAGACAATTATTCCGGCGATTTAATGGAATAACAGAACAGCTCTGCACTCTGGTGATATGTGTGCAGTTATCGCAAATATGCAACCAATAAAGCAGGGCTACAAGACATTCATAATCAAGAAAGGGAGGTCGTGTGTGAGAGAGAAAGAGAGAGCGAGAGAGTGTGTATGTGTGAGAGAGATAGAGTGAGAGAGAGAGACAGAGAGAGAGAATAGCACAGTCACACACACACGCACACACACAACACCACACACACACACACACACCCACACACACACACCACACACACACACCCCACACACACACACACACACACACACACACACACACACGCACACCAGACACGCACACGCGCATCAAAACTGTCATGGAGCCAACATATTCAATATATTTTGAATAAAGCAAGAAAAAGTTTAAACTTTCTAAAGATCATAAGCAAACAAAAATGGGGACAAGATAAAGAGAGCTTAACACTCCTATCTTCTGCTCTTGTGCGGTCTAGATTGATTTATGCTCAAGAAGTCTTCTTCAGTGCTCCACAGCATTTACTTAATAAGTTACAAAGTGTAGATTGCAAAGCATATAAACTTGCTCTTGGAGTTCCCACACATACATGTAACATTGGGACGTATAATGAAATTGGAATCTTACCTTTGAACGAGTTTCGAAAAATGTCCTCCTCTAAATTTGTTTTAAAGAACCTTTCACAGAAAAGTTTCTGTACAAATGAAGTATCTCTCAATTCAGAGACAGATTTTGCTAAAAGAGCAAAATACATAAAATCA
>CM065724.1:45434804-45439804 GCA_033310375.1 Conus canariensis
CAACCAACCAACCAACCAACCAACCAGCCACTCACGTACCCACCAACGAACGAACCAACCAAGCAAACCAACCGACCAAGCAACCAACCAACCAACAACAAACAAACAAAAAACAAACAAAAACAAAAACAAAAAAAAAAAACACACACCAAAACACCGAAAAAAAACCCCAACTTAATTTGACATTTTATTACACATAACCACGTAAAGCCACCCCATCCCCTGCACCTCTCTGCCCCACCCCTCACTACCCTCCACACCTTCTCCAAAAAAAAAAAAAAAAAAAAAGAAGAAAAAAAGAAAAAAAAATGTCTTGCGTACAACAACCCTCCACCTCCCCCCCCCCCCCTCCTTCTGAACAGCCACTAGTGGGTCACTGGCGGAACGGAGTGTCACGCCATCTCCTCTGACTGTGACGGTGGTTGCCCTAAATGAGCGTGACACTACCCTCTCCAGAGGACCGTTCAAAACCCTCTATCTTTTCCCTGCGTTTTTTCGGTTTATTTGTGATGTGCTTTTTCCTGTTTTGCACCTTTTCTTCTCTCTCTCTCTCTCTTCTCTCTCTCTCTCTCTCTCTCTCTCTGTGTGTGTGTGTGTGTGTGTGTGTGTGTGTGTGTGTGTGTGTGTGTGTGTGTGTGTGTGTGTACGCGAACGCGCGCGCTTTGGGATGGGTTGAGAGAAGGGGGTGGCTGAGGAGGGAAAAACAGTGTTTGAAAAATCTTTCGTAAAATGGTTTTTTGCCTCATTTTTGCCTCACCCTTGCAACTGTATTTCTTTTACTTTTACCTATGTTTTCCCCCAAGATGTTCCTACTCTTTACTATCAATTCTTACAGTTACCACTTTTTTTTTCTCCACTCTTTCATACCCATTGCTAATTTTCCTAGACTTCTCCCTCATCTTCCTTGCTGTTCTTACTTTTCCTAACTTCTTCTTGTTGTTTGGTTAAATTTATTACTGTTTGTTTTCCTATTTTCCTTTAGTATTCCTACTTATTCTACACCCCCCCCCCCCACCCCGCACCATTCCTCATGATTACTTTTCCTCCTTTTGGGTCTTGTTTCACCCCCCCTCCCCCCAACTGTTTGTATGATTTTAATCTTCATTTTGTTAACTGTTCGTTTGTTTTCTTCTAAACTTTTCCATCCAACTTTTTCTTTACCCGCTGGTGAATTTACATTGTTTGTCCTACCTTGCCTATCCTGTTCTTCCAAACTGGCCTTCTCTTCCAAAATCTGGTTATGGGATCTTTATTGTGCGCAAGATATCATGCATGCGTTCACACGGAATCTCGGTTCACGGTCTTAGGATTTTCAGGAAAATTGAGTCAGAACCAACACTAATTTCGAGGGAAAAATCCGTCTGTGCCGAAACGGCTCGAAGAAGGCCCGAGCCCATGATCCCAGAATCACCAGGATGATAAGTCCGACGCTGCCTACCAGAACTAAAGAAACAGACAAGCAAACAAAGAAACGAACAACAACAAAAAAGAAAAGAAAAAGGAACCCTTACAGCAGTAGCAGCAAAAGCAGCAGCAGCAGCAGCAACAACAACAACAGAAAAAAAAACACATAGTGCAGCCATAACAACAGGTGTAGTGAATTCTTTCAACGAAGTGCTGTCTGAATGACACATGCAGTGGAAAATACTACTGCACTGAACGACACCGGCAGTAGAATGTAGAGCAGGGCCAACGACCCTCGGATCGCGTGCCTGCAGTCATACACGGCAGGACCCTACAGGCTCGCCCCGTGCCTCGTTAGCTTTTGTTGGGGGAAACAAAAGAGGTGTCGGCGCCGGACCCTGGGGGATACCCTTGCCTTTCACACCCTATTGACACCACGGTGGAACTGGGGCCGCCAGGTGAAGCCCAGGGCCCGACCCTTGCCCCGGCACATTGGTTCTGATTAGATTCTGGCACCTGCTCTGGCAGGAACGCCGGTAGCGACACCTGATCATAAGACCTGTCTGCCGCTTTTGATGCATCGTCACGCGCAGGTAGGGTCCTGCTGCATTCCAGCTCACGCTCCAGCGGCGATTGGATTTGACGGATATGTTTGTGTTGTGTTGTCTTTGATGATGGGGGTTGATAGGAGTGGGCCGCACTGACGTTAGGTGGTATCTGGCATCGTAATCAACGTTTTTTTGTGTGTGGAAAATTTGCTCTCTCTCTTCCTGTCTCTGTCTCGGTCTCTCTCTGTCTCTATCTGTCTCTGTCTGTCTGTGCGTCTGTCTGTCTGCCCTCTCTCTCTCTCTCTCTCTCTCTCTCTCTCTCTCTCTCTCTCTCTCTCTCTGTCCTTGCCTCTCTGTCTCGGTCATTCTGTCCGTCTGTTTGTCTATCTCTGTCTCCCTCTCTCTGTCTGTCTCACTCTGTCTCGCTCTGTCTCTCTCTCTCTCCCTGTCTCTTCACTCTCTCTGTCTCTCTACTTCTGTCGGTCTCCGTCCCTCGCTCCCTCCTCCCCCCCCCCCCTCTCTCTCTCTCTCCCATAATCTTCTCTGTCCACCCAGCAGCAAATGGGCATCGGATTCAGTTCAGGTGAGGTGTAAAGCGGCGGAGGGATGGGGATGGGCTCCGTTTTCTGTGATGCCCTAGACGTGGTGAATCTGGGACAGATCCCTGCTACCACGACTGATGGGCTCTGGGAACTTCCAGCACTTGACCATTATTGTCAGAAGAGGAGACATCTGGTGCAGAGTTCCCCATTGCACTGCCCCCACCACCCTAGTGGGACCTAAGACTTCAGATATACTGTATGATCCACGAACTCTTGAACTAAAAGGGTTGCATCCGAACAGCCCGAAACCCTGTTGTGTTTAGATTGCGTGACTGTGTAATAACGTCGCGAGTGTGAAGTTGCTTAAAGGCGCGAATATTGATATTGAAAGAAGTGAATGCTCAGGAGTCCCACTTTTTTGTTGTTTTACTCTGAAACACCACGTGTGTACAAGAGTGTACCCCTCGCTTCTTTTTCTTTATAGTATGCTGTATACAAGGTGACTGTGAGCAGTGTGGTGTGTGTAGCGTCAGAGGAACGATGTCTTTTCGGGCTGGACCCGCTCTTCTGTCACAAATGCTTTCCGCCGTCAAATATCAAGGACAGACCCGCCGCAGAAAGAATTGAGAACTCTCTAAAACTCCAAAGGAACAAGAACTTCATCGCCATTAGATTTCAGTCAATCAGTCAAGAATCGCCATTAGATTTCAGTCAATCTCTTTCAATATTTTGACGCCAAGAAGTCCAGAAAGTGGGGTGGGATAGGAGAGCGATCTTTCCGCGTCGAAAACTTTACAAGATGTAAAGCTAAGTGACGGCCACTGAAAAACCTTTTTCGTTCTTTTCGCCGCTGGAAGTTTGTGTTTTCTGACATTTTTTTTTCATCGCGCTTTTTGACATTTCAGCTCGTGCTTCGTGGCTCAGCTGTTCTGAGCTAATCGCACTTGATTTGTTCGTGCCTGCAGGAAGGCAACGCCATCTGGATAACATCGCACGCCCTGATGCTCTCCAGCTGGACTTTCTGGACCCAACTGACCGGACAATCGCTGGCGCTATCAACAGACCAACCTAATCAGCGTGCAGGTCCCGTCATCTTCACGTCGCCACGGTCCAGAGCCACCGTGACAGGAAGCGGAAGAACTTCCCGGCTGCTAGGAGAGACCTCTGGTGTGGCTCTCGACCATCACTGTCAGCCTCGTTTAGGTCACTTACCACACAGATCCGCTACAGAACCGTTAGCAGGACCCAATGTGTGTGGAAGGCACTGTAGGAGTGTGTGTAGGTGAAGGATGGAGGGCAGAGGGGGTTGAAAAGTGGGAGAGGATGGTGGACAGGGGTGGGGCTAACGGGGGTGGGTTGGGGGTGGGGTGAGGATGAGTGTGAAGTGGACTGGTTCTCTTTAACGGAGTGTGCAGGGAATGGTGTTGTCATTACATGTCTGAACTTCTGCTACACGCGCTGTCATGTTAGGACCCCCTTTCCCCTCTCTCCCCCTTCCCACATTCCCTCCGCCTTACCACCACCCCCACCCCCCTCCCACCCACACACTCCACTCAAGCACATATACAAACCTAACATCGCACACCTCCACTTCGGCGGCAAATTTATCCGATTCCGAAAGGAGCTGGCATTTGCATATAGAAAAGTTGTATAAAGAAAGAAAGGAGTACATTTTCTTACCATTGTTAACTGTCAACCATGGGGTCAATATACTAAAACTCTTATACATCTGTCTCTTTATGTTGTCCGATCAAAGCTAAAGTGTACGGGTACGAAGATTTCAGTTTGCTTTCCCAATTTTTTCTTCTTAAATTTGCAAAGCATTGCATGCAGTTTAATTAAACTGGCCTTAGCGGTTTCCGGACACGCTAGTATTGAAAAGTGCAATAAAGTGAAAAATGTTTTATATCTGTATGAAAATGGCCAAATGAAATGGCCAAATATGTGGTTCAGAACATGTTTGTCAAATATCTAATAACTGATCGAATTTTCATGGATTCCAATAATGATTTTCAAACTAGAGCCATACATTAGATCGATAGAAATTATGTGTTTGAACTTTCATCGAGGTGTAATTTTGAGGAAACTTTGATTCTAGAGATTTCCATTCTTCTCCAGATGCCTCCATGAAAGCACATGAATAGAAGGTTTGATTACGAATACACAAAATTTAAGGAGAATGAGAATATTGATATCCTACTAAAGGATGTAAAAGAATGTTAAGAGAGTTCTCATCCTAATCACCTAACAACTTACACTGGCCGTTCTAGATTCTTTGTTCCAGGCCAAGAGGTACGAAAATGTTTTCATCTTGGAAAAGTGTTTTCAATACACACAGCAGAAATAAATGCCATACTGACGAATTTAACTTGCATTTTACACCAATGTCCTTCTTTAATATTTCCTGTTGAGTTGATTCAAAGTCTGTTTTGTGAAGAAAGAAAAACCCTGGAAACAAAATACTTAATATTAAAGTGATATGAAACAGCAGATGATCTCTCAAAAA
>CM065724.1:45444804-45459804 GCA_033310375.1 Conus canariensis
AACACGGGTGGCTGGGAAGACGGACGGAATGGGAGCGGAGGAAGAGGCCGTTACATCTGGGTGCAGCTCTGTGGTACAGGGCATGATCAAAGGAGGATTCAGAGTCGGTTCCACCTGGACTGAAGTCTACATGCTCCCACCTCCAGCTCCCGTTCACGTTTTTTTTTTTGTGCTCTCTCTCTCTCTCTCTCTCTCTGTATGTGTGTGTGTGTGGTGGCGTGCGCGCGGCGCGGGCGGCTGTGTGTGTGTGTTGGGTGTGTGTGTGTGTGTAGTGGTGTGAGTGCGTTGCGTGCGTGCGTGCGTGCGTGCGCGCGCGCATAATATTACCCTTTTACTTTTTTTTGCTTTCAGATGAATCTTCTTTCATTTTTTTTTCATTACTGCTCTCTTCTTGTCTATTTTTCTCCTCCCCCCCCCCCCCCTCACCCCCACTTCTTTCTTTCTTTGGTGTCCATTTTGATGTAGGCTGTCTCTATCTGTCTCGCCAGTGTACATAAAAAACACATTCCTGTTACGCGGCTCATCAAGCGCAATTATGGTAAAATGGCGGGTGTCGCAGTGATTGTGTATGGTCAATGAAATGTGAAATTGAATTAGAATGCTGGGCGACACGTTGGTCCATGACAGGGAGGAACGGCAAACATTTCTAGTGCAAACCTTTTGATGGTGATGAGAGAGAGAGAGAGAGAAGAGAGGGGAGGAGAGAGAGAGAGGAGAGAGAGAGAGAGGAGGATGAGGAGAGAGAGAGAGAGAGAGAGAGAGAGAGAGAGAGAGAGAGAGAGAGGAGAGAGAGAGAGAGAGAGAGAGAGAGGAGATGGTGGAGAGAGAGAGAGAGAGGGGGAGAAGAGAGAGAGAGAGAGAGAGAGAGAGAGAGAGAGAGGAACGAGAACGAGAGAGAGAGAAAGAGAGAGAAAGCCAGAGAGAAAGAGAGAGAGAGAGAGCGAGAAAGTCGGGGATGGTGGTGGAGGGTCGGTGGGACAGGAGAGGGATGCAGAAGGATGTGACAATAAAGATTTGATGCTTTTTGTTTCCCATGTTGA
Source organism: Conus canariensis (assembly GCA_033310375.1). Classification (NCBI taxonomy): domain Eukaryota; kingdom Metazoa; phylum Mollusca; class Gastropoda; order Neogastropoda; family Conidae; genus Conus; species Conus canariensis. The sequence continues at coordinate 45,445,845 of CM065724.1, forward strand.
CAAGAAACAATCAGATACTTTTTTTCGAATCTAGTTCTGAGAGAGAGAGAGAGAGAGAGAGAGAGAGGAGAGAGAGAGAGAGAGAGAGAGAGAGAGGGTGGGTGGGGTTGGTGGGGATGGAGCGGGATGCACAAGGGTGTGACAATAAAGATTTGATGCTTTTTGTTTCCCACGTTGACAAGAAACAATTAGTTTTGAGAGAGAGAGGAGAGAGAGAAGAGGAGAGGAGGAGAGAAGAGACAGACAGACAGACAGACAGACAGACAGAAAGAGAGAGAGAGAGGCAGAGACAGAGACAGAGGCAGAGACAGAGAGATGGAGAGACCGAAGAGAGAGAGAGAGAGAGAGAGAGAGAGAGAGAGAGAGAGAGAGAGGAGAGAGAGAGAGAGAGAGAGAGAGAGGCTTTTTATTATTCACACTGCCCCTCTCCTCCACACGCCCCCTGGTCCATTTACCCCAGTGCAGTTTCTCTTCTTTGCATTGTCACTCGGGCTTTTGACTTCTTTCTTAAAATTTATGTTGTTCTTTTGTCATCCCTTCTCTTTTTATTGCTTCCCTTCTAAGTTCTTTTTTTCTTTTATCGGTTGTGTTGTTGTTGTTGTTGTTGTTGTTGTTGTTGTTGTTGTTGTTGTTGTTGTTGTTGGCCTAATATCGGCTAGTTTCTTTGATTTACCTCCCTCCCCCGCTCCCCCCCTTCCCCACCTCTCTCTCTCTCTCTCTCTCTCTCTCTCTCTCTCTCTCTCTCTCTCTCTCTCTCTCTCTCTCTCCTTCGGATCAGGATCGAATGAGTGATTCGAGTTCTGTTAGAACTTTTTTTTCTGCCCCATCTTCTGTATTACTTCAGTAGCACTATCTCCTTCCGTCCCAGTCTCTGTCTGTCTGTCTGTCTGTCTGTCTGTCTGTCTCTGATCGGATCGAATAAGTGAGTCAGGTTCCGTTTGTTTTGTTTTTCTGCCCATCTTCTGCACCACTTCAGTTGAATTACCTCCCTTCCATCCTTACTCTCTCCATGTCTCTGTCTCCTACTGTCTCTCTCTCTCTCTCTCTCTCTCTCTCTCTCTCTCTCTCTCTCTCTCTCTCTTCAGGCTCTGCACCTGTTTGCCCTTCCTGTCCTCCCACCACCTCCCTCTGTCTCTTCCTTCCTTCCTGCCGTCTGCCATGTTCTAATCACAGGTCACTACTCTCGTTCGGTCGTAAACACAGACTTCATACTGTTCAGATTCAGACCTCTCTGGAACTCTTTCACCGTCCACCCTCTAACTCCTGGCGACGACCGACGCTTCCGGCCCTGTGTTGTTGGCATTAGGTGTGAACAAGGGCAAGAACTCTGGAGTGTTGTTAATCTTGACGTCAATGAGCTTCGGAAGTGCCGCCATGTCGCGTTTGACTTGGGTGTTGGGGGGGGGGGGGGGGGGGGGGGGGGGAGGGGGGTAGTGGGGGGGTTGATGTTGGGATGAAAATTCCGACGGTCAGACGATGTTACTGTATTTGGTGCCTCAGGTAAGGGGGGGGGGGGGGGGGGGGGAGGACAAGGTGGGATAGGATGAGGGAGAAGGGCAGAACATACAGTAATAACAATGTTTTTTTTTTTTTTAAACTCTATCCTCTAAAGACAGCTTTTGGCTTGTGGGTATTGAAGATCAGATGGAATTTTAAACTGAAAAAAGCTAAATTGAAAACTGTTTTTTTTCGACTTTGATGTCCAGCATTGTGTGCTGTAGTTAGTGTGTGGTGGTGACGTGTAGTAAGTGTGTGTGTGCTGAGAGTGTTCTTAGGGCTGAGGATTTTTTGTTTGTTTGTTGTTTGTCCTGCCTTTCAGGCCTCGAACTTTACGTCTTTTTGAGTGGTCGTAGTGTGAAAGTAAAGTTCTTTAGTTTGTGATTTTATTTCTGCAGTTACCTACTCTCTGTCTGTCTGTCTGTCTGTCTGTCTGCCTGACTGTTTGTCTGCCCGTCTTTCTCTCTGTCTGTCTCTCTGCCTTTCTCTCTCTCTCTCTCCTGTCTGTCTGTCTGTCTGTCTGTCTGTCCGTCTCTCTCTCTCTCTCTCTCTCTCTCTCTCTCTCTCTCTGTGATTGTCAGGTTCACCACCTGTTCGTCGTCCTGGTCCTGTGCTGTGATGACGGGTCATTCCCGCTGAGCAGTAAACACAGAGTTCAGGGCGTTGGGACCAGACATCTGTGTGAGTCTCTCCCCCTTCAACCCTTTCATTCCTGATTAGATGACTACCCGTGGGTTCCGGAACGCTGGTTCCCAACCTCCTCCGGCCCGAGGTGTGAACGAAGGCTAGAAACACTATACAATGTTGGCATTCCTGACGTCAATGAGTTTCAGAAGTGACGTCATGCGGTGCCTGGACTTGGTATTTGGATGGGGATGGGGACGGATGTGAAGTAGCATGTTTGTGAAAGAGTGGTGTGGGAGAGGTGGGGAGGGGGGAGGAGGGGTAAGAGGAGGGCGGGGGATGGTGGGGGTGGGGTGACGAAGGGCGAAAGGATGGTCGTGATGTCCAGTAGAATGTGTGTGGTGGTCACACACCACAATTAAGAATTATCACCAAATCACAGCATGACAAAATGCACGCGTTTTCGTTGAGATGTACCGTGATCTGAAAACCAAGATCAAACTATTTGTCAGCTCAAGCGCGCGCGCGCGTGGACACACACACACACACACACACACACACACACACACACACACACACACACACACACACACACACACTTATTTTCTCACTTATAGTCTATACACGCATTAACAACCACCGGCTGCTGTCAGATTCCAAGTCTTAGAATACTCCTAGTGACTCAATATTTACGTCATCTGGGCTACTCCCAATGGTCCCGTTCCTTTCAATACAACCTGTCTGGTTGAAACGACCTAGCATGTAGACGTAATTTGACGTGCATATAAAAAAGCAGGATAGGGTAGGGGATGAGAGGTGGTGGTTTTCAACTTTCAGACACGTTGATGACAAATTCTTTGGACAACGTGGAAAAGGATAAAGAGAGTGGACTCTCCCTGCATTTAAAAGCATGTGTGCTGTGCATTAGTGTATGTAAATGCATGCATAGTATGTGTATGCATGCATAGTTCCTCAGTTTAAGCAATCAACACAAGCTGAAGTGTGTGGTCTTTTTTTTTGTAGAACACGATTTCTTATATAATACATCATTTTAGTGCCTATGATTTTTCTTTGTTTCCATTAACAGTATGTTTAATAACTTTCCATGACGCCCGCAATTTGTGTCTATAAATATATATATATATATATATATATATATATATATATATATATATATATATATAGTGAAGACATTATTCCAGGCCTTTACGTATTAATTTGCGGTGTGTTACCTGTGAGTGTTCCGTGGCAGTGACGTATGGGAAACGTGTGTACCACGGATTTGTTATGGTTTGGGGGGCTCTGAGTTCAGTTACGCAACCCCTCCAGGTTCCCTGGCGTCGCTCTGGTCGGCTGTGTGGTAACAGAGTCAACAGTGTGACCCACGTCTCTTCAGCTCACAATTCTTTCTGTAGATTTCTGAGCTGTCACTGTTTCTCTGCCTGCCTGTCTGCCGCCTGCCTCTCTCTCTCTCTCTCTCTCTCTCTCTCTCTCTCTCTCCTCTCTCTCTCTCTCTCTGTTGTTGTTGTTGTTATTGTTGTTATTCTGTTTAACGTCTGTTCACTAAAAGTGATATTAGACGATGGGAAAGGATGGGGGAAAAGGGAAGGGATGGGGAGAGTGGGAAGGAGTTGACTGCATGTTAAGTTTGATATGAACGTACGTGTGTATGTCGATACTTGCATGGGTGTGTACAAGAGCTTAAGATATAATTATTGCATAGGGAAAATGGGTAAACATGTTACATAATTACCAATCAATGACGATCAAAGCTATGGACATGAAAACCAGTGAGGATCTACCAAATATGAAAAAAAAGAACAATAACGCATTAATCCTTTAACATCAAATTAGCAAATAACACACTAAGAAAGCAACAGCCAACACATGCATTTGCATGTCATAAAAAAAAATTATATATATATATATATTATATATATATATATTATACACATATATGAAATATATTGTGCGTGTGTGTGCGTGCGTGGTGTGTGTGTGTGTGTGTGTGTGTGTGTGTGTGTGTGTGTGTGTGTGTGTGTGTGTATGATGGACTCGTGCGAAAATCTACAGCTGAAGCTGTTGTGTGTGAGCAGGTAGGGAGCGAGCGAAGGAGGTAGGGTAGGCGGTGAGTGCGCAGGTTTAGATAAAGACCCATGTAACGGAAAGGAAAGCAACAGTACAGAGGAGGGTGGTGTGGTCGGTCACAAACAGAAATCAGACAGGTGGATGTTATTACCTTTGCAGAGGAGACCGAAAGGGAGGAGTGGTGAGAGAGTGAAACAAGCAACACTTATCTCACCACCACCCCTACCTCGTTCCCCCCCCCCCCCCCCCAGCTCCCCGATCCACTTTCCCGCCTCCTCGCCCACCCTAAGCTTTAACTCCCCCCCCCCTCCCCTCCCCCTCCTCCTTTTGCGCTCTTAAAAGTCGCTTCTGATGTCACCGCTCGTCACTTTCTGTTTGCTCTTCGGCACGCGCGTTTAATCTGGGCGAAGGGGAGGGGGTGGGGCGAGAGATGGGAAGGGTGTAAGAAGGCGTGAAGTGGATGACGAGAGGGTGGAGACGGTGCTGAAAAGGTGGGTGGGGAAGAAAGGGGGGTGGGTGGGTGTTTGTTATCATGTCGTGATTGTTGTTTGTCAAGGGTAAACGCACGTGCCATGAACTGACTTTCAGTCTCAAAGGGCTAGACATTTATACACCAGAACGTGTACACATCACAGGCAGTCGAGTATTAGACCGTAATAATGACGACCTGCTCACCTTTGTCCCGCGGAGAAAGACGACATAGAACCGGCGTGTTATAAGAACACCTGGCAATAACCATCCTACATACAGCACGCAGTGCCAGACAGACGACGGAAGAAGATGCAGACAGAAGAAGAAGAAGAAGAAGAAGAAGGAGAAGAAGAAGAGCAGCAACAACAGAAGAAGAAGAAGAAGAAGAAGAAGAAGAAGACGACGACGAAACAGCAGCAGAAGTTGTAGAAGTAGTAGTAGACAAAAAACGTAGTAGTAGTAGTAGTAGTAGTAGTAGTAGTAGTAGTAGTAGAGAAGAAAAAAACAGCAGCAGCAGCAGCAACAGCAGCAGAAGAAGAAGAAGAAGGGAGGGGAGGGAACCAGCAGAGACTGGGCAGGCCTATCCTTCATCAGTTTTCAAATGACCACGCGGAACTACAATAGATGAGGACCTACGTTCTAGAAATCATCAGTGGTGACTCAAAAGACGCTATTTGAGGTTCGGAGAATTTTCAGTTTCATTTAAATCATTGCACAACACACCAGTTAGGGTCATTTTAAGATTGTGTGTTCTGTAAAAAAAAAAAAAAAAGTGAAGTCCCTCCTGTCAGCGTAAAAACAAAATAAAACAAACAAACAAACAAAACAAACCAAACAAACAAAAAAGAAATATGCAAAGCGTATGCAAATAAGATTACATTAGTTAGATACTGGCATCTGCAAGAATAAAATGAGACCTTACTGAGTGTGCCAGCTATAGTGCTCACTCTGTCACGCTTTATATAAATTTGGACCAAACACACACACACACACACACACACACACACACACACACACACACACACACACACACACACACGCTGGAATTACTCTGACAGCTTTCTTCTTTAAAAACAAAATTAGTATCACTTCCAGATACTAAAAACTAACATCCTCCCAAGTGAGGAAACAGGAGGTGTGATGAAAGAGCTTTGAGGAGGAGAATGCAAAAGCGTTCTGCACGTATGTGTGGGAACAAATGTGTGCCTCTTGATCTATTAAATCGTTTCTTTCTTTTAGCATCATTCTGTTCCGACGTGTTTGGTGGGTTTGCCAGAAAGAAAAGATGCCTTGTGCATGAGCCCTCAGTCCGAGTCTCTGTCTCTCCGTTGATGTGGGTCTGTGGCCCAGGCTCAGAATGGCTTCAAGAGGTGATTCTGGTGTGTCCAGAGGTGGCGCTTAAGGCTGAAGAAGGCGGGGGAAAGCGCTTCCATATGTTGGACACGCTGATACCACGGGTGCGTTCGGTTAACATGTGGACTCTGTCTCCGTTTGTTTGCCTGCCTGTCTGTCTCTGTTTGTTTGCCTGCCTGTCTGTTTCTGTAGGTCTGTCTGCTAATTTGTGTGTCTGTTATTCTGTCTCTGTCTGTCTGCCTGTCGGTCTGTCTCCACCAACCCTCTCAGAAGAAGGAAAGGTCGAAAAACAGGCTGATTTCAAAAGTAACTGTACTGTATGTACCGCTAGAAATAAACGTTTGTTGCGTAACACAACACTTTATTTTGCCATTGTAGACTTCAAACAGGCATTTGGCCGTATACATCGAAATAGACTGTTTTATGTACAAATGGTGTGAATGGGACGCCGTTCGTGCTTGACAAGGAATGTATGACTCAGTGCTTGCATATATTTAGAATCAAAGTATACAAACGCATTTCTCTTTGCTCGGCGTTAAACAAGGATGCTTTCTGAGCCCTTTTTTTTCTTTTTTTTTCTTTTTCGTTTTCTGTCAGTGATAAAGCAGTTGAAGAACAGAAAATGGAACACTAAGGACATACATTGTTCTAGGGGCTATTAAAGTATTTTAAGACTCTTTGTATATGTCCAGCACTGATTTCCATCTTCCAAAATCAGTTGGAAGAACTTGAAAAACCCGATCGATTATGTCTGTTGAAACAAATAACATAGTTCTTGTAACGGTGGTTATCTCTCTGTGTGAAAGATGATCGTTTTCTAATTTTAGATTGACATTTACCACCATTATAAATATTCAGAAATTTTACTTGCTACGAAAAAGAATTCAACACGTGCTTGGTATAAATCATACTGGAAGGTGAAGATAGGTTATGGAAATCTTTATCAGAAAGTTGAACTCATTTGATGTATGTTTGCTTGGGAAAATGTTCGATACTCAAAAAAAAAGCCAGTGTTCACAAGTGGTACTGAGATATGATGTTTGTTATGTAACAAGCGAGTGGCAAGAGTGCATATTCTTGACATAGAATGCTTTTTGATTATTTTTATTCCTTCACCCAGCAAAATATTATATATTGACACTGGCTGATATTTTCCCCCATAAGAACACTAGTTAAATGCATTATATATTCGTTGAAAGTTTTTAGGCTCCTTCAATGTAGACTTTGCAGACGAGCGTACAATATGATGTTCAGTTACACTGACAATGGCAGAGAAAACTAGGCATTTGACGTGAAAAATGAAAGTTCCCTCTGACAATGGGATCAGGATGAAGTGACTGCCCCAAGTGGCTGCACGTACAGATTGTAATTTTGGAATTTGAACATTATTAATTCCATGTTATATATATATAACATATATATATATATATATATATATATATATATATATATATATATATATATATATATATATTAAACATGTAGGTTTCAAAGAAATACATTTTGTTCCAGAGATCATAAGAAGATGGGTTGGGATACTGTATACAAAATTTAGACGAAGATTTTCGGTTTGGGTGCAAACGTGAGATGGCTCTACCATTGGATATGAAAGGAATCGCCTTACCCAGTCCATGGGAAAGCTCTAGATGAGGATTGTTTTCTTTTGGTTTAATGCTTCGTACATTTTGTGAAAATCATATGGATTTCTCAAACTAGACATTGCTGCAATCTGGATCTCCTTGGCACATTGGCGCCAGAGAATGAATTAATTAAACAGTTTGCTGCAAGATTTATTACAGATGCATGACACACTAGATAGAAAAGGATGAATATTTGAAATATTGTGGACATTTTTGTCATAGAAAAGGACAATAATGTTTCAATACTTTGAATGGTTAAATTGTCGTTGGCTTGGATTATTTATTCATCTATTTTCTATTTGCTATTTATTTATCTTTTTAAAGAAAAAAAAGATTAATCCGCCATAAAAGGGGACAAACAAATTACAACACAAAACACGATGCGTTTCGACCTTTTTGGTCTTCTTCAGGCAAGATAAACAACATTTAGGACAATGAAAACACAGAACGAGCAATCACGTATCATTTTTCGAATTCGGTACAAGATGGGTTTTGAAATCCTTATGTTCTCGAATTCGGCGTATGCATTTTCCTTTATGCTCTCACTTTTTTGTATCTCCATTTCATTTTTTTTCTTGTTGCTTTCCACCTCATATGAAATTAAAGGATTCAAACGAATATTTATAGACATGAGAGCAGACACCACACACACACACACACACACACACACACACACACACACACACACACGCGCGCGCACACACACACACACACACACCACACACACACACACACACACACACACAAACAAACACACACACACACACACACACACACACACACACACACAACACACACACACACACACACACACGTTTCATGTCATACACCAGATTCCATGTAATGCTAATCGCTCCACCTGAAGTGACCACTCTTCACCCTCTGACCTTTTCAACTGGTCAATAACCGATGAAGCTCTCTGATGGTCAACTGGGTCGATCTTCTTGATTCTTGCATCTTTTGACAAGATCGTATATTGACACAGCTCTTCAGGGTCTAATTTCATTCAGTTGAGGAGGTTAGTGAGCTGGAGGTGAAGAGGAGAGATTGCAGGGGTGTGGGGAGGAGGGAGATAGCTTGTGTTGAGTGGGAGGTCATGGATTGATTGTTTGCGCTTTTATCTGCCCGCGTGGCATTTCTGCTTGAAAAGAAAAGAAAAAAAAAAAAAACCCGAAAAAATAGCATCGATGAGAAGGAAATATGTATTGAAACCCACGTAGTATCCGTCGTCGTGTATCACACGAATGAAATTGGTTTTTGTTTGTTTTGTTTTGTTTTTGGAATGTGTGTGTGTGTGTGTGTGTGTGTGTGTGTGTGTGTGTGTGTGTGTGTGTGTGTGTGTGTGCGTGTCTTCACATTTTTGTTTGTGTTCATTAGCCCTTTCTTTTTTGTTTTCTTGTTTTTTCATGTCTTGACCAATCTTCTTTTCAGACAGAGAGAGAGAGAGAGAGGAGAGAGAGAGAGAGAGAGAGAGAGAGAGAGAGAGGAGAGAGAGAGAGAGAGAGGAATAATTCTCTATTCAAGACAGATTTTGACAGTCAGTCCCAAAATGCTTCTAGTGAAGGGGTTAATATTTTACTGTTGACGTCCTCTTCATCAAAACCCTTTTCTCTCTCCTATTCCTACTTCCCTCCAACCCATTTCCCTCTCTAAATCATTGCTAAATCATTGTCTTTAACAAAACGGGGATTATTTGCTTGCACTTGTTTTTGCCCCACAGTTTATTTGTTTAGACTGTGATTGTTTGGTCCATCAATGAAAGATTACATCTCGTCTTATTACGAGTTGAAGTGAAGGCTGTTCTGCGTAATTATTAGCCACCGTCAGCTCCGACGTGACTGACAATGATTGGGCTAATAACCCCTGTAGAGCTGGTCTCTCTGACCTTTTACCTATTTGGACCTCCCTTGCATCTGTTTTTTTTTTTTTTTGATTGGCCAGTAGAAGGTCAAAGATATTCACTTCATATTAGTAAAACTTTATTGATTGTTTTCAACATAATTATCTCCTTACGACGCTTTCTTCCTTATAAATTCTGTACAGCTTGTTTCATTACATTGCTCTCCTCCTGGCTTATTGTTTGCAACTTATTTCCTTGGGGTGGGGTGGGGGGGGGGGGGGGGGGAGTACTCCTAACTTCGTTATTGTTTGCAACGTGTTTCCTTACTGTCCTTTCCTCCTTACTTAGTGTTTGCAACATGTTTCCTTACTGTCCTTTCCTCCTTACTTAGTGTTAGCAACATGTTTCCTTACTGTCCTTTCCTCCTTACTTAGTGTTAGCAACGTGTTTCCTTACTGTCCTTTCCTCCTTACTTAGTGTTAGCAACGTGTTTCCTTACTGTCCTTTCCTCCTTACTTAGTGTTAGCAACATGTTTACTTACTGTCCTTTCCTCCTTACTTAGTGTTAGCAACGTGTTTCCTTACTGTCCTTTCCTCCTTACTTAGTGTTAGCAACACGTTTACTTACTGTCCTTTCCTCCTTACTTAGTGTTAGCAACGTGTTTCCTTACTGTCCTTTCCTCCTTACTTAGTGTTAGCAACATGTTTACTTACTGTCCTTTCCTCTTTACGTAGTGTTTGCAATAGGGACCTTTAGACGTCACGTATCCGATAGGGGATAGATACGTAACGTATCGACCCCGTATCGCAAAGTCTCGCGCGATTTCATCAGACCGTGCGGCTTCGATAGGTACGTGTTGACGTATCACAAGCGATCGATACGTGGCCTTTCCCGTATTTGTATTACAAGAACACAAGTCAAGTGTCAGGGTAAGTAACATTTTGGTTGTTTGTTTTAAACCTTTTCTCAACTTAATCTGTATGTTTTCATTCACTGACTTATGAATCGTTTGTGCAAAACACTTTCAAAGATACCACCCCCTCACAGGCGAAAGTCAGGCGATCGGGCAACACATATCGCCAGTCAGCCGCCTCGTCACTGTGAACGAGATTTGAGATCGCGGTTCCACTTCAGTTCTATTCATTCTTAGATCAGCTCAATTATGACTATAAAGCAATAAATATACACGAATCGTGATATTTTAAAGAGTTTTTGATCACTTGCTGTTATCATTTTGTTTTGAAAGTATGTATTTCATGTTTTATGGAACTGGGTCAACTGATGCCCCGCTACAGAGCGGCAAAAGCAGACGACACACAACAGAAAGAGGCGTTTGCCGTCTTTGTTTTCTTTTTCTTTTTTTCTTTGTTTTTTGTTTACAAATTATAATTTTATCAGAAAAAAAAAATGCACACATGGGCGATATATAGACAACATCAGTTTTGATTCCACCAGCTTCGGGGATTTTTTTTTTTTTTTAAATCTGAGGAACGTTTTTAGTTAAACATGCAGTCAGTTATCATAGATCTGTCTTAAGCAGAGTAGTGAGTACGTGTGGAAAGATTACAGGTAAAAAGCAAGAACAACTACATAAACTGTATGAAAGTCGTGCTGTCAGAAAAGGTACTGAGATCGCTGCAGATAAGTCTCATGTCTGCGCGCATGCGTGCATTTGTATGTGTAGGTGGGTGTGCACATAAGGAGGGGCGGGGGGGGGGGGGGGGGGGGGGCGGATCTTATATGTGTATGTAATATTTTTTGTTTGTACATGTACTATTGCTGTAATCTGTAATTTGGCTGTCATGCATACCTTTTTATTGGCCACTCTTAATTTCTCAAAAGAGATAATAAAGTGTTTTTGATTTGATTTGGTTTATCCAAACATGAGAGAGAGAGAGAGAGAGAGAGAGAGAGAGAGAGAGAGAGAGAGAGAGAATGTGTGTGTGTAAGTGTGTGTGCGTGTATAAGGTGTGTGTGTGTGTGTGTGTGTGTGTGTGTGTGTGTGTGTGTGTGGTATTCTGCATGACATTTGCATATACTTCAACATAACTTATGTCTCTCTGTTTTCAGATGGCAGCTGAAGAATGGAAAAAGAAGAAATTTTACTTTCTACCAAGGATGGACATTCTCCTCATAATGGAGACTTAAACTTTAGCAGCTGCATGCGTTTGCGCGTATGATCGCTAAAACATGAAACCGTGTAGAATTTCACCAGATTTTATGCTTAAATTATGCACGAAGACTGACACAGCCTGCAGTGTTACTTACAAACGCAAATAGGGATTTACACACAAAACCAATAAGTAAAATAACATTTATCTAATGCACAATACAAATTTAATCTAACAAGCATATTTACGAAGACATATTCAGACGTACAAAAGAAAAGAATACCCCCCCCCCCCCCCGCCCCCCTCCTCCACCATCTCGGTCAGCATGAAAATCATGTGCCTGTGGCAAAACGATGGCAAATTCCTGTCTAATCCTTCCCCACACGTTTCTCCCCTGCTCAAAAGAGCATGTGTTACTTCCCTTGTCTGGGGGGGCTTGGGGGACGTGAGCCGCAAGCACGTGTAATCTAAACCTAAACTGGAATCACGTACGTCATACGTACGCATCTCGATGCGTGTACGTATATGGGGATACGTCACGTGGAATCTACAACTCTCTAGTGTGTTTCCGTACTGTCCTTTCCTCTTTACGTAGTGTTTGCAATGTGTTTCCGTACTGTCCTTTCCTCTTTGTTTCCGTACTGTCCTTTCCTCTTTGTTTCCGTACTGTCCTTTCCTCTTTACGTAGTGTTTGCAATGTGTTTCCGTACTGTCCTTTCCTCTTTACGTAGTGTTTGCAACGTGTTTCCGTACTGTCCTTTCCTCCCTTTACGTAGTGTTTGCAACGTGTTTCCGTACTGTCCTTTCCTCCTTACTTTCCTGCTTACATGTCGTTGGCAGTGTAATCTCTAGCAGTACTTCCTTCCTTTCGTACTGTGTACGGGTTACTTCTTTACAAAACATTTTTTCCTTATTGTTTGTAGCTTACTCGCTTAAGATGCTTACTTCTCGTTTTTCTACTTTTGTACTTGGCTAGCTGCCTGGGAGGCCCTTGGATTTTGTATTGTTTCTTTCCTATAGTGATGAGGCTACCGTAGTATATGTCCTAGGTGATTCATCTCTGGGTAATACTGAAGATGGACCGACAACCTGTCCATTTTATCGAAGAGATTTACGCAGAAAAAGAATATGGGTTGTTGGCAAGGGCTATCACATGTTTCTGATTTGGAGACAGACAATGACAGTGTCTGCATGCTGCTCATGAAAAGCTTGATGCTTATGTTGTAACATCCTGTTTTACAATCCCTTATTTCCGCATGTCTCCCATCACTAACGCCATTATTCTTCTCACCACTAAATCCATCCAACCTGTCTCTCTCCCTCCCTCCCTCCCTCCCTCTCTCTCTCTCTCTCTCTCTCTCTCTCTCTCTCTCTCTCTCTCTCTCTCTCTCTCTCACCCTTTTAAAGAGCAAAGCTTACATGAATAAACCATCCGAATCCGAATATGTTTCTCTCGCTCTTCTTCTCTCGCTCAATCTTTTCCTGTCTCCTTCTGTCTGTATCACACACACACACACACACAACACACACACACACACACGCACACACACACACACACACACACACACACACCAATCATTTTGTTTTGTTTTTTTTAAGTCTTTTTTTTTACTGATGACATCACACATGGTGTACGACTACAGCGCTTAGCTGACGTCGTACTGCAGATCTTAAAGCTCCCCCCCACCCCTCCCCGATCCCCCTCGCTCCCTATCTCTATGTGTCTCTGTTCACCCCTTTCAATTTGACTGTTTGGAACCAGCTAGCACGTATATGTATGTGGTAACGAAACTAAAAAGGTGGAATCAACTTTCAGACATAATATACATTGAAAGATCAATCTAAAGACGGCTATTAATATACACTTAAATCATCAAACACCGCCTTAGTGTATTATGACGGTACGGTATCAGCGGTGACGGGCAAATGTCGACTACTGGCTTTGTGTCAAGCAGGCTGGAGAGAGTTAATCATACTTTGGTTCTGTTGGCTAGCTCTATCCAGAGACACTTGGCTGTCAGAAACAATCCTGTGTTTTCATAAACAAGCTTTTATGGGAGACACAGAAGAGAGTTAATTTTATGAGTCATAGCTGTTGGTGCCAAAATCTCCAGGATACGCTGCCAGTTCTCTCTCTCTCTCTCTCTCTCTCTCTCTCTCTCTCTCTCTCTCTCTGTGTGTGTGTGTGTGTGTGTGTGTGTGTGTGTGTGTGTGTGTGTGTGTGTGTGTGTGTGTGTAATGAATGCTCACGTTCGTGTTTGTGTGAAATAAATGTTTTTATTCATCTCTACTCGTACAAACAGCACACGGTTCTGTTTTTGTCCGCCCCCTCCCC
>CM065724.1:45462304-45464804 GCA_033310375.1 Conus canariensis
TCACGCTCAATGAAGTTCAAAGAAACGTCTTTTATTACAAGAGTGTTAACAATGCGTTAATAGATCGTCATAGAAAAATATATGTCATCAAACTACACCTGAACAAAATAAAAGAAAAAGGGGAGCCTTACATTGTTGAAATCAAGTTGGTCAATTGATGAACTCTGTGTGTGTGTGGGTGGAGGGGGGGGGGGGGGGGGGGGGGGGGGGGGGGGGTGGGGGAGGGGGCGGGGTTGTCAATGTACGTCTTGAAAGTCAGAAGAAGAATAGCGACTCTCGTGTTCAGTTTTCTTTCTCTCTTTCTTTTTATGTCTTTCTTTTTCTTTCTTTCTTTCATTGCTCCTTTCTTTCTTTCTTTCCTTCTTTCATTACTCCTTCTTCTTTCTTTCTTTCTTTCTTCTCTTCTTTCCTTCTTTCATTCTCTCTTCTTTCTTTCTTTCTTTCTTTCTTTTCATTACTCCTTTCTTCTTCCTCTTTTCTTTCTTTCTTTCTTTCTTTATACTCCTTTCTTTCTTTCCTTTCTTTCTTTCATTCTTTCTTCTTTCTTTCTTTCTTTCATTTCATTCTCCTTCTTCTTTCTTCTTCTTTCTTTCTCTTTCTTTCTTTCATTACTCCTTTCTTTCTTTCTTTCTTTCTTTCATTCTTTCTTTCTTTCTTTCTTTCTTTCTTTCTTTCTTCTTTCTTTCTTTCATTTCTTTCTTTCTTTCTTTCTTTCATTACTCCTTTCTTTCTTTCTTTCTTCTTTCATTCTCCTTTCTTTCTTTTCTTTCTTCTTCTTTTCTTCTTCTTTCATTCTCCTTTCTTTCTTTCTTTCTTTCTTTCTCTTTTCTTTCTTTCTTTCATTACTCCTTTCTTTCTTTCTTTCTCTTCTTTCTTTATCTTTCTTTCTTTCTTTCTTTTTTCCTTCTCTTTCTTTCTTTCTTTCTTTCATTATCTTTCTTTCTTTCTTTTTTTCATTCCTTTCTTTCTTTTCATTCTCCTTTCTTTCTTTCTTTCTTTCTTTCATTCTTTCTTTACTCCTTTCTTTTCTTTCTTTCTTTCATTGCTCCTTTCTTTCTTTCTTTCTTTCATTCTCCTTTCTTTCTTTCTTTCTTTCTTTCTTTCATTTCTTTCTTTCATTTCTTTCTTTTCATTTCCTTTCTTTCTTTCTTTCATCTCTTCTTTACTTTCTTTCTTTCATTCGATTACTCTCTATCTTCTTTCTTTCTTTCATGCTCTCCTTTCTTTCTTTCTTCTTTCATTGCTACCTTCTTCTTTCTTCTTGCCTACTTTCTTTCTTCTTTCTTTCCATGCCTTTCTGTTCTTTCTTTCGTATAACATTGCCGTTTCTTTCTTTCTTCATTGTCACTTGTGTGCGTGACTATCGATTGTGTCATGGCCCATGTCGTTTGGAGATCCATTATGCTGTATGTTGTGTGTGAATATGTGTGTGCTGTGGGTGCGGTTGTGCGATTAGCGTCTGCCTGTTGCTGGTGGTCGATTGATCTTACAGGTTCTTTTTCTATCTTGTTGATATTGCATCCGTGTGTCGGCTGTGTGTGTGTGTGTGTGTGAATGTGTGTGTGTGTGTGTGTGTGTGTGTTGTGTGCGTGCTGTGTCTGTGTCGTGTTCGCTTTCTCGTTTGTACGTGTGTTTGTGTTGTTGTTTGTTTGTTTGTTGTGTTTCTGTCGTGCTGCTTTGTTTGTGTGTTGTTTGTTTGTGTGTTGTGTTGTCAGTTTTCTATGCGTGTGTGTGTGTGCAAAGACACACATATACACACATATATGTACACATGCATATGCAGATACGTGTGTATGCTCACACAAACCCACAAATTACACACACACACACACACACACACACACACACACACACACACACACACACACACGTGCGCGCGCGCACGCACACACACACACACACACACACACACACCACACACACACACACACACACACACACACACACACAACTGAACCAAATTTCCAGTGACAGGTTTTGATTCTGATCTCTGTCTTATCTTAACTACGTTGTGGACCAAATCTTAACACCTCAAAAGCCTGCCCTCTTGACCTCCATTCTCCAAGTCAGCCACCGTGTTGTCGGGTGTCGCCCGAGCGCCGCCAGCTCGGCGATACGCATGCGCGGAAGCATCCGTATATTGGTACTGGGTGTACCTACCGGGATGGTCGCCATTGTTTGTGTTTTGAACCACATTGATGTTGACTTACTGCCAGGTCAATGTTGATGTTCATGACGCTGTTGCCGACTGCTGATGTTGACCTTAACGCCCAAGAAGTCTCGGAGAAGGGCTACACAGGAAATTCTTTGACGAACGTTTACGCTCTGAACAGAGGTTGGACGTTGAAATCTTCGGCTATTACTCTGGACAAGCGGGTCACAAGGATGTTGTGGGAGCGTGTGTATAAAAGGGCTTTGTTTGGAAATCCCGAACTGTGATTCAACTATGGCAACAACTTGTGCTCAGTCAGCAGAGTGATGATAGGACGTCACTTCCGCC
>CM065724.1:45497304-45499804 GCA_033310375.1 Conus canariensis
CTCTACTCTACTCTACTCTACTCTACTTGTCCCGTTTCGCTCCACTCTGTTCTGTTCTGCTCTGCTCTGCTGTACTCTACTCTACTCTTCTCCGCTCTACCCCGCTCTACTCTATTCTACTCTACTCTGCTCTGCTCTGCTCTCTCTCTCTCTCTCTCTCTCTCTCTCTCTCTCTCTGTGTGTGTGTGTGTGTGTGTGTGTGTGTGTGTGTGTGTGTGTGTGTGTGTGTATGTGTGTGTGTGTGTGTGTGTGTGTGTGTGTGTGTGTGTGTGTGTGTGCGTTCGTGTGTGCATGTGTGTGCATGCATGCGTGCTCGCGCGCGGTGTGTGTGTGTGTGTGTGTGTGTGTGTGTGTGTGTGTGTGTGTGTGTGTGTGTGTGTGTGCGTGTGTGTGTGTGTGTGTGTGTGTGCGTGTGTGTGTGTTTCTTCCATTCAACGTCCATACACCTACGTGTTCTTGACATTTGTCACAATTGTACTCCCATGTGTCGTATATGCATTGCTTGCATTAATGTTTGTGACTCTCCGCGTGCCTGCTGTCC
The DNA here is from genome assembly GCA_033310375.1 of Conus canariensis. Classification (NCBI taxonomy): domain Eukaryota; kingdom Metazoa; phylum Mollusca; class Gastropoda; order Neogastropoda; family Conidae; genus Conus; species Conus canariensis. The sequence goes on from CM065724.1 coordinate 45,497,846, forward strand.
GTGGGCTAAACCATTGCAAAACCTAAACTAATGTCCTTTGTTTATTCATTGGCTGATAAACAGAATCCTGATTCTTTCTTTATTCTGCTGTGCTCTGTGGTGCTTTACTCATCTACGCTTTACTTCGCTTGGCTGTATAATGCTGTACTCTATATCACGAGATCAGATCCATACCACGAGACCAAATAACGATTTAAAGTCTTCTCTCGAACTACATTTCATCCTCCACACAGTTTCGTTAAATATCAGATCACTAGGAGGTGTTCTCCCCATCATCTTACCGAACGGATCACGGATCGGCCCTTTAATCCACATCTGCTCACCGGATCCGCATCCAAATCTAAATACTTCGTCAATGGACACCGTACAATTTCTTCATCAAATTTCGTTAATGAAATAGGTTTTGTAGTCCTAGTGTGACCCTGTTAATAAATCGACAGACAAACCAGTTAGCAGATGCACGTGAAAACCGAACTTATTGTGTGTGAGTGTGGCAGATGTCACACAGACACTTGGCCTTGAGGGAGATAGCCCACGTTTTGCCCTGTACTTTTTAATCCAGCCGTCTGTTGAGCATGGTCAGCCTGTAATCTTCACGTGCTAGATTAGGGGGTGGCTCGGATCCTAATCCTCCACGATTGACAGACAGACGTCAATGTACTCCTGGGTGAAGCTATGGGTGTGGGGGAGGCACTTCGTCACTAAGGATATGGTTCCCGGAAGAAAGTGTAAGGATGTGTGTGTGTGTGTGTGTGTGTGTGTGTGTGTGTGTGTGTGTGTGTGAGAGAGAGAGAGAGAGAGAGAGAGAGAGAGAGAGTGTGTGTGTGTGTGTGTGTGTGTGAGAGAGAGAGAGAGAGAGAGAGAGAGAGAGAGAGCGAGCGAGAGAGAGAGAGAGAGAGAGAGAGAGAGAGAGAGAGTGTGTGTGTGTGTGTGTGTGTGTGTGGTGTGTGTGTGTGTGTGTGTGTGTGTGCTGGTGCAGAATTTCTGAGGAATAATGTTCATGTGTTACGGAGCGGGAGAAGGGTAGATTGGAGATGAAAAAGAGGAAGATGGGGAGGAGGAAGTGTGTATGTAAGGGAGGGGGTGGGGGTGGAGGGCTGGCGGCGATGGGGAATGGTAGAACTTGAGAGTTGTAGAGGTGACAATGTTTAGTTCTATGAGCTGTAATCATTGAAGAAATTCCGGGTTATAGACACCTAGTTAGTCAGACTACTAAGCTGGGATTTCTGGAACTTTAGGGATGAGCGCGCGCGCGCGCGCGCGCGCGCGTGTGTGTATGTGTGTGTGTGTGTGTGTGTGTGTGTGTGTGTGTGTGTGTGTGTGTGTGTGTGTGTGTGTCTGTCAGAAAGTGAGGCTCAGAGTCTGTAGATTGCAAATGACAGGAAAGGTCTTATCATATTGATAGCAGGGAAAGTAAGTATGAAATGAGGCAGGGAACTGTAAACAATAAACAACAAACAAGTAGGGTAACTCTTGCTTCCACACGAAAACAAATACACACCCACAACTCCAAATGAATGCTGCTTACGACACTGAATCGCCTAGCAGATATGACAGGGGATGTTTCCTTGTTTGTATTGTGTGCTCTGTGCTGTCATGTCTTCTAGGCGATTCGGTGTCGTAAGCAGCATTCCTTTGGAGTTATAGGCGTGTATTTGTTTTCTTGTGGGAGCAAGAATCACCCTACTTGTTTGTTGTTTATAATCATAGCAGTCAGACGTTTGATTTTTTTTTTTCAGGAGTTCTGCAGAGTTAACGAGTTGAAACCTTACTTGAACTTAGACATAAATAATCACCTAAAACACGAAACGACATTCAAATCAGTAATATCTTAATAAATTATGCGTTATCATAGACAAAAAAAAACACTTGCTAATCGTATGTTTCGTTGTCTACTGTCTAAGCGCAGAAAACGAAAATATATTCTGTTTTATTGATGTTCAGATTTCATGAACATTT
>CM065724.1:45504804-45507304 GCA_033310375.1 Conus canariensis
GAGACTTTTTTTTTCTTGTTGTTGTTGTCGTATACCCTGGCTAAAAGACTCCAGGGATCATCCGAACAGCCGAAATACTTGAACACTATGGTACAAATGCATCAGCTACGGATGAGAACATTACGTGTGTAACCGGTTTTTTTTTTTATTAACACTCCCCCCCCCCCCCCCCCTCACGTGGGTAGGCATACTCCGACTTCGAGGAATTTTGGAGACTGATAATGTTATGCTAGGAGCTTGTCATGACTGAAGACAATCCCCGCATAACTATGCAGAGCATAACAACATTTTGATGTAGCCTTGGTGTTCTAGCCTGTGTCAATTGGTCTGACACAGCCTTAAGCCAAGGCGGGAGATTTTCTTTTCAAAATGCTGATCGATTAGGCCATAGAATTCCATCTCAGACTGAGACTGCATGACAGGTCCGTAGTACCCTGCGCTTAATTTCATAACATATCCCGAATTCAACCAGGCCCGAGAGAGAAAACCTCCGCAGTATTGCTAAAGAAATGTGAACAACACTCTCAAACATGCATGCAATCCATTGAGTGGATCAAACTGGACTGTGTGGTTTTAATCTGCCCAGCTGAGCCCGTTGCGATCCCAACTCCGGGTAGCAGCCGGTCGGGGCAGGAAAGTTCTACAAATGAACAGCTCTAATGGGAGTCAAACCCGGGACCTTCCTGCTAGGAATCTGTCCTGCTAACCACTACGCCAAGGCAGCTGAAAGTTTCCTCCTCCTCTTTTCTTCTTCTTCTTCTTCTTCTTCTTCCTCCTCCTCTTCTTCTTCTTCTTCTTCTTCTTCTTCCTTCTCCTCCTCCTCCTCCTCCTCTTCTTCTTCTTCTTCTTCTTCTTCTTCTTCTTCTTCTTCTTCTTCTTCCTCACTCCTCATCCTAGTCTTCTACAACTTCCTCTCCAACTTCTTCCTTATCCAGCAAAAAAAAAAAAAAAAAAAAAAAAAAAAAAAAAGTTCCCCCTCCCTGTCTCTCTTTCACTACCACCTTCCTCACCACCTTCTCCCTTCTTTCTGTTTAGTACACCTCCCACCCTGACCACCCCCACCCCCACCCCCACCCCGATCCCCACCCCCACCCCAACCCCTCCACTTCCAGCCTATCACCCTTCTCCAGAACTCAGCAAGGCGTGAGACGGTCTTGGCACCGGCAGGAGTCAAAGTCTGGCATGCCGGCGATCGATTTCACCCACCAGGGCACTGTCAGCTCAGACCGCTCCTCATCTGTGATCAGTCAAAGGAGCCGCTGAGCCGTGACGGGGACTAGGTACTAGGTAAAGGGGAGGTGGGTGTGGGTAGGTGGGGGAAGGAGTGTGGTGTGTGTGTGTGTGTGTGTGTGTGTGTGTGTGTGTGTGTGTGTGTGTGTGTGTGTGTGTTGAAGGAGAGGGGAGGGGAGGGGAGGGGGGAGGGGAAGGACATAGTGAGGGAGGACAAGGGGTGGGGGTAGGGGGGTGGTGTTTCAGGGGTTAGGTTGATCAGGTTTGTGTCAGAGAGACTGTACAAGCAGTGGTAGGTCATAGAATGGGGGTATGATTCGACGATTCCAGAACGCTCTCTCTGGGTATCTATCTGTTTCTCTCTGTGCCTCTCTGTCTCTGTCTCTCTGTCTCTGTCTTTCTCCCTCTGTCTCTGTCTCCCTGTCTCTCTCTCTCTGTCTCTCTCCCTCTGTCTCTGTCTCTCCGTCTCTGTCTCTGTCTGTCTCTGTCTGTCTGTTTGTCTGTTTGTCTGTCTGTTTGTCTGTCTGTCTGTCTGTCTCTCTGTATTTGCCAAGTCTGATCTCTCTCTCTCTCTCTCTCTCTCTCTCTCTCTCTCTCTCTCTACCTCTCATCATCATCATCATCATCATCTGCGACAGATGGGGTCTTTAATGGGAAATAACTCTACTGCAGACAAAGACAAAAATGATGAAGAACAAAACAGGTCTTTAGCGGGAGGAAGTTCATCATCAGAGGTAAACCAAGTACAGGCGATGCACAAAGACAAAATTTATTATTCTGGAACACTTTTGTCATGGCGCATTTTAGGTACTAGACTTAAAGGTCGAGTATAACGGTAAAGGTTCAAAGTCCTATAGCTTAATGACCGGAGTGTGTGGGTGTGAACTATTAGAGGTTCAATAATGTCTGTGACACCGCATTAAGGAAGGCGTGGCCCATCCCTTTTCCTGTCGTTTTTCTTTTAATCTTTTTTCTGATCTGAAAGAAAAATGCAGATTTGCTGCAGGGGAGACAGAACGGTGTCTGCAGCCGTGCTAATCCGACTCCACGACTGGTGGTTTGAACTCACAGACGTCATCTCAGCAGGTAAAGTCTCTGACCCCTTTCTAATGAAGGATCCGATGTTTCAAGACTGGTTGTTCTTCAGCATTTGCGTCTTTGCCTTCATTGTTGGATTTACCTCTCTTTGGAGAGTCCATTCCTTGGACAGACTTGTTTTCCTTCACCATTTATGCCTTTGCTTTCACTACATTTGACTCCATTTAAAAAT
>CM065724.1:45512304-45514804 GCA_033310375.1 Conus canariensis
ACGTGTTTTCATGGATTCAGCACTTACTCTTATACAATCATTAAAAGCTTTAAGAGCATCGTTCACGTTAACATCAATTAAATCAATCGCAAGGTCAATGTTGGTACGTATTTCCTCACTACACAAAATACTGGTATATTTATCAGCACACTTGTCGTCCCACAAAAGTTTGTATATAACAAAATCCTCTTTTTGCGTACAAACATCAGATAAATGTTGCTTTGGGAAAACAACACCTGCAGTCACTGGCAAATGGTCAGAATCAATACGTTCAACAATAGATAGTTTGCAGGAATCAAACAATATCATAAAAAGTTCACGTGAGAATACAAAATAATCTGTGACACTGCTTCCAGAATCAGATATGAATGTGTAGCAACCTTCATGGTCGCCTCTGCACACGCCATTCAAAATACTCAGATCTAATGCAGTACACATGTTCAATAATAATTTCCCATAGTTGTTCAAAGTAAGATCGTTTGATTGCCGGGTCAAATTAAGAGACAAATGATTGAATTGTGGGTCAAAATCATTTTTCACAGAGTATTCTTGAGAAATATCAGCAGTTCTACTGTTCAAATCACCAACTAAAATAACATACACGTCACTATGTAACAGAAAATCAGTTAAACACTCTTCAAGCATACTAATGCCATTGTCTATATCAAAATGAGTATAGAAAGGAAATCCTTCTGGGGGTATATATGTACAAACATACAGAATATCTTTATCCAATCCAAACAGCTCTTTGTCAATCAGAAAGATGCAACAATTGACATGATCAACGTCAACACTTTTGACATACTGGAAAAGGTCATTTTTTTATCAAGCAAACAAGTCCTCCCGAACGTCTACCATGCTTGGTAAATTTTACAGCAGGTTTACAAAACAATCTGTATCCGGCAAAAACATCACACTGACATCCTCTATGAATGTCTCAACTAAACAAACAAAATCAAATTCACAAACAAAAGAAGTAAAATCAGAATCATACATTTTTGTCAACAACCCATTCACATTCCACAGCAAAAAGAGAAATGTTTTGATTTGGCACGCAGTGTGTGTTGCACGTGCTCATTCACGCTGTCGCTGGTTGGCACAACCTCGCTCTCCTGACCAGCATCGCGTCGCTCAAGTGTGTCACTGACATGAGAGACAGGTGAGCGCATATACGGTGTTAGATTAACTCTGTTCCCTCTCTTGCTGTTATCAGGGGGGAAAATACATTCAGAACGTGGCCGGCCAATCTCCTATCTGGATTCGTGCAAAGTGTCCCCCTCACCAAGGAAATACTTTTTGCCATCTATGAGTAGGTGGTCGAAGACCATCGTGGCTCTTTTCCCATCATTTCTAGCTTTTTTCAGGTGGGGGGACAGTCTGCGCCGAATCTCCCTCACTCGGAAGGAGAAGTCTTCCCCTACAAAAATACTGGTGCCCTGCAGTTTCTTTTTTACTTTCAGAATTTGCACTTTGTGTTTGTAAAAAGTGCACCTTGCAATGATCGGAGAGTCTGGTCTGCCATTCAAACGATGGACCCTATCAAATTCAATGTCAGTACTAATATCCAGTTTATCAGCAATGACATTACGCAGCTTACTTTCACACTGTTCAGTGGATTCATTTTGGTCTTTACTTATTCCATAGAATATAAGGTTATTCCTCTTGGATCTGCCCTCAAGGTCGTCAGTCTTTTTTTCCAGCTGTTCAACCCGGGAAAACAGATCAGAGTTTTTCTCCAGAAGATTTTGATTTTCTTTTTTCAGATCATCCACTTTATCTTTTAAACCCATCACACTACTTTGCAACTCAGCATACTGCTCTCTCAATCCTTTCACACAGCGTTCCACTTCATCAAGCTTACAGTTTGTTGCGGCGTTCTGGGCCTTCATGGACTGAAGCATCTCCATGACGTCAGTAAGAGTAGGCTGCCGGGAAGGAGAAGAAGACTGCCCGCCGCCCTGGGATGCCGTTGCCGTGTCCAAGCTCGACCGTCCACTGCTGCCCAGTCGTGACTGCCTCAGGCTGTCCTTGGGTCCCGGGTTCTGCTCTACATCTCCGCACCTCAACAGCAAACTGCCCCAGAACAACAGGGTGAGGAGCATGCCAAGGGTGACACCGTCCAGTCTGCCGCGAGGTGTCAACATGGCGACTCGCGCGGCTTTCTTCTCCATGGCTCTCCTCGTCATAAATGAGAGGAAAACCGGCAAGAAGGAGCCACATGTCGCTCGAAAAGCGAGTGGGGTGGCCGGCATGGTTCAGCAGAAGGCCACTGGCAAAAAATGGCGATCAGGATCGACTTGCTTCTTCCTCAACTGACAAAAATTAAGGAGACGACACGACATGCCACCTGCACGCTCCTCTGTCAGGTCACGACCCCCCAGAGAGAGAGAGAGACAGACAGACAGACAGACAGACCGACAGACAGACAGACAGACAGACAGAGACCAGGCACACAGACACGCAGAGAGACAGAGTGGATATGAGTGCCCTCTGCAAACAC
>CM065724.1:45517304-45534804 GCA_033310375.1 Conus canariensis
GTTGTTGTTGAAAAGATTCTATCTGTGTTGTTGTTGAAAAGATTCTATGTGTTTTGTTGTTGAAGAGATTCTATCGTTTTGTTGGTGAAAAGATTCTATCTGTTTTGTTGGTGAAAAGATTCTATCTGTTTTGTTGTTGAAAAGATTCTATCTGTTTTGTTGTTGAAAAGGTTCTGTCTGTTTTGTTGTTGAAAAGATTTTATCTGTTTTGTTGTTGAAAAGATTCTATCTGTTTTGCTCTGTTTCTTTCTCTCTCTTTACGTGCCTTCATTTTTTTTCCCCCTGTTCTTTTTCTTAATTTTATTCCATCGTTTTTTTTCTTTCTTTCTTCCTTTTTTGTGTCCTTTCCTCCTTCCGTAATTTTCTATCTGTCTGTCTGTCTGTCTGTCTTCATTCTTTCGTATTCTATTCCATTCTGTCTTTTATTTTTTTATTTTATTTTTTTTATTTATTTATTTATTTTTTTTACCAGCACAGCATATAACAGAGCGGGGAAAGAGGAAAAGTGTCTGAATCTGATACTTGTGCGGTTCTTCATGCGGTCAGTACTTTGTCCTTCTCGGCGTGGGGATTTGGGGGTGGGGGGGGGGGGGGGTGGGACTGGCCATCATCCGCAGAGACCCCTGAACCATCACCTTGCCTCCTTGCCTGTACAGCAGCATCTTTCCTTCTCCTACACACCTGCATTGGAAATGACTCACCTTACTCTTACACTACAACAGATCCTCTATGTCCTTCTTACAGTCTTCTTCCCCAATCAAAAGTAAGAGTTCGGGGTTACAAGAAGGTCAAGTAGCAACAGCACAGTTTCAATCGATGAAACTCGCACTAGGTCTACGTATAGAGATCTTCATAATGTGAAAAAGACGATTTCACGCTAGAATTTTGGGTCCGTCAAATAGTTCAGTGCCATCATGTCAGCAAGGACAGCAGAATTATACATGGTTTGTGGACTTCTTGTGTTTCTACTCCATCGACAGACCGCGAACCTAAATCACGTAACAAAATTAATTTTAAGAATAATTCTTAGTGTGTCCGCCAATTTGAATTTAAGTTTGTTTCAATTTCCACCGGAAGTCGCCACACCTTGGAACTAAATTGTGTAGTTCGCAAAGTTGAAGATCGTGTTCGGTCACCAATGCCCGATCTTTCGGTTCGCTATTCAGAATCGGTGAGGCTCGTGAAGCTCCCATGAAAACAGACTCGCGGAAGAAAAGAATTCCTCAATGTTTTTAGAACCGTGAAGGGTCGCGGAAAGAGAAGTAACTCTGTGAAGGCTCTTCTGTGAAGAGATCCGTTTGTCACAACTCTTCTGTGATGTACATCAGGTTGTGACTGGTTGATTTAAATTTCCATTCATGATTCATCGGTCAATATTTTCATTCAGTATTGCTGAAATGTTGTACTTCAGAATGCTTTGTAAACGAGCTAGTTTTTTGGGAGAAAAGAGACTGCTGAAATATCACAGCATATTCAAAATAATTCCAAGTTCAGGTCTGATAACATATCTCAGCTGAACACCACCAGCGAACAGTGTTGCAGGTTATGTTCATTCGTCGGGAAAAGAGAGTTCAAATTTCAATTAGGCATCACTTCTTAGTTCATCGTAACCCTTGAGAACTCATCGCGCCTCGTGGGTTTCTCATTAAGGGAGAAACTGCGGTTCGTCTTTAGTTCGCCATCTACAGAATCGTCGACGACGGAGGGCTCACAACTAATCGCTGGAACCAGGACAGGAGATGCACATGTGTGTGTGTGTGTGTGTGTGTGTGTGTGTGTGTGTGTGTGTGTGTGTGTGTGTGTGTGTGTGTGCTGTCCTGTCTTCTCTGCCACCTCAGTGGCATTGCATCCACGCGGTTCATTTCGACACCCTGTCCACAGACGCAGCCCCGGCACCAGCGATCCACAGGGAGCAGTCAATGTCTAGCCGTCAACAGGCAACCCACCGGAGGAGACACTGCACTGCTGCCGAGTCACCTCGGTGGTGTTCAGTGAGGCCTCTTCTGATCCAACATACGCAGGACACCACCTACCAAGCCCCCTACTGACGACAATATTTGCTTAGTCGCGGAGCACAAATGCTCTCTCTCTCTCACAGCGAGATATGTCACGAAATCAACCCCAAAAGCAGTATCTCATTATCATTCGAAATGGGTCCCGTGGCCCAGTGGTTAGACCGTTTGCAAGCTGAGCTGACGGTCGTGAGCTTCAAAGTGAGGTGACTGCAGGCGGTAACTGAAACAATTCGTTTTTCAAAAAGGACTTTGAAACTAACGTTGATTCATACTGACTGCTACCCTTCTATAGTGTTGTATTTCGCTTCACGTCATCAGTTTTATGTGTCCACTTGTGATCGTTGTGTGCTACTGTTCATTGTTCCTTATTGTGCTTCACGTCCGTTTTTTTATAGGTGATAGCTCGTTCTTCCTTTTCATTGTCCTGAATGTTTTGTGGGTTTTTTTTTTTTCATCTTGCCTGAAGAAGACCTAACAGGTCGAAACGCGTGGTGTTTTGTCTTTTAATCTGTTGTTCCCTTTGTCTTCCGGATTAATTTTTTTTTTCAATTTCACGGTCGTGAGTTAACATCACAGGTAGGGTCGGAATTTTTCGGCTTGAAAACCCTCTCTATTTACCCTGCAGAAAACGAGTACCTGAGAGAGAGAGAGAGAGAGAGAGAGAGAGAGAGAGAGAGAGAGAGAGAGAGAGAGAGAGAGAGAGAGAACGAATGATTTAATGAGGTAAGCTTACAAAGCCCATTCTCATGCAGGGGTTACGATGGGAGTGGAGCTGTTCGAAAATGACTGTCAAGGAATGCACACAAACAATGAATGTCAGAAAACAACATCGCGATGAGGAAACCAAATCACGGAAATAATTAACACATTTCGAACACCGATGTGATTGTCATTGAGGCTCCCAAAATGTGTATCCTCAGTCAACAAGATTTCCGTTCTCCACAGCTGAATTGCCGCTGGAAGTCAGTTCCGCATTGTCTCTGTCAATAGAGTGAACGCTTTCCATGTTTCTTATCATTCCCGGTAGGTATGCCAGAATGTCACTGGTAGTCACGTTCTCTGGAGGGTCGTTCTGTTGCTCATTCGCCGGAGGCCTGTCCAGATCACAAACCACATCAATACAGTCTTGATCAGCGCTTGGCAAGACCGACACTTCATTGTGTGCAACTGTCACAGATTCTTTGTCACACTGTTCCAAGCCAATCTCTGTTTGCTTGTCACTGTGCTGTGTTCTTCTGCAGCTGAGTTACAGACAGAGGAGATGGTTGTCACTGTGCTGTGTTTCTTCTGCAGGCTGAGTTACAGACAGAGGGAGATGGTTGTCACTGTGCTGTGTTTCTTCTGCAGCTGATTACAGACAGGGGAATGGTTGTCACACTTGAAAATCTCATCACATGTAACACGACTCTGCTGGTTCTGTCAACGTGGTAAAATACGCTAGGAGGTGTTGGCATTAATAAACCGGATGGAGAACATAAATTCTCACTCGCCTTTTTCTTTTGATCGCTTCTGTAGGTCTCTGCTCTGTGCCTACCCCTGTTCAGCTGTGACGGGCACTTGCGGCGATACGCCATTGCTGTGGCCTTGAGTCTGCGTGGCATGGGGCTGTTCGGTAGTTGAAGTGAATCGCAGAACGACGATAGTTTGTTTTTCTCTGTCCTCTATTTTTGAATGACAACAATGCCATTTCTTCCAGTGCAGCATTGCGAGTGGCTTCTACAGTGGATGGGAGACCTTCAGGAGGCATGCTATACGACTTACAGTTGATACGAGTAAACATTTACCGGAGCGACTGAAATACGTCTTGCCGGATTCCGAAAAACCGAGGCCACTAAAAAAAACAAAAAAAAACCTCTCTATTTACCCTGCAGAAAACGAGTACCTGAAGAGAGAGAGAGAGAGAGAGAGAGAGAGAGAGAGAGAGAGAGAGAGAGAGAGAGAGAGAGAGAGAGAGAATGTATATATAAGTCTATTTCAACAAACACTGTTTCAACAAATTCTCTCTCTCTCTCTCTCTCTCTCTCTCTCTCTCTCTCTCCTCTCTCTCTCTCTCTGATAGCACAAATTCTCTGTCTCTCTCTGTCTCTCTGTCTCTCTGTCTCTCTCTCTTCTCTCTCTCTCTTTGAAAAAAAATCGGGTGAGAAAACATGTGCACAACATTTCTGTATCAGTAAAGCTCAACAAGGACCTGATTCTTTTCTTTCTTTCAAACTTTTTTTTCTTTAAAAGATTTTGTAGCTCTTTCTTTCTTTCATTCTTTCTTTCTTCATTCGTTCTTTCTTTCTTTCTTTCTTTCTTTCTTTCCTTCTTTCTTTTCTCTTTCTTTCTTTCCTTCCTTCCCTCCTTTCTTTCTGTATTTACTAATTTCTTACTTATTAATTAATCAATTTATTTATCTGTTTAGTAATTTGTTTATCCTAATTCTTGAGTTATTCATATGTTCATTTATTTGCTTTTTTATCCGTCGGTTCATTCATTTTGTTAATCTTATTTCCTCTTTTGCCTTTGAAGACCGTGAGGCATAGGAGCCCATGTCTGTGACCTATACACTTCAGTAGACCCACCGTGACGACGAACCTGACACCATAGTACTTAATCTGGTCTTCAGACAGGACTTTTCAAGTCATAGAGTAAGGACCACACAGGTATCTGCCAAGACGTGTGTGTGTGTGTGTGTGTGTGTGTGTGTGTGTGTGTGTGTGTGTGTGTGTGTGTGTGTGTGCACGCGTGCGTGCGTGCGTGCGTGCGTGTGTGCCGTGTGTGTGTATGTGTGTGTGAGTGCGCGTGCGCGCGCGCGCGCGCGCGAGCGTGTGTGTGTGTGTGTGTGTGTGTGTGTGTGTGTGTGTGTGTGTGTGTGTGTGTGTGTGTGTGAGAGAGAGAGAGAGAGAGAGAGAGAGACAGAGAGACAGAGAGAGAGAGAGACAGAGACAGAGGACAGAGAAGGACAGAGAGAGAGAGACAAAGAGAGAGAGAGAGAGAGAGAGAGAGAGAGAGAGAGAGAGAGACAGTATGTCTATCTGTCCGTCTGTCTGTCTATATGTGTATCTATCTTCAGTCTATCTATCTGTCTATCTATCTAGCTAGCTATCTATTTAGCTAGCTATTTACACTTATTATACCTGTCACTTCGTATGTCTGTTTATTGATGTATGTATGTATGTATGTATGTATGTATGTATGTATGTATGTATGTATGTATGTATGTATGTACGCATGTGTGTATGTATATGTATGTATGCATGCATGTATGTATATACGGATGTATCTGTCTATCCATCGGTCTGTTGTCTGTTTATTAACCCATCTGTCTATCTATGTTTGCCTACCTATCTGTCTATCCATTCTTTCATTCTTTCAATATGTCCGTCTGTTTGGTGCCTTATTTACCCACCTGTATTATCCCTCTGTCTGTTGTTGACTTATCTTTCCGTCCACCTATTTTGTGCTTTAAAGGATCGGAAACTAGGTCACTGCGCCTATGACCTACCAACACCAAATACGACAGATAACAGATTTCAGCTATTGATACGCCACACGGATTTCCTGTTTTTCTGAAGACAGACGATATTTTCATTTTCTCTCTCTCTCTCTCTCTCTCTCTCTCTCTCTCTCTCTCTCTCTCTCTCTCTCTCTCTCTCCTCTCTTTTTTCTCCTACCACTTCTCTCTCTCTCTCTCTCTCTCTCTCTCTCCCTCTCTCTCTCTCTCTCTCCCCCCCCTCTCTCTCTCTCCCCGCTCTTTTTCACTCTGACCGTCAACCTGCCTGCCTGTCTGTCTGTCTGTCTGTCGGTGTGTCTGTCTGTCTGTCTCTCTTCACCCCCACCTTCTCTCTCTCTCTCTCTCTCTCTCTCTCTCTCTCTCTCTCTCTCTCTCTCTCTCTGAAGAAATAAACATGGGGCTGGAAAATATGTGCACAACATTAACATGGAGGAATCCGTCATGTCTATGTTAACATGTGGTCAACAAACTCCTGACTCCTTTCTTTGTATTCACTCTGGTTCTCTCTTTAAAATTGTTTTCTTTGTTTGTTTGTATGTTTCTTTCTTTCTTACTTACTTTTCTTTTCTTTTCTTCTTTCTTTCCTTCTTTCTTTCTTTCCTTCCTTTCTTCTTCTTTCTTTCTCTTTCTTTCTTTCTTTCTTTCTTTCTTTCTTTCTTTCTTTCTTCCTTCTTTCTTTCTTGTTTTCTTTCGGTAGTCATTCATTGTTTATTTACTTATTGATTCATTTGTTCAATTATTCGCTCATTTATCTGGTTAATTAGTTAATTATTCTGTTGATTGACTTAACTATCTATTTGTTAAATTGCTTCTTTAGTCATCATTCCTTCGTTATGTTCACTTGATTTTTGTCTCCTCTGTTTTGCTGTTCAGGATCGGAAGGCTTTGGTCCCTGTGTCTGTGACCTACACACTTCAGTGGACACACCGTGACGACGAAACTGACACCATTGTGGTTGATCGGCTCGTCAGTCAAGACGCTTTAAGTCACAGGATATGGTCGAGATAGAGAGAGAGAGAGAGAGAGAGAGAGAGAGAGAGAGAGAGAGAGAGAGAGAAGAGAGAGAGAGAGAGAGAGATTCAGATGTTTTAATCATATATAGGCCATTGCCCCTGATGATGGGGAGTAATTGAACAATCATTTCACACAATGTTTTTTTTTAATTTTTTAAAAAAATGGAAATAATAAGGTTAAAGATAACGTTTTAGGAGATAGCAACTTGACGCAGCTGAAACGCTTTATACAAGAAAATTGATAGATTTCTAATAGTTCTTTTGTGTTCACATGCCAAAAGTAAACTAGTCGAATCAGGTTTGAGAGAGAGAGAGAGAGAGAGAGAGAGAGAGAGAGAAGAGAGAGAAAAGAGAACGTCCTCTCTCTCTGTACACACGTACACACACACACACACACACACACACACACACACACACACACACACACACACACACACACACACACACTCACATTCTCGCTGGACTAACGATTCAGAGTAATAAACATGGGGTATTTGTCCAGTCTGTCATTCCTAATGTACATCATGCCTGTAAGAAATAACGAAACTAACAATGGCAAAAAAAAAAAAAAAAAAAAGGAACCGAGGGTGGTGGTGGTGGTGGACAAGACCCACAATTCTATAAGATTTATACGAGAGAGAGAGAGAGAGAGAGAGAGAGAGAGAGAGAGAGAGAGAGAGAGAGAGAGAGAGAGTATGTCTGTTCAGACTATTTCAAGTACTGTAGGAATTGTATGCAGCAAGCAGCTAGCTGTCCCCTTTCTTTTTTCCTATCTTTAAAAAAAAAAAAAAAAATTGTCGCCAACTTTTCAAAATCTCTCCCGTAATGTGTTCTTTCCTTCTATTCATAATGCGCATTGTCAGTCTTGCTCCCAGTCTGCCTTTCTTTCTTGGTTTTAATACTGATTTATCTTTTTTCTTTCTTCTGTCTTCCCGCCTGACGTTGTGCGTCCCTTTCACACTTCCTTTTTTCATTGGTATTTTGTTTGCTTTGATTCTCTCTTTCTTTTTTTTTTACCCCCTTTTTCATGAGTATATTTGTCTCTCTATCTACCTATGTAAGCATTAATGAATAAATGAATGAATGAACGAATGAAATAATCTTCTCTCTCTCTCTCTCTCTCTCTCTCTCTCTCTCTCTCTCTCTCTCTCTCTCTCTCTCTTGTCACTCGATTTATTTATCTGGTTCTCTATCCATCTACCCGTCTATGTATGTATGTATGTATGTATGTATGTATGTATGTATGTATGTATGTATGCATGCATGCATGCATGTATGTATATATATATATATATATATATATATGTCTGTATGTCTGTCTGTCTGTCTGTATGTATGTATGCATGTATGCATGTGTCTGTATCCGTCTATTTCTCCTTCTCTTCTATCTGTTCATCTCTCTCTCTCTCTCTGTCTCTCTCTCTGTCTCTCTCTCTGTTCATCTGTCCGTCTGTCTGTTTGTTCACTTCTCTATGAATCTGTCTATTCTGTGCTTAAAAAATCGGAAACTAGGTAACTGTGTCTGTGACCTACACACATAAATGCCATCTACACCATAAACATCAGATATTGATACTGTCTACGGGGTTCTCTCTCTCTCTCTCTCTCTCTCTCTCTCTCTCTCTCTCTCTCTCTCTCTCTCTCTCTCTCTTCTCTCTCTCTCTCTCTCGCTCGCTCGCTCGCTCGGTCTCTGTCAGTTTCTTAGTTGTTCCCTCTCTGCGTTTCTTTCACACAGACACATAGACACAAAGACACAGACAGAGACAGAGACACAGACACACAGACACACACACACACACACACACACACACACACACACACACACACACGCACGCACGCACACACGCGCACACACACACGAGCTCTCTCTCTCTCTCTCTCTCTTAGTTGTTCTTTCCTTGTCTTCCTTTCACACACACACACACACACACACACACACACACACACACACACACACACACACACACACACACACTCTCTCTCTCTCTCTCTCTCTCAATCACACACACACACACACACACACACACAGATAAAGAAGGTGAAGAGAGAGAGAGAGAGAGAGAGAGAGAGAGAGAGAGAGAGGGGAGAGAGAGAGAGGGGGGAGGGAGAAGGATCGGGCATGGAAAGAAAATTGGAGGTGGAGAAGGATGGTTAAACATGGGGAAAAGGGGGGGGGGGAGGGGGGATGTCTCTTGTGCGGGGAAGCTTTGCTGGTTGTGTTTGGGGTGATCACTTTTCAGATACTGAATTATAATCTTGGGTGTTGGTGTTAATGTTTGTAATTGAATTTAATCAGCGGGTGTGGTGGTTTCGTCCCTTCTCGTTTGTACACACACACACACACACACACATACACACACACACACACACACACACACACACACACACACACACACACACACACACACACACACACATATACACACACACACACACACAACACACATGACGCTTAAGACAGTTACCATATTAAAGATGTTGTTGATGGTGGTGATGCTGGCGTGTACGTGCATGTATGCGTTATGTTTGGTGTATGTTTGTATGTTTATATATTAATGCGTTTATATGTTTTACTGTTTTCCACTTTATTTCTTCATCTATATGTTTATGTATTCATTTGCTTATTTCATTATTAATCTATTGATTGATTTCATTTCAGTTAGTTTTCTTTTCTGTTTTCGCATATGAAGACTCAAAGGTATATGTCACTTTATCTTTGACCTATGCACCTGAATGGACATATCGTGCCAATGAAACTGACACCATTGTATTTGATGAAGTCTTCAATCGCTATGCTTAAAGTCAAAGAATATCTTTATATCTATCCATCCATCCATCTATCTATCCATCTATATATATATATATATATATATATCGATCTAGGTAATTATCTATCTATCTTTCTTTCTATCTATCTATCTATCTATCTATCTATCTATCTATCTATCTATCTATCTATCTATCTGTCTATTTGCATTTCTTTTAAACTGTCCCTCTGTCTGTTTGCTGACTCACCTATCTCTCCGTCGATATTGTACTTCACAGAATTGGAATCTAGGTTACTGTGCCTATGACCTACACACATAAATACCTCCAACATCACAAATATCAGCTATTGATACTGTCTATACGGGTTCTCTCTCTCTCACTCTCTCTAACTCAGTGTCAAAGTATCGATCAAACACACACACACACACACACACACACACACACACACACACACACACACACATACACGCAGGCACACACACACACACACACACACACACACACACACACACAACGTGATCGCACGCGCGCGCGCACGCGCACACACAGAGAGAAACACACAGAGAGAGAGAGAGAGAGAGAGAGAGAGAGAGAGAGAGAGAGAGAGAGAGAGAGAGAGAGAGAGAGCTAACACCGCCGTCAGCACCATCACCGCCATGAGACCATAATCTGACCTTGCGCTCGCTATTAGCTTGACAAAGAGCCGTGTAATGACGTCCATCCAGCTTAACTAACGGCTCAGCTTGTCGTGTGGAATGTATGGGAGAGATAGGTCACACCCACCCCCAGTGCCACCCACCCCCCACCCCCCCCCCACCCCGCAGACTTGTAATTAATAGAACTGATTCTTCAGACTAGAACGGACCAGAGCGCGCTATTCCTTGACGGCTAATTACTCCGCTACATTATTAAGAGCTCAGCCTTTTTCCCTTATTGATGTATAGTGTGTGTGTGCGCGCGTTTGTGTGTGTGTGTGTGTGTGTGTGTGTGTGTGTGTGTGTGTGTGTGTGTGTGTGTGTGTGTGTGTGTGTGTGAAGAAGAAAAGGAGGAGGAGGAGGAGGAGGAAGAAATACAACAATAACAACAACAACGACAACATAATAAAATAACAATATCGCAATAACGATAAATAATATAATAATAATAAAAATAACATATAATATAATAAACATGTAAATTTAAGCTTATTGTAAAAAAAAATTATTATATTTTTTTTGTAAAAAAATATAACAACAATAATAATAATATAATAATACAACACAAACAACAACAAATAATTAATTAAAAATAATATTAAAAGAAGTGGAGAGGCGAATAAGATGGGTGGGAGAGAGTGGGGAAGCTGGAAGATGGAAAGGTTTCACCTGGAAATGAGGTGAGTGGAGGAGTGGGGGTGGGGAGGGGGGGGGAGGAGGGGATGCGCACGAAGAGCCTTGCTGATTGTGTGTGAGGGAGAGCATTTGGGACATGTGGAATGGAGTCCTTGGTGTGATGTAATGTGCAGTGAGGTGGAGCTATTGCTGGTGGGGTGGTGTGTCCCTTCTGTTTAATACTCAGGAACATAGGGACAGCTAGGTGGTGCTGTGGTAGATGTTGTTGTGATGCGTTGTTGTTGATGTTGTTTGTGAGTGATGGTGAATGGCGTGTGATTGTATGTCAGAGTTTTGTTTGTGTATGAATTGTACCGTGGTGTGTGTGTGTGGTGTGTTGTGTTGTGTGTGTTGTGTGTGTGTGTGTGTGGGTGTGGTGTGGTGTGTGATGTATGGCGAGCTTGTTCATTGATCGTTTGCGAGCTGGCATCGTGTGCGCGGCTTGTATGTGTGTGCACGTGTGTGGTTATGTATGAAGGATTGTTATAGGTTGTCCAGTGAGGGAAACGGTGAGAGAAGAGAAGGAGATGAGGACGAGAGAGAGAGAGAGAGAGAGAGAGAGAGATGAGAGAGAGAACAGAGACAGAGACAGAGGAGACAGACAGTCTGTAGAGATAGAGAGGGAGAGGCAGACAGACAGACAGACAGACAGACAGACAAACAGTCAGACAGAGAGATAGAGAGACAGATAGGCACTCAGGTGGAAAGTGATGCAAACAGACGAAGAGACAGACCAACAGAGAATTACGGAATCAGACACGAGCAAACACAGACACCCGTCCACACCGACAGACAGACACACAGACAGACGAAAGGAAAAGAGAGAACCGAAAGTGGCTTGCAAAGAGTAGGAAGACCTTCACGAACGTAGATCATTAACCTTCTTCTGTGAATCAAATCACCAGAGAAAGGACAATGGCAGAGGAATATACAGGAGATGGAATACAGGGTATTTCTTCCGACCAGGCATGAATGAAGTAGACTAAGATGTTTACTGATTGCGGCAGCCGCAAACGGAGGTTTCGCGCTGTTGATACATGATTATACTCTGCATTCTCCATTTCCCCTTACTTCTGTACATCTGTTCCAGAACAGACCCCATCTCTTGGGAACTGGGAGCCATGCAGCAATAGCTGAGGGTGCAGAAGCATCAAAACTGGCGCGGGGAACGGTCGAAAAGCAGGGTAAATACTGAACGCTGAAAGAAAACCTCTGGAATGTAGACACAGGTCGTAGTTGGGGGTTACAGCAAAGGGGAAGTAGTCACAACAAAATTTGAACAGATGAAAATCGCCCTGGCTCTGTGAAACAATTTTGTACTGTGAAATAGATGATTTTATCCTGGAATTTGGGGTCAGTACATAAGTTCAATGCCATATGTCAGCACAAATACCAGAAGGATGCATGACTCGTGGACTCTTTGTGTTTCTACGTCACTGATAGGGCACAAGCATTTTGGAGTCAAAGTAAGGAAGGGTTTCTAGATGTTGCAATGAGAAACCATACTAACAAGAAACATTAACAGTAACATACTGAGAAACAAAGATACGACAAGAGTGATTTATTTAATCAGTTTCTTCCGTGTTCGTGTACATTATACAAATAAGACAAGCACATGTAATCAAATTATACCCTATGACGCGATTTATGATGTCAGCACAACTCCTTTGTCACAAAACTTTGTAACGCTATGTACAACAATGTCTTCGACCCTCTCTCTCTCTCTCTCTCTCTCTCTCTCTCTCTCTCTCTCTCTCTAATATTTCCTGTTGCTGTCCTCTTTGCAGCGAGGTAGATCAATATCACTTCTGTTATTAAAAAGAATGGCCACCTTTATTCTAAAATGTGTGTCTCTCTTCATGTTCTTTCTCTTTCTATTTTCACGCTTTCTTTCTTTCCTTCTTTCTTCTTCCACCCCCTTCTCTCTCCCTCCATCTCTCTTGTTCATCAACACGGCATAACCATGACAATTCAATAATCAAAACGATTGTTTCATTTTTTTTTTCGGTCATTTTTTTTCTTTCTGTCATTTTGGTCATATTTTCTTTCTGTCATTTTTCCTTTGTTTTCTCTTTCTTCGTGCTTCTTCTTTTCTTCTTCTTCTTCTTCTTCTTCTATCAACTTTTTTTTTAACCAATCGAAGCATAAATACCTACATCAGTGGCCTACTCACGTAAATCCCACGAGATTGACGATTCTGTCACCAGCGTCTTTCATCCAGTATTCAATCGACGCACGTTCATCTACACAAAGAATCGGTGGACATTTTCTTTCAGGCTTTCTGTAGATGGTATACCAAAGAATAGTAGGGTCCAATGGCGCCGGAAAGGGCACCAAATATTAGGCAGGTGTCAGAAGTGTGTCTGTGGGTCAAAATCAACAAGAGGAACGGATTTATCTTTTTCCACTTCGAGAGAGAGAGAGAGAGAGAGTATTTGTAGATATGTCCTTAGCGCGTATGAGCGTGTGTGTGTGTGTGTGTGTGTGTGTGTGGGGTGCGTGCGTGCGTGTGTCGTTTTCCTTTCTGTACTTTGTATGTCTTTCTGTTTGTCAGCTTTGTGTTTCTTTTTTGTGTGTTCAGTTTACGTATGTATCTTTTTTCTTTTCTTCGTTAAAGACTTTTACATTCAGGTCTGTGTGTCTGTGACCTTTACGCTTCATTACGTTCACCTTGACGATGAAACTAACACCAACGTCTTTGATCTGCTCTTCAATCAATACTCTTGAAGTTTCTGACATAGGATCCAGAGTGGTTTCTTTTAAAATATGTGTGTGTGTGTGCGTGCGTCCGTGCGTGCGTTACATGCACTCTTATCATTATATTCAAAAGCCGAGTGTCATGTTCCTTTATTCCTGTCTTTTTGTCTCCCCTTCTCATCCTTTCTTTCTTTCTTTCTTCTTCTCTATCCAGGTATCTACCTCTCTGTGTTTACAAAGTGACAGCCCTGATGTGGCCCTCGTAGGGGACAGGGCTATGAAACTATGAACTGAAGTAAATTGTCTGTCTGTTTGTCTGATTCCCTGTTTTTCTATCTTTCTGCTTATCTCTGATGCTGACCAATTAAGTAGTGGGGGAAAACAAGTGCAGGCTAACAATTCTTCAGTCGTTATAGTAATGACTTGGCAAAGATTTAAACTTTTAAATAAAAAAAAAAAAAAAAATTTTTTTTTTTTTTGGAAGATGAAGAAAATGGGGAATATATTATAAATATGAGAAACCCTTCACTAGCTGCCTGAGGAAACCATCGTAATCCCTCTCAAAGGCACATCTATTTGTATTGCCTGCTCCGAGGCCTTTCGTCCGCTGGATCGGACTCATCAGGGAGACACGGCTGGTTGTGTCTGTGCTCTTGGTGTCAAATAGAGACACACCACAGTCCATAATTCTGTGGTGTTCTCACCACCAAGGGTTCAAAAAAGAATCCAACAGCACCCTAAAAGCAGCCAGCGAAGGGTAGTAAATGGAACCAAACGAAAGTGAGGAGAAGAAAAAAGTTGTTGAAAAACTAAAAGCATTATTCAAACAGTATAAAATATAGGGGACAATCTTTGATCCTATGCTTGAGGATCCATTCAAGGATGCAAGGGAGATCAAAAGATATGGAACAGTGTGAGTGGTCAGCTCTACTGTTCAATAACCCAAGCATTGTGAGTGGCTAAGAATTGTACAGAACAACCTTTACTTGGATCTCCTAAGAGATGCAATCTCCCACCAATTGACCAAACTATAATGCTGAACAATTAAGTAGTGGGGGAAAACAAGTGCAGGCTAACAATTCTTCAGTCGTTATAGTAATGACTTGGCAAAGATTTAAACTTTTATACATGACTGAATGCAAATGTAGGTCACTGTGTCAGTGACCTGCACACATGAATGCCTTCCACAAGTCACACATCTGAGCCCTAGGTACCATCTACACGGATTTCAGTCTTTAAGCCGATAGCTCTGACTCTCTCTCTCTCTCTCTCTCTCTCTCTCTCTCTCTCTCTCTCTCTCTACCTCCCTCACTCCCCACCCCCCTCTCTCTCCCCCTCCCCCCCTCCCCACCTCTCTCTCTCTCTCTCTCTCTGTCTCCCCGTTTTACACATTTTTCTCTGCAATTTTCTCTCCCCTGATTCCCTCCAATTTACACACACGCTCGCGCACGCACGCACACACACACACACACACACACACACACACACACACACACACACACACACACACACACACACGCACGCACGCATGTACACACGCACCCCCCCCCCCCCACACACACACACACGCACAAACTACCACCACCACCACCACCACCACAGCCACCACCACCACCAACACCAACACCAACACCACCACCCCATCCATCTAGTCTTTCACGGGTCGTTATCCTGAAGAGATACAGAATGAGGTATATACCACTCAATTAAAGGCTCGTCATATCGTCTTGCACGGTTCCTTCCGCAGATCGATCTCAAAACCCAAACGGCAATCATTAGACACAAGTCCAGAACAGATCGGAACTGAGAAACCCGTAATTAGCTGCCAATTGCACCGCTAAATGCGCAGAAGGATCTTCAACCCACGTGTTTATATGTTGGTGTTGTTGGTTTGTTTAGGCAGAAAGGAGGATGGGGGTGGCAGAGGGATAGGGTGAGGGTGGTGGGGTGGGGTGGGAAGTGGAAGGGTGAGGGTGGAGGACAGTAGCCTGTGGAAGCCGCAGTGATCGTGTCTGGTGGTAATTTAGCCTAGAACTGTGGAATTTTAGTGTTGGGTACTAATTAGCAATAACTGGGTTTAATTAGCTGCTGCGGTGCGTCTGCCTCTTATTATGTTTCGGTGGAGAAGGTGTTATGTTTAGGGAGGCGTTAGCAGAGAAGATGGTAGTGTAGATGGGTGGCAATGTTGTTGTTGTTCGTCCTTCGATTTCGAAGATGACCATGACTTCAATCTCAGATGGAAGATCGCCGAGTGTGGGTCCGCAGGTGGCTGGTGAGGCCGATCTGGGCCCGGAAGGAACGCCCACATGTGGGACACATGTGGGTGGGTGCTACAGTGGAGGTGGAGGTAGCCCTGGCCTTGCGCGCGGCTCGCTTTCTCTCAGCTTCTGCTGTGCGTCTCTTCTCTGATGTACATGCACCCTTTGTGATGCTGCTTCGCCAGGCTGGGCGGTCCAGGGCAAGCGACTCCCAGGTGCTGAGGCTGATGTTCAGGCCTTTGAGAGACACTTTGAGGCAGTCGTTGAAACGTTTCTTCTGCCCCCGAACTTTGCGCTTGCCCTGACTCAGTTCTCCGTACAGCAGTTGTTTCGGCAGTCGACTATCTGGCATTCTGACGATGTGTCCAGCCCATCTGGCTCAGGATTTCTGAAAGAGAGTGTAGATGCTGGGGATGCTGGCCCTTTCCAAGACCTCAGTGTCTGGGACTTTGTCCTGCCACTTGATGTGTAGGAGTCTGCGGAGACAGCTGAGGTGAAAATGGTTAAGCTGTTTGGCGTGTCTGCTGTAGACAGTTCAGGTCTCACTGGCATAGCGGAGAGTGGTTAGTACCACTGCATGGTAGACCTTCAGCTTGGTGGTAAGGCTTAGTCCTCTCCGCTCCCAGACATTTTCACGGAGTCTTCCAAACACAGAGCTGGCTTTGCCAGTCCTGTTCCTGACCTCTGCGTCAATGTTCACAGCTCGTGAGAGTGTGCTGCCCAGATAGGTGAAGTTGTCAACTGCCTGTAAGTTCTGTCCCTTTACCATGATGTGTGGTTCCTGGTAGGGTTTACCTGGCGCAGGCTGATACATCTCTTCGGTCTTTTTGGTGCTGATGGTGAGACCGAAGTTGTCGCAGGCTCGTGAGAGGCAGTCCATTTCGTGCTGCATCATCTGCTCTGTGCTGGCATTGAGGGCGCAGTCATCAGCAAACAAGAAGTCCCTGATGACTGTCTTTTTCACCTTTGTAACAGCCTGCAGTCGCCTGAGGTTGAACAGCCCACCGTCAGTTCTGCATCTGACGTGTATACCACCCTGGCAGTCACGGAAGGCATCAGTGAGCATGGCGGAGAAGACCATGCTGAAGAGTGTAGGGGCGAGAACGCAGCCTTGCTTTACGTCGCTGGTCACTGGAAAGGCTTCTGACGCGTCTCCATCATCCAGTACTTTCACCATGATGCCGTAGTGGAACTGTCGGACGATCGTAATGAACCTGCTGGGACAGCCAAATTTCTCCAAGATCTTCCACAAGCCATCTCTGCTGACCGTATCGAAGGCCTTGGTCAGATCGACAAAGGTCACGAACAGATCGCTCTGCTGCTCTTGGCATTTTTCCTGGAGCTGTCGTGCAGCAAATATCATGTCCGCAGTTCCACGTTCTGCACAAAAGCCACACTGGCTTTCTGGGAGGAGACCCCGCTCAGGGTTGAGCAGTTGAGCAGGACACGAGCCAAGATCTTCCCAGCTATGGACAAGAGAGAGATGCCTCGGTGATTGTCGTAGGACTGGCGGTTGCCTTTTCTCTTGTAGATGTGGAGAATGTCGACATCTTTCAACTGTTGTTGGACCCTCTCTTCATCCCACATGGACTGGAAGAGCTGCGTCAGCTTCTGTGTCAAGACTGGGCCTCCTGATTTGTAAACTTCGGCAGGAATTGCATCAGATCCTGGCGCTTTGCCACAAGAAAGTTGTTTGATTGCCTTTCTGACTTCTTCTTCTGTGGGGAGGGGGGGAGGGGGGGGAGTGTCAATGTCTTGCCTGATCTCCACTTGAGGTAGGAGTGCAATGGTCTCGTCGTTGATTGAGGCAGGGCGGTTGAGAACCTGGTTAAAGTGTTCAGCCCATCTCTCCAGAATCTGCTTCTTTTCTGTCAGCAGCTGG
>CM065724.1:45542304-45552304 GCA_033310375.1 Conus canariensis
TCGCTCTTGCGCGCGCGCGCGTTTGTATATGTGTGTATGCGCACGCGCGCATGTGCGCCGCGCGCGCGCGCGCGTGTGTGTGTGTGTGTGTGTGTGTGTATGTGTGTGTGTGTGTGTGTGCGCGCGCGCATGTGCGTGCATGCGGTGTGTGTGTGTGTGTGTATGCGTGCGTGCGTGCATGCGTGTGTGTTTTGTGTGTGTGCGTGTGTGTGTGTGTGTGTGTGTGTGTGTGTGTGTGTGTGTGTGTGTGTGTGTGTGCGTGGTGTGTAGTGGTGTGTGTGTGTGTGTGTGTGTGTGCGTGTGTGTGTGTGTGTGTGTGTTGTGTGTGCGCGCGCGCATGTGCGTGCATGCGCGAGTGTGTGTGTGTGTATGCGTGCGTGCGTGCATGCTGTGTGTGTTTTGTGTGTGTGTGTGTGTGTGTGTTTTGTGGTGTGTGTGTGGTGTGTGTGTGTATGCATTTGTCTGTCCCTCTGTCAACTTGATTCACTACTTTGGCTTCACAAGGGGAGTATTGTGCATGTTTATGTCTGTACTGTTTTTATTTTTTTGTCGCTGAGGAAGGCATATTGCAGAAAATTTCTTGTCCTGTTTTGTGTCGTGCATTAAAACTGCGTTACTTCACACTTTGTTTTGTGTGCTCTTCTGCTTTTTCGTCGTGTTCCGGTAACGCTGCAGTTTGTTTCATTTGCCTTATGTATTTGTAGGATGAGAGAGAGAGAGAGAGAGAGAGAGAGAGAGAGAGAGAGAGAGAGAGAGAGAGAGAGAGGAGAGAGAGAGAGAGAGCTCTCCTTTCACTGCCCCCTCCTGACAAACACATACACTCTCACACTCTCTTCCTCTTCCTGCAATCCGTCGTGTCCACCTGCTCAACGTGAGTGGAGGGAGCTAGGGTTTCTCTGTTTACCTGGCTCACCACAGGCACTGGCAGGTGTGCTGGACTGACCACTGTCCAGAGGCCGGCCGGACAGGTGAATAGGTCAACTGGAGATGAACAAATGCCTGTGACGTCACCCCCCTTCCCCTCCACTTCCCAGGTTGGCTTGAAAGCGACCACAACTCCCCCCCCCCCCCCGCCTCCTCTTGTCAAGTAAGTTGACCGTCCTCCCTTCCTTCACCCTCTCCCCCTTTCCCCGTTCCAAGGGAAACAATTCTTCGGAACTGGGTCAGAAGTTTAACCGTGGAGTATAATGGATAGCAGGAAGTAACCGAAGAAGAAGAAGGAGAAGAAGGAGGAGAGGAGGAGGAGGAGGAGGAGGAGGAGGAGGACGAAGAGGAGACGACGACGACGACGACGACGACGACGACGACGACGACGAAGAAGAAGAAGAAGAAGAAGAAGAAGAAGAAGAAGAAGAAGAAGAAGACGACGACGAAGAAGAAGAAGACGAGAAGAAGAAAAGAAAGGAGGAGGAGGAGGAGGAGGAGGAGGAGGAGGAGGAGGAGGAGGAGGAGGAGGAGGAAGAGTAAGAGAAGAAGAAGAAGAAGAAGAGCAACAGCAACAGCAACAACAGCAGCAACAGCAACAGCAGGAGCAACAACAATCACTGAAACATGCATATGTTCACACCGGAATGTGCAGAAGCACTCTCGCATGCATGTTAATACGCGCACGAAGGCGCACACCTGTGTGTGTGTGTGTGTGTGTGTGTGTGTGTGTGTGTGTGTGTGTCTGTGCGTGCGTGCGTGCGTGTGTGGTGTGGTGTGTGTGTGTGTGTGTGTGTGTGTGTGTGTGTGTGTGTGTGTGTGTGTGTGGGGTGTGTGTGTGCGGGCGTGTGGTGTGTGTGTGTGCGTGTGTGTGTGTGTGTGTGTGTGTGTGTGTGTGTGTGTGTGTGTGTGTGGGCGCGCGTGTGGTGTGTGTGCGTGTGTGTGTACGCGCACTCGCGAATGTGCACGAGCTCGTGTAACTGTGATGGAGGGCAGCGGGCTCGGTCTCTGTACGCGGCCTAGTCGGTGTGTGGACTGACTTGTCCAGGTGTCGTGTAGAGTACAAAAACAGCATAAATTAGGCTCATGACCTGAATGAAAATGCTGTGACGCCAACCCACCACCCCACTAGATCACTCACTCCATCCTTCCACTGGCAGCTTGAGAAGGACAAATCAAATCACTCGCTCCCTTAAAGTTGACCGTCACCCCATACCTTAACAACCCTCTCCCCCTTTCCCCTTCCAAGTGAACAATTCTTCGAACTGCGTTCAACAATTAACGTGGTGAATAATGGCAGGTAAGGAAAAAAAAATCGTAGTGAAGCAGGGGAGTACGATGTTGTTTTGTGCATGCGTTGAGGAGGTGACGAAGAGGACGACGCGAGCACGATCGTCGAAAGGAAGTGCAGATGAGGATGAATGATGATAAGAAACTTGGCCTGAGTAGGAAGTCCGACTGATTGTAACAATAGACTCTCTCGTCTGACGAGGATCAGCTAGGGTGGAGCATCGTTCTGCTCTCGGATAATAGATGAGAATGATATGAATAAATATATAAGAAAAGAAAAGAGGTTTAAAAGCCTCACATGTAAGCAGCCTTGACTACGCAACAGCACCACCAACGCAACCGGACAACCTCCTTCTACGTGAAAATGCTATGTTCACACCGGAATGTGCAGAAAACTCTCGCATGCATGTCAAACCCGCACAAGCGCACACCTGTGTGTGTGTGTGTGTGTGTGTGTGGTGGTGTGTGTGGGTTGTGGGGGTGTGTGTGTGTGTCGTGCTGTGCGTGCGTCGTGCGTGTGGGAGTGTGTGTAGTCTGGTGTGTGTGTGTGTGGTGTGTGGTGGCGGCGTGTGTGTGTGTGTGTGTGCCGCGCGCCGCCGCCAGCCGCGACCGCGCGCCGTTGTTGTGATGTGTAGTGTGAGCGCGACGTAGTGCTGTGCATGCTGTTGTACGCGCACTCGCGATGTGCGAGCGTGGTGATGTGATGTGGTGTGTGCAGCGCCTGCGCGCGTGCGCGCGGTGTGTGTGCACGGCGTCAGTGAGCGTGTCGTGTTGTGGATGAACAATAATCAGCATACACATTATTCGCCTTGACACATTATGGAATGCAAGCCAACCCGGCGGGACAGCCAGCTAGCACACCACACCCATAGCCTCACTCCACGACATCCATGACGGCTCGACGTACTCAAATCAATGGACTGCAATAAAGGCAGTACAGCACCCAACTAACAAAGCACGATAACACTTTTACATCTCATATCATTTACACTCTTCAAATTACGAACATGAACTGAAATCCCAGAAAAAAACTCTGCTATGAACAACAAGAATTTAACACAGTTTCTTTTGTTATCGTTGATCGCAAGGGGCGGGCGGAGGGGAGGCAGAATGACGCGGAGAAGAATCGGCAGACAGAGAGGCAGAGAGCGAATATGTGGGAGTGTGGCGAGCGTCGTACGCGGCGGCGGTGCTTGCATGCGTTGCGTGCGTGTGTGTGTGTGTGATGGTGCTGTGGTGTGTGTGTGTGTGTGTGCAGGTGCGCGCCTGCACAGAGAGAGAGAGAGAGAGAGAGAGAGAGAGAGAGAGAGAGAGAGAGAGGAGAGAGAGAGAGAGAGAGAGAGAGAGAGAGGAAACAACAATGTCATTAGCAAGCCCCTTTCATCACTACACCCACAAATCACCCTAACCAAAAACATCCATCAATGATTACAGCGTGGGGAAAAGGTGGTGAATCTGGCAGTGCCAGAATCGAACCTGTCCCACTTCGCAAACAGCTGCCACGTAATGAATCAACGGCGGCCTGTATTCTCCTCCTCCGCAACACTGAAATCCAATCATGTGCGAGTTTACCTCGGGGATCCTTATAAGGAAACTGATAAACGACCCCAGTTTTTTTTGGAAAATCATGAAGAACAGAAAGACATTCGACGCCATGGAAGCTTTGAGAAGGCCAAATAACAGAGAGTGGTAACAGTGATTTGAGACCTGGGGGGTGAACGAACGAACAATCTCACAGCACAAGCCGAACGTGTCAAAATGTCAATGAGGTAACGTGTTTGAGTTGGAATTTCATCCTGAAGTAAGTTGCTGGTCTGTGTCTGTAACAATTCAGACTAAACAAAATGCAGACAGAGAGAGAGAGAGAGAGAGAGAGAGAGAGAGAGAGAGGGGGGGGGAGGGAGGGAGAGAGAGACTTGATATAAAAGTGGACTGGCAGGTAAACAGGTAACTTGAATAGCCGATTCATTGATAGGTGAGTTTATCAATGTTTATTATAGGGAGCATACGGCACAAGACAGAGAGAGAGAGAGAGAGAGAGAGAGAGAGAGGGGGGGTCATTAAACACCCACACAGAAGTCAAGAGAGAGAGAGTGAAAATGCTTCTCAGAGGGTTCTTTGTGAACCTGACCTATTCAGCAGATGACTGACCCTTGTAATCAACTCCGATCAGAAAGAAATACTCAGAATTGGACGAAGCCAGTAGCCTGAACCATGTGAGGGACACCACCATGAAAAGAAAAAGTCTCTGATTTAAAGCTTTTCCAATCCCGCTCCATCTTCCATACTAATAATGTTAACGTTGTCTTGACGATAAAGAACTTCTCAACGCTCATCTTTTTCTAAATACAATAGGTGTTCCGCGCGTATTTATGACGTCCTCACAAAGGAAACGCCTTGAACGCCCAGTCCTCAAGATAGTGCAGGTTCGAATCCCGACATAGCCATGAGAGTAACGACTCTGATGCTGCGCGGATTTTTGATGTTAGTGTTCAGAGCTGAAACGCTTGCTTTTCGCCTGCAGACTCTTTGCTGTTAAGCTTTTCCTGTGAGCTTCGTTCTACTAATGGTTGCTCTAGTCGAGCAGAAAGCGGTTCATGGATTGTCACGTAAAATATTTTTGCCCTCACTGATGCTTGTACACAAATGGTGACTTCGCACTACTGTCTGATTAAAAGCGAACTAAACACTACGTATCTGACAGGACTATGGACGCGCAATATTTCATACTTAGGTGAATCAAAAAAAAAAAAAAAAAAAAAAAAAAAAAGTAAAGATTTTAATTTCAAATTATCTTAAACAGAGATATACCATACTATATATTTTTTTGTCAACAGCACCTATAAAACAAACAAAAAAAATATAAATTAATTGAAAATGTACAATAATGTTACTTTAAAGTTAGTTTATCAATGTGTACACAATATTCTATGATATACTTCACTTTCCATCAATCTTTAATATACTCACAACTTAAAAGCTTTGTTGTTGTTTTTTTCATAGGTAATATAAAGTGTTCATTTATCATTTTGTGTGCAATAAAATTCCATAATTTCATGTTTGGATTAGTCTTATATGTGGTTATTATTATTTACCATCATTACTAAGAACACGAATTATCTCCCCTGAAAAACCTCTGCGGTAAATTGTCAAAGATACTTTCACTGTCGCAGACTTTTTTCAACGGGTGTCTTTCACGTGCTGACTGTCTCTTTTCTCACGATCAATCCCTAATTTTGACCGCAAAACAAGATTGTACATGTTATTCCGCGTATTCTTCGGGAATTTGTATTTTACTCATTCGTACCTTTTAAAGAATGAAGAAGCTCCGTGGTACATTCCATGTCATGTGCCACTCACAATGAAACATATTCTTTTAGAGTGTTGGGACTTGCACGATGTGAGACACAAACATACAGCAGATTCCATGAAAACCTTGTTCAGAGATGTTCCACCTGGTGCCATCTTTGAATTCTTGAAAGAGATTAATATTTTTCATCGGATCTGAGATTTTATAGGAGAAAGATTTTTTAATAAAATTTCGGATGGGTTTTTAGAAGATGCATTTTAAAGAGTTGTGTGAATGAATGACGTGTGAGCTGACTTCAACGCAGTGACAGCCCTGATATGGCCCTTTGCGGTCGGCAGGGCTATAAGCAACATTAAGCAACATTACCTTACCTTACCTTACCTTACCTTACCTTACCTTACCTTACCTAACTATTCTTTGGGAAGTTATGACGAAGCTGTGTGAGGTGGCCAAAGTGGAAATGTTCTCTAAAAAAAAAAAAAAAAAAAAAAAAAAAAAAAAAAATTCACTGCTGTTTCAGTTTTCTTGAGAACAAGTCGACGTTGTTCGACGTAACATGGGCAGCTTAGCATTCAAAGGGCCGCAACTTCCGAAAACGCATATTGGGGGGAAAAAAAGAAGAAAGAACTCTAGCTGCTTGCTTATGCTTCTTCATATGCCTGCAGTGCCTCTCTACTCATAATTATGTCGTTGTTAGTTTGTATGTTTTGCCATGAAGTCAAAATGGACACGTTTCCTAATGTTGCATTGCCATTTTCTTTGTAATATTCTGCATCATACAGAGTACCATTTCTGACTGGCCGTCACTGTGTGTGGCCTTCGCACGGTCGTTGACTAGACGGTCTAGGTCACACACACACACACACACACGCACACACACACACAACACACACACCACGCATGCACACACACACACACACACACACACACACACACACACACACACACACACTCGCACCGAGAATAAACCCCCATCCCCCCACCCCCCCCACCCCCGATGATTATAAGCCCCGGCACGAAAGCCGTGCCCGTCACAATAACCGCATGCCCACGTTCCTTCCTGCTTGTGTCAATAAGTCACACCGATCAATACCTTCAGTCGATCAATCGATCATTCTAGATCAAACGACAACGATGAGAAAAAAGAACAAGAGAGAGAGAGAGAGAGAGAGAGAGAGAGAGAGAGAGAGAGAGAGAGAGAGAGAGAGAGAGAGAGAATTATGCACGCGCACGGACGGTAGTTCAGGAATCTGAGAATGTGTATGTGTGCTTGTGCGTGTGTGCGTGTGTGCGTGCGTGGGTGTGCGTGTGTGTGTGTGTGTGTGTGAGGTCATGTCTTTTATGACCGACGCGTACAAGGCCACTTCGGTCCGCAGAGAGAGAGAGAGAGAGAGAGAGAGAGAGAGAGAGAGAGAGAGAGAGAGAGAGAGAGAATGTTTGTGTGCCTGTGTGCGTGTGTGTGTGTATGCACACGCGCTCGCTCGCGTGTGTCCGGATGCGCGCGCGCGCGCGCGCGAGAGCATGTGTGTGTGTGTTGTGTGCGTGTGTGTGTATGTTTGTGTGTCTGTATGTGTGTATGCAGGCGCGATCGCTCGCGTGTGCGTGAGTGCATGTGTGTGTGAGTGCGTGCGTGCGTGCGTGGTGTGTGTGTGTGTGTGTGTGTGTGTGTGTGTGTGTGTGTGTGTGTGTGTGTGTGTGTGTGTGTGCGTGTGTGTGTGCTAGTGCGTGCGTGTGTGTGTGCGTGTGTGTGTGTGTGCTAGTGCGTGCGTGTGTGTGTGCGTGTGTGTGTGTGTGTGTGCGTATGTGTGTGTGTGTGTGTGTGTATGTGCTTGTGCGTGTGTGTGTGTGTAAAAGTGATTTAGAGTCAACCATGTAGATCACTTCAGAGAGAGAGAGAGAGAGAGAGAGAGAGAGAGAGAGAGAGAGAGAATCGTGACAGGAATAGCAAGCAAGTAGGTAGAGACGGGTGTGTTGTTGGTGTGCTGGTGTGGGCGGACACATTTGGGTGAGTGGATAATAAACTTGGGATAAAATATTTCCTCCCGCCCCCAGGCATGCCTGGGACATGCAGTGGTACCCTCGCTCTTACTTTGATTGCAGGGGCAGTGACAAAAAAAGGCGTGGGTGGGTGGGGAGTGGGACGGGAGATGAAGTGGTGGTGGTGGTGGCGGAAATGAAAGCCGATAGACAGATTGAAAGACTCAGTAAGACAGATGGATACAAACTAGGGGAGATAAGAGGGATAATACCAGGCACAGCAAAGGTCGATATAGTCTTTTTTTTTTTTTTTTAAGATATAGCCGAAACAGAGAGAGAGAGAGAGAGAGAGAGAGAAGAGAGAGAGAGAGAGAGAGAGAGAGAGAGAGGACGAGAGAGAGAGAGAGAAACAGAGAGAGACAGATAGACAGAGACAGAAAGAGAGAGAGAGACAGAGACAGACAGACAGACAGACAGACAGACAGAGAGAGACTGAGAAAGACAAACAAGACAGAGACAGACAGACAGACAGACAGACAGACAGAGACTGAGAAAGACAAACAGAGACATCTTTATTCGTCAAACATGAAGATTTGAGAGAGACAGACAGACAGACAGGTAGACAGAGACAGAAATTGATACGAGAGAGAGAGAGAGAGAGAGAGAGAGAGAGAGAGAGAGAGAGAGAGAGAGACAGACAGACAGACAGACAGACAGACAGAGGGATAGAAAGACTCAGACAGAGATTGATACGACATAGACAGACAGACAGACAGCCGGACTGAGTCAGATAGACACAGAGACAGAGACAGGGAGAGAGAGTGTAACTGATAGGCATGACACGTAAGCTGACCACGTGTTAGCTGAAGTGTTAGCTGACCACCTCTTCTGAATGTCTCATCCCCCCCCGCCCCCCCCCCCCCCCCTGCAACTGCTTGGCGCCATCCTCAGCCTTAAACCCTAGTCAATTCCGTGCCTACCCGACCCCCCACCCCACCCCGTTCCCCCCGCCCAACCTATTCCCACCTATCTCTACCCAACCATGCCCGCCCCACCCCACCCCCACCCCGTTCCCCCCGCCCAACCTATTCCCACCTATCTCTACCCAACCATGCCCGCCTCACCTCGCACCTCCCCAACCCTAACCACCATCCCCACCACCCCACATACACCCCAAATCCCTCAACCCCTACCCCCCACCCCTACACACACACACACACACACACACACACACACACACACACACACACACACACAAGAGCATTTGCCTCCACCCACTCACCCCTCCTTACTTTAATCCTCATCTCCATCCCTCCTCCTTCATTCCTGGTAAGCCTTTGGTGCAAATCAGCCATAGACTACTGGCCGCGCAGATGTCTCTTGGTTGCAGAAGAGGTAGGGGGTGGTGGTGATGATAGTTTTGATAGTGGTGGTGGTATAGGAGGGGACGGGGGGGGGGGGGGGGTGGATGGGGAGAAGGGAAGGGGATAGTGCTGCTGGAGGTAGGGGGAAACCCTCCTCCCAGCTCAAAAGCAGGTGGTCTCGTTGAGCGCGAAGGGGGAAACAAGTGGAGAAGGAGCCAGCACACTTGATGTAACGGGATTCGGGGACCCCTTGGAGGTTGAATGAGATTGGAATGCGGCACGTGGGGCTGGTGTTCAAAAGAGGACACGGGAGGGGAGGGGAAGGGAGGGAGGGAGGAGGAGGAGGGGGGGAGGGGCTGACTAGGAAGGATAAGGGTGAAGAGGGGGTGGGGGGGGAGGAGGAAGTGGGTGGAGGTGGCAGCGGGGGTGGGGGTGGGGGGTAAGGAGGGGGGATGTATGATTCAGCTTGAGGTTTGGTTCTGGATCGTGTGGAGTTGGCGGATCAGAGATTGAACGACAGGTGAATTAGTGGTTCTGTTAGGTGGATACCAATTCGCTTGGAAGATAATAGATTCGGGCGAGTCAGGTAGCCCGACAAGACATCATCAAATCAATATATATATATATATATATATATATTAAAAGTATATATATCTCTCTCAGTCTCTTTCTGTCTGTCTGTCTGTCTGTCTGTCTGTCTGTCTGTCTGTCTGTCTCTCTGTCTCTGAGGATGGCGCCGTCCTACCTCTTATAATCCTCAAGCATAGGCTCAAAGATTGTCTGTCCCCTACATATCATACTGTTTGCATCATGTTTTTAGTTTTTCAGCTACTTTTTTTCCTCTCCACACTCTGGTTTTCCTTTATCTACTACATTTCACTGGCTGCTTTGGGGGTGCTGCTGGATTCTTTTTTTAACCCTTGGCGGTGAGAACACCACAGAATTATGGACTGTGGTGTGTCTCTCTTTGACGCCAAGAGCACAGACACAATCAGCCGTGTCTCCCTGATGAGTCCGATCCAGCGGACGAAAGGCCCAGGAGCAGGCAATACATGTAGATCTGCCTTCGAGAGGGATTGCGATGGTTCCCTTTTGCAGCTAGTGAAGGGTTCTCATATTTACCATATATATATTT
>CM065724.1:45559804-45572304 GCA_033310375.1 Conus canariensis
ATTGTGAGACCGAGGACAGGGCATTCCAGGCTGAGACATGACATGTTCGCAAATTTCCACATTGGCGAGTCTTCAGGATGCCCATGCGGTACAGCCCCAATGACGGTGGAACACTTCCTGCAGGACTGTCCCACACATAAAAAAAAACTAAGAGCAAAGACCTAGCCTGTCAACATATCGACGAGAGAGAAGCTCTTTAAATCACTGGAAGGCCTCCGCTGTTCAGCAGCCTTCGTCAGATCTCTTGGGGTTCCTGTCTGAGTGTGGGAAGATGGAAAATTCTACAACAAAAAACGCATATGTCACATTGACAATGAATAAAGAGACATACATTAAAACACTGAGAATAAAGTTCTAACGTCTGAAAGGAAAGAATATCACAGGCACATGCTTCGATGCTAGCAATCAGATTTGTTAACTGCATTAGCATGCCTTTTAAAGGCTCTGTACAGATACAAGCATACATTCTTCAGTATGTTGCTGTTAGCATTAGTCGTCAGTAATGCCACAGGGAATAAACATGGGTTTGCATAATGCTTTCACGGAATGTACTTTTGCCGAAGATCGCAGAGTCTAGGACAGCAAAACGGAATATGTTCTTCATGTTCTTTTAAATGTTTGCACATAAGCCATATCAAAGAATGACTTGAAGCTTTATCATACCTGTCACGATGAGTACACTCTCATGTTAATCCGAATGTAAAGTTTGTTAACTTACATTTAAGATATCGGTCAATGTCGATTATAAGATACTTTTCACAGCTCCTGTTTTCAAAACGTCTATACAGAGAAAATTTGTCACTGTTATGAATTATGTGCACACAAGTTCTGCCATCTATAGTCTGTAAATCTTTGAAGAAATTCATGTAAAACCACATCAACATTTTCAACCCCTTGATTCAACCATACCATTCCAAATCCATTCTGAAATCATATTTCTCTTACACTTGACACCGATGTATATTTGCCATGGGAGTCTAGTCACATAAGCATCTCGTAAGCTTTAAAAGATAGTCTGTTTACATTTATACGTAATTTGGTAAGCAGAAAGGGCTGTGGCCTTTTCTGAATAAAACATATTTCCATTTTCCATTTCGTTCTACAGCAGTTTAAAGTTGTAGAAATTCTTGTGTTGCTGAATTGTCAGGAACCAGGGGGTTAATGGAAATGTGGTCATCATCTGAGATTTTCAGAGTTATTTCTTAAAACAATGTTCAAATTGCATGGGTGAACAATGATGGTGTGTGGAATAATTTACTAGTTTAAGTCTTATTGCATATTGTGTGTATTGTTCATGTCTATTGGTTTATAGCTGAATAGTGGTCTCAAAAGTTTCCTAACATTCTTGCAAATTGTATATATCTTTTCTGGTGTACATGCCTTGTATACACACACACACACACACACACACACACACACACACACACAACACACACACACACCACACACACACACACACACACATACACACACACACGCATGCACGCACGCACGCACGCACGCACGCACGCACGCACGCACGCACACACACACACGTCACCGTAAACACTGCGATCCGGCTGCATCGCGATTCTACCAATGGAAACGCCGATCACAGATTCTACCGGGACAGACTGGGATCAGAGTTTATACTGGCAGGATCCTCAATCTTTCCAGGGGAAATCGCGATCCTAATTTCATGCCGATGTAAACAGATTGCAAAAAAAAACAAAGAAACGTTTTGAATCGGACAGCTTTCACTCATACGATCAGAGATCACACGACCATAGCAGCTAGTTATGTGAGAGGTTTCAACCTGTTCGTGATATTTCGGTTTATGACTGAATATTGGAGTCACACGGTTCATCTGAAAAGACACCAATGTACATTCCTCAGGATAATTATACACACGATGAGCAAGCAGAACAAGGCACTATTTTTTTTTTTTTTTTTTTTTTACATAGAAATTCTAACCAATCTTATGGAAAGGGACGACACAAATAATCAATTGTTCAGTAAGTGCCTTTTTCTCTCAGAAACTCGATTTCAATATGACTGCTAGAAACTGGACTTACAGATTACGAAATGCAACTCCTTGTAAAATTCCTGTTTTTCTAAAAAACGATGACATACTTTTTTTTTCCAAACTGATTTATTATTTTACTGTGGAATGTCCTATATATGTATGACCTTGAAAAGAACATACCCAGAAATATTCATCTTCCATATAGATCATTTTCTCTCAGTCACATTTCTTGCTAGCTGGTTAAAAAGTCGCACAATTAATTCATTTGGATGAAACAACATTGTTTCTAGGTTCTTGTTTTGTTTTCTTTTGTTTGGGTTTATAAGATATATATATATATATATATATATATATATATATATTATATTATATTATATTATGTATATATATAGAGAATGGTACTGAGGATCAGCGCAATCTTAAAAACAGTGCTCAACCACAGTGGGAGCGACATTTGTTATATTAAAAGCAAGTTAAAATCAAGCTTCTAAAAACATCTACAAATTTGTTTCACGCTGTGCGGTCGTCAGGATGTGATGAGCTTGTGTTGCCAGTGCCACGTATATATATGGCTAGCTGGTTTGCTGTTGTTTTTTCCCGTGCTACATGTGTTTCTCAGGTGTTGGTTTTTTTCGCTGATAGAAACTTCCATCTGTGTCTGCAATTGTTAACCATTTCTGTTCTAACATTTAGAGTTGCCAACTGTGGTTTACATAGTATAATGTATTTCTCTGTTAGGCATAGATTGCATTTTTTTGAAATGTTGTTGTATGATGCTGCTCTTTTTAAAATTTTCCAAGATATGTTGTAGTCTATGTTTTTTTCTTTAAGTTTCCAAATGTATTTACTCAATTCTGTTTGGTTTTTGTATCTTTCTTTGTTGAATGATTGTTTATGGTTTGCATATCTAGTTTTGAATTGGTTTTCCGTGATACCTACATATGATTCTTTTGCGTTCTCTGATGTTACAGTGGCTTGGTACACAATGTTGTTATAAAGGCATTTGTTGCTTAGGGGGCACTGTTCTTTTTTGGTACAGTTACAAGATTTCCTTTCGTTACCCTCCTTTTTTTCTGTGCTGCTTTTCATTTTGTTTGCTGAATCGATGGCATTTTTAAGGTTTGGCATACATGAATATGATAATTTGATGTTGTTTTTGTTGAATATCTTGAATAATTTATGGTCTTTTGGGAAAGATGATGTCAAGATTTTAAAGAATTCTTTCCCTACATTTGTTTTAACTCTTGACCTTGAATGTTAGAACAGAAATGGTTAACATTGCAGACACAGATGGAAGTTTCTATCAGCGAAAAAAACCAACACCTGAGAAACACATGTAGCACGGGAAAAAACAACAGCAAACCAGCTAGCTATATATATACGTGGCACTGGCAACACAAGCTCATCACATCCTGACGACCGCACAGCGTGAAACAAATTTGTAGATGTTTTTAGAAGCTTGATTTTAACTTGCTTTTAATATAACAAATGTCGCTCCCACTGTGGTTGAGCACTGTTTTTAAGATTGCGCTGATCCTCAGTACCATTCTCTTAACTGCTCCATACGTTGAGCACTTTGAATCAGCAAATTTTAAAATGGAAAAAATCAACTTTAAACAATCCATCAAAAACATTCCGTTAGCTAAACCCCAGTGCTACATGAAGAAAATGATAGGACAAACGGAAAAATTCATCAAAAATATGAGATGGAAAGCATTTTTCTTTTTAAACCCCAACGCTAAAAAAGAGGATAAAAATACATACGACTTCAAGTCATGGCGAGTACCACCAGCCATTGAAGAAATGAAAACATTTGAAGAAAAAATGAGAAGAATATTAGCCAACATAGATTTCAAAAAATCTAATAACAAATTTCAATCAGCGTTAGAAAAGGAAATTAAACAAATTCAAAATGACACCAAAATATTTGTGAAGGCGGATAAAACCAATAACTTTTACAAAATAGAACCTGAAGAGTACTCAAAACTCCTTGATAAAAATATCCAGAAAAATTACAGAAAGGCTGACAAGGCTACATATGATCACATCAGAAAGAAAGAAAAGGAACTTGTGCACCAAATGGACCTAAGTGACAGAGTAGAGACCACAGCAGCTAGAGAAGCCTTTATTACACTTAAAGACCACAAACCCAATTTCTTGAACAACCCAACATGTAGACTGATAAACCCTTCCAAATCTGAACTAGGGAAAATTAGTAAAAAAATCTTAGAGAAAACCATAAAAAAACATAAAAGAAAACACTGAACTCAATCTCTGGAAAA
The DNA here is from genome assembly GCA_033310375.1 of Conus canariensis. Classification (NCBI taxonomy): domain Eukaryota; kingdom Metazoa; phylum Mollusca; class Gastropoda; order Neogastropoda; family Conidae; genus Conus; species Conus canariensis. The sequence goes on from CM065724.1 coordinate 45,564,092, forward strand.
ACACATATGAAGTAATACAATGGTTCCAAAACCTCAATAAACAAGAAAATACAGTTTTTATAACATTTGACATAGTAGATTTCTACCCATCTATAGATGAAAAGCTACTAACTAAAGCTATAAAATTTGCCAACAAGTACACAGAAATATCAGGGTCAGAAATGGAAATCATTTTCCACACAAAGAGAACTTTACTGCACAATAAAAATGAAACCTGGATTAAGAACACAAGCAGGAATTCAACTTTCGATGTCACAATGGGATCATACGATGGTGCCGAAACTTGCGAACTTGTCGGACTATTCATGTTATCCAATTTTCAAAAAAAACTTGGAAAACAAACTGGACTGTACAGGGATGACGGCCTTGCCGCTCTGAATGACAACCCTAGAAATATTGAAAATAAGAAAAAAGAATTGTGTAAAATTTTCCACAACCAAAACTTAAAAATCACAATAGAAGCAAACAAAAAGATAGTGAACTATTTAGACATAACGTTAGACCTCAACCAACACACATATAAACCATACAAGAAACCAAATGACACGCCTGTTTATGTAAACATCAAAAGCAATCACCCACCCTCCATACTGAAAACAATACCCAAAAGCATAAATAAAAGACTATCCAATTTGTCATGTAACGAAACAGTATTCAACAACGCTACAGCTGAATACCAAGAGGCGTTACATACAAGTGGCTACAATTACAAACTAAGATACGATCCAGACAATGATACAAAAAGATGCAGAAAGAACAGGAAAAGGAATATCATATGGTACAATCCCCCATATGATGCAAGAGTTAAAACAAATGTAGGGAAAGAATTCTTTAAAATCTTGACATCATCTTTCCCAAAAGACCATAAATTATTCAAGATATTCAACAAAAACAACATCAAATTATCATATTCATGTATGCCAAACCTTAAAAATGCCATCGATTCAGCAAACAAAATGAAAAGCAGCACAGAAAAAAAGGAGGGTAACGAAAGGAAATCTTGTAACTGTACCAAAAAAGAACAGTGCCCCCTAAGCAACAAATGCCTTTATAACAACATTGTGTACCAAGCCACTGTAACATCAGAGAACGCAAAAGAATCATATGTAGGTATCACGGAAAAACCAATTCAAAACTAGATATGCAAACCATAAACAATCATTCAACAAAGAAAGATACAAAAACCAAACAGAATTGAGTAAATACATTTGGAAACTTAAAGAAAAAAACATAGACTACAACATATCTTGGAAAATTTTAAAAAGAGCAGCATCATACAACAACATTTCAAAAAAATGCAATCTATGCCTAACAGAGAAATACATTATACTATGTAAACCACAGTTGGCAACTCTAAATGTTAGAACAGAAATGGTTAACAATTGCAGACACAGATGGAAGTTTCTATCAGCGAAAAAAACCAACACCTGAGAAACACATGTAGCACGGGAAAAAACAACAGCAAACCAGCTAGCTATATATATATACGTGGCACTGGCAACACAAGCTCATCACATCCTGACGACCGCACAGCGTGAAACAAATTTGTAGATGTTTTTAGAAGCTTGATTTTAACTTGCTTTTAATATAACATATGTAATATATATATAATATATATATATATATATATACGGCTGCACTCTTAAGATGTTAAACTTTATTTCGTAATCAAATATGGGATGGGGGGGGGGGGGGGGGGGGGAAGGGGGGGGGGAAGAAGTCCGCCTTCTCTTCCTTCCCCACTGCCCAACAATTCTATGGAGCGACTGAGGTTATTTATTTTCTGTTAATTTGGAGTGAAATTGGAGTGCTATTAAGTTTTCATCTCCCAAACCGTAGAAAGGCTCGAAGGTTTAAGTAAACCTGACATTTCAAATATGTTTGTTTTCTCTCTCTCTCTCTCTCTCTCTCTCTCTCTCTCTCTCTCTCTCTCTCTCTCTCTCTCTCTCTCTCTCTCTCTCGCCCGCGTGCGTTTCCCCTCTTGCATGATGTTGGTTCACCTGAAGCAATTTCCTCACCGTCACCAAACTATCGGAGAACCGCTCAGCTTCTCAGATAACCTGCAAAGGTCGGCCACCACCAACACAGCCAATATTAGACTTCTGCTAGGGATGAGAGGAGCGGTGTTCAAATATCAACACGTCATGTGCGGGGCAGTGGGGGGTGGGGGTGGGGTGGGGGCTGGGTCGGGGGGTCGGGGGTGGGGGTACAAAGTTTGGCTTTGCTCCCATCTCCTCTCCAAGTCCTCTTCTTCTCCATCTCATCCCCCACCTTCCCGCCTCCTGCTCACGCCCCCCCCCCCCCCCCGCCCCCCCATCCCGCCTCAAGCACAGAGAGCACAACGTCACAGATTATTGATCTGGGAATGATGTTTGGAGGAAATTACCACAACAATCGGCCATTATTTGGGACGTGGGGGAGAGAGAAATATTGAAAGGTGTCGACATGTTGTGTTGTGTGTGTGTGTGTGTGTGTGTGTGTGTGTGTGTGTGTGTGTGTGTGTGTGTGTGCACATGCGTGCAAGAACACACACAGAAGCACACACGCATACACACACGCACACGCACGCACGCACGCACTCACACACACACATGCACACATACACACACACCACACAAAAACACACACACCATATATATTGACGAACAATACAAATGCAGATGATCACACACACACACACACACACACACACACACACACACACACACACACACACACACACACTACACACACACACACACACGCACGCATACAGACACTCACGCACACATGCACACATACAGATACATTTATCGTACGGGATGAGAGAGAGAGAGAGAGAGAGAGAGAGAGAGAGAGAGGAGAGAGAGAGAGAGAGAGAGAGAGAGAGAGAGAGACTATGTCAAAAGCACCTCCTTTTTCACACCCACCCATCCACACACACAAAACCACACACACACACACACGCACGCACGCACGCACGCACGCACGCACGCACGCACACAAACACACACACACACACACACACACACACACACACACACACACACACACACACACACACACTTTCTCCATCTCCTGACACGCCAGTTAGCAGAGTAACTTCAAGCAGTAAGCACACCATAATATATGAACACACACATTCACTCACACGACACTCCAGACACCACTGCAGCACAGAGCTATCTGAAACGAACCAAACGAAAACAACAAAAGCTCATGTGCGCAAAATTTAATACTTTGCCAGTAAATCATTCTGAATTAACGCCACGCAGATCGCCCACGACCTAACGAACAACGTATGAAGCAAGACACACTGTGAACAACCGAGTTGTGACCAAAACAAAGTTGTTCAAGTCAAGTTTCAGCAGATCTGTTCAACAGGCAAGGTTTGTGTTCACACTATGACCTTCAGGTCACATGACCATTTGACAGTGTGACACACAAACCACGCACTGAGTGATACACAGGTTACACATTTTGTTTCGTAAACCAATACACTACAAAGTATATCTTTGAAACGCAGCACTTACATATCGCTCGCGTTCCATATTCATTCAGAGTTAAGAAGGGATGGTTGGGGGGGGGGGGGGGGGGGGGGGGAGGTAGTGGGGAGAAACTCTAGGGAGAGCTTGACAGCAAGTTCCAAACAAGAAGATATCTCTCAACTTCCCTCTCCAACACTCATATCAGTTAGCTGCAAGGAGCGGCGACTGCAGGCGGAAGTCTAAACAAATCTTTTGAAAAAGTTTATAAATACATCCGCCAAACATGAACAAAACGAATCACAAGACAAAACACGACGCGTTTCGACCTCTTGGATCTTCTTCAGTCACGATAAACAACACTCGGGAAAACGAAAATGAAGAAAGAGCAATCACTTCTCTGGTCAAATTCGGCGCAAGATGGGCGATTCTCAACGCTAGAGGGTCGAAACGCGTCGTGTTTCGTCTTGGGATTCGTTTGTACATGTTTGGCGGATTTATTACATGAACTTTGTAAGATTTCCCTACACAAGTGTTTTGCCGCTAAACACCTGATGTTCTAGGGGAGCCACGCTGAATCATGACTTCTAAATGTCTGTCTGTTTTCAGGAAGAAACAAAAAAGTTGAAGCAACGGAACACCCATGTATAGACTTGCAATATTTTGATTTACTAGAAAACCTTTCTCGACCACCAACGCTGGCAACTGGCCAGAGAATGCATTAAGGGTAATTACCGGCAAATACCGGCGAGCACATATGCAAGTCCATTGTGCAAAGCTTTTCTTAAATCTGTTTTTATCAACACTTACAAAAAAAACCCCTCAATATAATGCCACGCAATACTAAGCAAAGTATCCCAGTATAAGCAACACATACACACAACATTTCTCAAAATAAATACAACGCAGAACGATGCCAAAGACTGCACATTAAGGCAATGCAGTTCTAAAAACACAATACTTAAATTACCATACACCGCAACACAAAACAGCACAGAATAGTACTGCATAACAGATAACAAAACACTATAACATAACACAGTACAATACAATACGATATAGGACAACGCAAAACACTAAGGTTTTTTTTTTTCTTTATCCGAACATACACACATACATATACTGCAGCAATCGTGGAAACCATATACGTTGTGACATCATAAAACACTGCGTTTCATACAATCTTGATGAAAACAAATCGACATTAATCATATTTAAGATGTCAGGTATACCAAGAGAAGAAGAAAAAGAGAGAAGGAGCAAGGGAGCAAATTATCCACTCAGACCTCGGGGCACCATTTTTTATGTCCCTTTGGCGAAGGGACAAAAGTCTACACAAAGCAAGGACACAGCGAGGCCCGAAAACCTCACGTTGGGAAGAATAGAGTCCCCTGTTTCTGTCGGACCGGTATTGTAAAATGTTGAGCTGATCACCACTGTCAGGCTATTTTGGTATTAGCTGTGGATTTCCATGCCCGTTGGAGTGTGTGTGTGTGTGTGTGTGTGTGTGTGGTGTGTGTGTGTGTGTGTGTGCGCGCGCGCGTGCGTGCGTGCGTGCGTGCGTTGTGTGTGTGTGTGTGTGTGTGTGTGTGTGTGTGTGTGTGTGTGTGTGTGGTTGTGAGAGACAGAGAGAGAGAGAGAGAGAGAGAGAGAGAGAGAGAGGGGGGGGACACGAGATGGCTTGTGCTTTAATGAGATGCATTGGTATGTGTGTGTGTGTGTGTGTGTGTGTGTGTGTGTGTGTGTGTGGATGAGTGGAGAGAGGAGAGAGAGAGAGAGAGAGAGAGAGAGAGAGGAGAGAGAGAGAGAGAGAGAGAGAGGAGGAAGGACATGAGATTGCTTGCGTTTTAATGAGATGCATTGGTGTGTGTGTGTGTGTGTGTGTGTGTGTGTGTGTGTGTGTGTGTGTGTGTGTGTGTGTGTGTGTGTGTGTGTGTGTGAGTGCGTGAGAGAGAGAGAGAGAGAGAGAGAGAGAGGAGAGAGAGAGAGAGAGACAGACAGACAGACAGACAGACAGACAGAGAAGACGCGAGATCGCTTGTGCTTTAATGAGATACATTGTGGAGTAAACATAGCCTTAATGAGATCTTTTCTTAAATGTCTATATAAAGTACAGGTTGGGGAACATAACATATACGACACCAGAGAGGCAGGAAAAGGGAGCGAGCAGCACGGAGGATTAAGGGATTATAACGTGGCAGCAGGCTACTGAAGTCAGAACGAGTACTAACGCCGGGAGATGTTGAACAGAGAAAAGAAGACTTAAGTCAAAAACCCAGAGCGGAGAAGACGACAGGAGAAGACTCCACTTTGGAAAAACAAAGTCCCTGGAAGACGACGTCAACAACCAAGTCCTGATCCTGATTCCAGACGACCCAAGGCGTCTCCATCACCTGCTGCCTATCCGGAAACAAGGAGCCATTCTGAAGAAGCCATTCTGAAGAAGCCATTCTGAAGAAGCCATTCTGTAGAAGCTATTCTGTAGTAGCCATTCTGAAGAAGCCATTCTGAGGAAGCCATTCTGTAGAAGCCATTCTGTAGACGCTATTCTGAAGAAGCCATTCCATAGAAGCCATTCTGTAGAAGCCATTCTGAAGAAGCCATTCTGAAGAAGCCATTCTGTAGAAGCTATTCTGAAGAAGCCATTCTGAAGAAACCATTCTGAAGAATCCATCCTGACGAAGCCATTCTGTAGAAGTTATTCTGAAGAAGCCATTCTGAAGAAGCCATTCTGTAGAAGCCATCCTGAAGAAGCCATTCTGTAGAAGCCATTCTCTAAAAGCCATTCTGAAGAAACCATTCTGAAGAAGCCATCCTGAAGAAGCCATTCTGTAGAAGCCATTCTGTAGAAGCCATTCTGTAGACGCCATTCTGAAGAAGCCATTCTGAAGAAGCTGTTCTGAAGAAGCCATTCTGTAGAAGCCATTCTGTAGAAGCCATTCTGAAGAAGCTATTCTTTAGAAGCCATCCTGTAGAAGCCATTCTGAAGAAGCCATTCTGTAGAAGCCATTCTCTAGAAGCCATTCTGTAGAAGCCATTCTGAAGAAGCCATTCTGAAGACGCCATTCTGTAGAAGCTATTCTGAAGAAGCCATTCCATAGAAGCCATTCTCTAGAAGCCATTCTGAAGAAGCCATTCTGTAGACGCCATTCTGTAGAAGCCATTATGAAGAAGCCATTCTGTAGAAGCCATTCTGTAGTAGTCATTCTGTAGAAGCCATTCTGTAGTAGCCATTCTGTAGAAGCCATTCTGAAGAAGCCATTCTGTAGACGCCATTCTGTAGAAGCCATTTTGAAGAAGCCATTCTCTAGAAGCCATTCTGTAGTAGTCATTCTGAAGAAGCCATTCTGTAGTAGCCATTCTGAAGACGCCATTCTGAAGAAGCCATTCTGAAGAAGCCATTCTGTAGAAGCCATTCTGAAGAAGCCATTCTGACGAAGCCATTCTGTAGAAGCCATTCTGAAGAAGCCATTCTGAAGAAGCCATTCTGCAGAAGCCATTCTGAAGAAGCTATTCTGTAGAAGCCATTCTCTAGAAGCCATTCTGAAGAAGGCAGTGTGTAGGAGCCATTCTGTAGAAGCCATTCTGAAGACGCCATTCTGAAGAAGCCATTCTGTAGAAGCCATTCTGTAGAAGCCATTCCGAAGAAGCCATTCTGAAGAAGCTGTTCTGAAGAAGCCATTCTGTAGAAGCCATTCTGAAGAAGCCATTCTGTAGAAGCCATTCTGAAGAAGCCGTTCTGAAGAAGCCGTTCTGAAGAAGCCGTTCTGAAGAAGCCATTCTGTAGAAGCCATTCTGAAGAAGCCATTCTGAAGAAGCCATTCTGAAGAAGCCATTCTGTAGAAGCCATTCTGTAGAAGCCATTCTGAAGAAGCCATTCTGTAGAAGCCATTCTGTAGAAGCCGTTCTGAAGAAGCCATTCTGTAGAAGCCATTCTGAAGAAGCCATTCTGTAGAAGCCATTCTGTAGAAACCATTCTGAAGTAGCCATTCTGTAGAAGCCATTCTGTAGAAGCCATTCTCTAGAAGCCATTCTCTAGAAGCCATTCCATGGTGTAACAGAGACAGAACTTTGGTGTGGTGAAATATGGGTGTATTTGGAAACCTGGACAAGTAAGGAGCCAGTTTGTAGCATTCAACACAGGATAAATTCAGCACTGATTTTTTTCCTATTGCTATTATCTTTCTGCACTTGAATTTTTCGAGTGCGTATGATCATTAGAGTAGAAATTATCTTTGTTCTTTACAGTCATGAGAGAAAACGCGAATGCGTGACGCCACATACTCAGAGAAGAGTGGAATGTTTGGTGCGTGCATGAGTGCGTATCTGCGTGTATTGAGTGAATATATCCTTGGTGTTTTGGGGGTAATAAGCCTGACTTTCGAAACAGTAACCACACTTAAGCGATGCCATCTCGACTTCCTCTACCCTGGACGTTTTCATGTCTCAGTCTTACAGATGAGGAGTTTGCTTCATTCTGCTTTCATATGGCACAATGATTCCACTCAGATCTTTTAATGTCTTGAAGTACATAAGAGGAGTAGAATACCCGGGTCTCATGTTACTCTCTTGATGGTCTTAAGAGGGTTTTCCTAGTCTGGAAGATCCCTGAGCACTCCGCAGCTCCATCCAGTATATCCCGATTTGCATGTTCATTCACACCTGAGAAAACGGAGAAAATAACCCAGGATATACAAATATAGCCAGGAATTAAACCAGTACAGGACTAAATTTAAAGGAAATGAAGCC
>CM065724.1:45577304-45619804 GCA_033310375.1 Conus canariensis
ATACTTTCGCTCACAGAACATTACACACCTGCTGAAAATAGGGTAGCATCCCAGAACAGCGTGCCTGATGTTCTTGTTAGCTGAGACTCTTATGCCATGAATATGCTTGTCTTCTATTTCACTTCAGTACAGGTAATACCGGTCTTCCGTCTATAGTTCTAAATGGTTCTTCCATCTAACTTCGCAGAGGCCGAGAACATGCCGGGAGTAAATGTCCGTCTCACGGGTCAAAACTTGCAGTTTTCAAACCAGCCCAAGTGTTCCTACGTTTCCGGGTGAGGAATGCGATAACGTTCTTATACGGAAACTTTGTACTTTTCCCCTAGTAGTTCACTTCCATGTCCATTGTGGTGGAGATCGATGACTGGCATCATCATTGTTTACCCAGGCTGCGACCAATCTTTCACAGAATCTGTACATTTTTCTTTTTCAGGCGGCTCGTCTTGGGCACGTAAATCCTGGCAGGGCCCATCTCTTTGCAGGTTGGATATTCTTGTTGGGTTTACTCCCTTCTTGCGGCAGACATACGGAGTTACATATCTACTAGTAGCAGAAGAGAATCTCTAACTTAACTTCTGCAGATTCCACTGTAATGAGAACACCAATGGTAGATTACTATACCTGCTAGAATCTGCCGATAGTTATGACTTGGTTCTTGTCAACACTCGGCAAGCCTAAAACATCCTGACGATGGACATGTACTCCTCAAACAGTCAGTATCAAAGCTAGATAGACTTTATCCTTGTGAAGAGCCCAAACAGGTCTGGCATCTAGGGCTAAATCAAGGACATCCCCAGGAGCTGACATTGGCTTAACGAACCTTAAACACGGTTGAAATACAGCAAGAGAGTGAAAACGCCCTCTTAAAATCAGTCTTGACAAAGTGATAGATCTTGACATTGCTGAACAATTCCAGTCGGCCTTAGGAGGAACATGCGTCCAAGTACTAAATCTGTAAGTCTTTGAAAGTCTCCTTAACCATATTAACAACGTGATGACTGAAACAGCAACACGGGTCACGGGAACAAGCCGATGGAAATCAAAGCCATAGATCGCCAACGATACACAGAAAATGTGTAACACTAGAGGAAGCTCAAACGCAGTTATGACGACTGAGAGAGGGAAGGATACAGTACTATAGAGACAAGAATCAGTCATGAAATAAAAGTAAATGAAAGATGGATTGAACACCAGAATGAAGACATAGAGGAATACTTGGACAACAACAGAACAAGGAAAGCTTTTAAACCAAACGAAGATCAAGTCGGCATGATTCAGTAACTGTCCGACAGAGAAAGAAGACGCCAAGAGTGGATTGAATATTGCTCCGAATTCTACAACAAGCAGTGCAAGGAAATCCAAGGGCAATGATAAGTACAGGTTTCATCAAATGAAGACGACTTTCTGATACCCCGTGAAGAAGTTGTAGGAAGGTAGTCACTGAAATATAGATGTATAGATATGCCAGTTCTTGTCAGAGTGTTTATTTTTTGTGTTCTCCCAGGAAATTGATTTTTCTGGTTTTAATTCTATGCAGGATTGCTGTAGGATATTCAGTGGATGCGAATGTTATCTACTTATCAAAGAGTTATGTCAATTTCTGTGTATTGTTTCAACGTTGATACATAAACTGGGACAACTAGTCCACGTCTATAGCTTACGCTTGACTGTGAACATTTTCCAAAGTTTTATATGAATATTTGGGTGAAGACAAACAACTTCGTTGATGTGAAGATTTATGTAACTGTCAAGTCTTGAGAGATCCCTGAAGCATATATCAAATCTTTTAACAAGATTGTAGCTAAACATGAAGTACTGTAAAAATAATTAACACTAAATAAGCGAGCGAGCAGCCTCTAATCAACTTGATAAAACCCGTGGAACCCTCCTACTTGAAGGACAATAGTCTGAGCATTCTCAGGAAACTATGTGGTTCGTATCAGTAGTCGAAGTGCAGAGATTAGCATCGCAAACTGACAGTCAACACATTGTATGTCAACACATTGTTTGTTTGGCTGGACAGTACACTAAATATCTGCTTTGTTTAGCTCAGCTCCAACCTGCAACCGCTCATAACATAATTTGTATTGCGCTCAAAGCAAGGCGAAGATCGCACAGTGGATTATATTTCACATCAAATGTACGTCTGTAATACCAGTTCTTGTCGAACACGGTAGGTATGTGTATATCTTGGGACAACCTTCTTCTCCTGCTTCTTCTTCTTGTTCTTGTTGCTCTTTTTCTCCTCCTCCTCCTCCTCCTCCTCCCTCTCCTCCTCCTCCTGTTCTTCTTCTCAGCGCTATGAAAAATTATTGGGCACCGCACGGAGTTACTGCAAATCCATCTTCATGTAATGAATCCTGCACAGTCGGAACACTCCTTTGCTTTGTTTCTTGTAAAGTTCAGAGCAATATTCTGTCAACCGTTTTCTGACGTGAGACGGCTGACATTTTTTTTTTGAAAGGATTTTTGATACAACTTTGCTTCTGTTTTGTAAATCTTAACGGCGTTCATCGTGTCTTTCTTGTCTAGATTGTTGTCAATGCCCTCACACTGTTGTTCCACCCAGTTTTCCAGTGCATTTTTGACCAGTTCCCGTGTGGATAGCATTGTGCGCTTTTCTCTCTTCTTTCCTTACTTTTCTTGTGTTGTTTTATGTTTCATCTACTTGCCCAGTATTTGAGAGATATTGCTTCTAGTTCATGATTTAGATTTCCATCGGATTAACCATGTGAATTCTGTTGGTATTTTATTTATTACTTGGGTTAAATTTGTTTGTGAGAAATTCGAGATCTTCTTCAAGCAGTAGGAGTGAGACGAAGTACCCTCTTCTGGTCGTTTGATGTAATTCAACGATGCAAGAATCTTTTATTTGTCAAGACTGAATTGGAGACAGTTGTTTTCAACACTTTTGTTTCTGTTGAACAGCACTTTGAAGTTCATAATAACAAGTTCATTGTCATTGCCAAGACTGCGTCTCCTGGACATGCCTTAATTTCATTCCTATTGACTCCAGTTCTTTACTTGAATATAGCATGTCTGGCTGACCGTCTGGGAGCGTCCAGTCCGTCGTAGAGACACTCTGTGGTCACCTCGCGTTATCAAGAACCAAGTCATTATCCCTGGCAAGTTCTAGCAAGTGTAGTCCCCTGTTATATGAGGCCTTATTGCAGTAGGGGTTGCAGGAATTCACCCAGTCTTCTTAAGCTTAAAAAAAAAAAAAAAAAAAAAAAAAAAAAAACCAGCATCATCATTCTAGACACTCTAAACGAGGGACATGTCTTTCCTGTCAACCTTGCTGGTGACCGTTGGAAGCTGAGTGTAGAAATCTTCAATCTGGTCATCACCAAAGTATGGTGTGAGAGGACTTGTTACCATTTTATATTTCTCTTACAGGCAGATAGTCACGATCCTGCAGGACATAGTGTAGTATCCCATTACATCGCTACTGATGTTCTTGGAGACTAAAAGCCCCACTTCATTCATGAGTTTGCTTCCCCTCCTGTGTAGCATAGGGAATACCCTTCCACTGTCCGAACGTCTTCGTTGGTCTTCCATTTCACTTCGCAAAGGCTGAGAATGTGTCTTGAGTGTCTGTACATTCCCCGTGGCGAATAGGATAATGTTTCCTCCACGGGGTCTCTGTGGATTTCCCCAGCAGCACATTTTTCGTGCCTGCTCTTGAGGATGTTGACGGAAAGCCTGGTCATCGGCTATACACGTTCCTTTTTGATGTCGCTTATAGTTATCAAGCCGAAACTAGCGGTTCCCATCCTTCTCCAGGTCGGATTTACTTGTTTGGTTTACTTACCACATACAGCATGTATTAGGGGTTACGTGATTATCTGTTGCAGAGAAGAACCTCTCACCCGAGCAGGCGCCGCGGCGTGGCGGTCAGCGTCGTGAATTCCGGGCTGGGAGGTCGTGGGTTCGATTTCTATTAGACTCTTTATTTGTAGGGTGTTTTCACCCTGACCGGTTCCGAATCAGAGCTGAGTTTGCCGCAGTCTCCAATGAGAAGACTAGTGCCACACAGTTAAGTTTCACCCATTTAATGCATGGAGACTGTTGCTTAAGTTCTCTGACAATGCTGCAGATGTCTGTTTCACTCGGGCCTTTTCGACGCTGGCATATATTGAAAAAGGAAGTTTTGGGTGCAGCCCTGTCATACGGTCTCAATCCAGAATGGAGCTCTATAGCATCATCTCCATCATTCAAATCCTCATAGATCAGCATTGAAAGAAAAGTATCAAATTCTGTGGCCCTTAACGTTCGGTTCTCATGGAATTCACAGTCTCGATTCCTTCTCAAGGTCTATGCCCTTGGTGAGTTTGTATTAGTTCGACAGTACTGGCAAATTCATAGAGGCTGATGTTGAATGGATGCGGTGCGCCCTCCGCAGGGGGCACTCACTCATGCTGATTCCATGGATAAGCAGTTTTTGTCCTCAGTAGAGAGCTCAGTAGGTAGCCATCTCCTATTGGTGGATCAGAATAGATCTCTGAACATGACCAGAGTGACACGATAGTTGTGCAGTATCTCCTCTGGTGGGTTATCTAATGACGACTTGATAGCATCATCTCCATTAGCCGGAATAGCTCAGCTGGTAGAGCGCCGGACTCGTGATCTTGGAGTTGCGAGTTCGAATCTCCGCCGGGCCGTTTCGGTACAGGGGGATTTTCGAATCTCCGCCGGGCCGTTTCGGTACAGGGGGATTTTTCCCTCAGAGTTAACATTGGTTCTGACTCCATTTTTCATACAGTCCTTCGAACGAGACTATAAACCGAGGTTCCGTGTGTGAACGCACGCATAACATCTTGCACACACGTAAAATCCCATCACCAACTTTCGGAAGAGAAGGCCAGTTTGGCCGTTGGTATGGAGGACACGTTACACATAGCATGCACCCTGCATGAGAAATGGAAAGAATGAAGGAAGTAAGGACATTGAGTGAATAATATTGAACGATATTGACTGGATGACACGGGAAACGACTGAATGAAGCGCCAGCTGGCAGCTCTTCAGTCGGCACTACCCAGGTAGGTAGCCCGTTGTGTAAAGAGAGCGGATTGTAAAGCGCTTAGACCTTGATCTCTAGCCGAGAATAGCCAATACATAAGTATTCATTATTATCATTATTAGATTAACTGCTTCCTGTGCACTGTTGATGCCGGGACTGTAGCGGGACAAGCCATTGTGCTGCTGTAGACAGGTAGCCGGAATGAGCGACATGGAGTTAATGCTACTCAAAGGGAGTGGAAGATGAGACGGAGCACACACACACACACACACACACACACACACACACACACACACACACACACACACACACACACACACACACTCATACACACACACCGCGCGAGCGCACATGCATCCCCTGACATTACTTGTTTATTGCCTGGAAATAACTAAAATAGTAATGTGATGAAGCCCACGGATGTCCAGTCATGCAGACTCAAATGTAGTATTAATGAATCCTTATTGTTTTCGTTCTTGTTTCATTTTTCATCATCATCATCATCATCATCATCATCATCATCATCATCATCATATCATCATCGTCATCATCATCATCATCAGATAGAAGACGGGAAAAAGTCTCAAACTCTATAGTTCTCTGTAGAAGAGCATAGGATCACAATAAGTAACAAAAACAAAATGTGCTCAAAGTCATTGTGGTTTTCACAAGAACAAAACTGTCATTAGGAGCTCAATTTAAGCGTAGACAAAATCTTCTGTGGTTTCATAAACTCGAGATTTCTAGTTCAGGAAATGAATCTTTAAGCTGTGTTTGAGTAAGCAAGATCACCTTTAGTTTTGTGAAGGGGGTTTCGTCTTGTCTTAAAAAATTAAGATATCCAAAAGGTCATCTTTACTCTGAAAAAAAGTAAATCCCTTGTAAAAAAATCTAACTTACACAAATCACCTTTGATGTTGATAAAGACGTAATTGTGTTGCACAGAACACGATACTAATAAACAAACAAAAAAGTCTGCAGTGTACACAAACCACTTTGGGATTCGGATTTGTCTCTTTAAGCATATAACTCTTAAAGAAGCTACAATGTCATCAGGAAGGTCATCTCTGGTTTTGATTAAAAAAAATGTGGTCTTCTGGCAAGGCGTCTGTGTACCCAGCACAGTGAATGTGGTACGTGCCCCTCCCTGTTGATGACTGGTGATCAGGATAAGGCGTGTACACACATTTGGAACTGGACGTACAAGAGTCAGACGCCAGCAGGTCTCAGTCTGTCTGTATGTCTGTCTATCCTAGCATTACCAGGCAAGTACTGTGAAGTTAAGAAAAGGTAATATTTTCAGACTTGGTAAGTTTTGATTTCAATCTTTGAATGAATTTTCCAATGTCTCGTTTCTTTTTGGAGCAGTTTGTTGCATACTTGGTTCACTATGATTGGGAGTGTCTTTTTTAAAGGCAACAAAACAACAAAACAACATATCACCACAACTATCAAAAAAAGTTTATATATATATATATATATATATATATATATATATATACATATGTGTGTGTGTGTGTGTGTGTGTGTTGTGTGTGTGTGTGTGTGTGTGTGTGTGTGTGTGTGTGTGTGTGTGTGTGTGTGTGTGTTATACCTGTAGTCATACTACCTCATGAAAGAAGTGCAGAGTCATACAATAAAAACCTAACTTCTCTCTCACGGGGGCTACTCAACAGGTTCTCTGGATCGGAAAATCAGATACAAACGTCACAGTCAAAGTAAGACTATATCATACAAGGAGAATGCCGTCAAAACTCCCGACAGAAAATTTCGTAATCGGTCTGTCAAAAGGGAAAGAGATTGAAAGTGAGAGTTAGTCCTTCCAGTCATTTAAAATGATTCTGGGAATTCAACATTTTCATGTCGTGATCTACTCTCATATTTATCAATGAAAATCTTCTCTACAGTCCCTGGAAATTTCAGTGAGTTGTTTTGGAAAGTGATTTCTATCAAAACGAATGATTTATAAGTGGTTCAGTGATTTCGTGCTTGAAAGAAGAGCTTAAAAGACCATCATTGTAGTAGGACGCCACGAATACCACCAAAAGTTACTGGCGAGAGAGAGCCCATGGATTACTGTATGGAGCTACAGGATACACAAGACAATTCATCATGGAGCGTTATGGACAATTGTCACGAACCCCTCGAAATCGGAAAGCGTTGAGCCGTTGGATCCTTCACAGCCTCTCAGAGAGCAGAAGAGCGCAAGGGTGCATGATGTACGCAAATGTTTCACAGGTCACTGAGGCAGACAGAACATGCGTGGTTCATCATAACAGGAGATGAAACGATGATTTTGATTTTCAAATAGGATCCAGAACCCACTGTTTGGTTGTTCCCTAGTGACAACCTGCCTACAGAATTTAACCTCAAAAGAAACACTGCAGGGCAAACAATCGCTTGATTCTTTTCAAAAACAATACCACTTGCGGAAGCGAAATCTGTCACCTTTGTCTAGGTCTGACTCGTTTATGAATCTACAAAAAGTGACGGAAGCGTGGTAGCAGACAGCACGCACGCGCTGGAACCCAGGATATGTTGCTGCACCATGACAATGCCAGTGCTGATACAGCTCCCAAAACTATTGAGTTTCTGAATGAGAACAAAGTGCAGCTGGTCACCCAGCCCTATTATCTGCATCAAATGGCCACATGCCAATCCTTTCTCTTCCCCTTTGTGAAAAAAGCAGCCACGAGGAAATAGTGTCTCAGAGGGCTGAAGAAGCCCAAGAGTATTTTGAGGGTATGTTTTCCAACATGCCAGAAGTGACGTGGGGGAAGCGGGCATTATGATCAAGCAGTTCGAAGGAATGACGAGGTGTATACGCGGTGATGGAGGATGCTTTGAGAAGTTGGACTAACTTTCCTTGCACCAAATGATACAGAAACGGGGTTTCCGCAAAGTTGTGGAGTGTCCCCCAACAGCAACAACAAAACTACCAGTAGTTACCTTCCATTTAACATCTATGTCCGTCTGAGTTGGATCTTAATGGGAATTGTGGCTTCAAACCCACAGCGCCTAATCGTACGTCTATGTTATTATGCATACAGATTTTTTTCTTTCAGCGCAAAACAAATATACCAAAACAAATCCCAGTTTGTTCCCCTTTAACAACTCTGCATTAGAAATGAAAAAAACCCCACTGAAATCTGATGAAAAATTGATGTTTTCAAAATGGCTTATCACAAAGAAAATTCAGATTTTTTACGCGTTCTTATTTATATCTTGTTCCGTTTGTCTCCCAAAACTTTAGCAGTTCTTTCAAGTCTGAAATATTGACTGTTTATAACAACAACAACAATCACATCAACAACAACCACAACAATGATAATAATAGTAGTAGTAATAATACTAATACTCGTAGAAATAATGATGAATTTACAACAACAACAACATCAATAATGATAATGTAAACAACAATAACGGCAACAACAACAACAACGACAGGGACACAACAACAACAACAACAACAACAACGACGATAATAATAATAATAATAATAATAATGACAATAATAATAATAATAATCATAATGATAATAATACCGGCAGCATTAAGAAGAAGAAAAAAAGAGAAGAGGAGGAAGACCAACAAGAAGGAGAAGGAGAAGAAAAATCTACTGAAATATATCATGAAAAGAAATACACAGAAACGTGTCCACTGCAAGAACCTTCCTCACTTAATGGACAAGTATAAATTTAGAAAAAAAGAAAGCACTAAATGTTTGTCTTTCAAGCAACGGCATAAACACGTCCAAAAAAAA
Source organism: Conus canariensis (assembly GCA_033310375.1). NCBI lineage: Eukaryota > Metazoa > Mollusca > Gastropoda > Neogastropoda > Conidae > Conus > Conus canariensis. The sequence continues at coordinate 45,586,088 of CM065724.1, forward strand.
AAACCTTACGGAAACAGAAATCAGGTTTCTGACATACTCATTAACAACGCAAAGAGAAACTCACTCACCAACACTTACCATCACTATTCATTCACGAGCTAGTCTTGGCGTCATTGCTGACTCATCTGAATGTCCATGTCCATCAGAAGGCAGAGTCGACCACGTGAAGTGCTTGTCAAGCGTTGCACAGGATCAGCGTCGTGAACCCGCGGGTCCTTTGCATCCCAGTCACCAGCAGCACATCCTGAAATTCCTGCTCCATGCAGGTATACTGCTCTCCATGGATGTGTGGGGGTAGAGACACACACACGTGTGTGTGTGTGTGTGTGTGTGTGTGTGTGTGTGTGTGTGTGTGTGTGTGTGTGTGTGTGTGTGTGAAAAGTGAGTTGGTTTCAGAGAGACACCATCTGTCAATTGAATGAGTTTAAAACAATCTACACGTTCTGTCCGATCAAACACAGATATTAAACAAACAATCCTTGTTTCATAGCAGACCCGCCCATCCAGTCTGTTCTCCCAAATGTAAAATACAGAGAATTCTGGCAAAAGACTTGGGCTTGTCCGGCACAGTTCTGACTACATGAATCTAAAGAAATGTAACATGTTCTCTGCTCAAATATGTAATGTTGTGAACGAAAATTATATTTTTCTCGTCTTGTCCTGTTTCCAAGAATGAAACAAGCTTATCACAAAGCATCGTCACTGCATGACTCGAAACAAATGGTGAGGAGGTTGCAATAGAATTGAAACGGTAACATGGATGAGTCAACGCTCAACTGGAAAACCCACCGACATTACTAATACTAAACCAAAGGATTGTATTTTTCTCGAAAAGGAAATGGCTATTCAGTTTCATCAGACTAAAAGCTCACAAAACACTGAATGTTCAAATCCACTCACATTACTGACACTGTAACAAAGGATACTATTTCTCTGGTTTGTTTTGTACTAAAACCTCACAAAACACTGCATGTTCGAATCCACCCACATTACTAATGCTAAACAAAATGGTACTTTTCTTGAAAAGGAAATGGTTATTGATTTTCATCACTTTGTTTTGTATTAAAAACTCACAGTACACTGAATATTCAAATAAATGTAAGATTCAAGCAGAAAGCAATTTAGGAGTTTGTTTAGGGAACCATAGTTGCCCTCTGCAATTTTTGAAAAATTCCAGAGAATCACCTCAGTAGCTTCTGCGTCCGAAGTAAAGTGTGTCATCCAGGTCGTTTTGCAACGAGTAAAAATTTAAATGAACTAAAGCTGTCTTTGAGTGATGCGTGTTTTGTGTGTTTGTCTGTTTCATATTGCTTTTGTTGTTTATCTTTTCATTCATCAATCTTTTATGTAATTATATGAACAGTACATTTTGTGCTGACGTTTGTGAGAGGATTTTGCGCTGACGTTCGTAAAAGGATTTTAAGAATATTTCAAGCCCTAAATGGTACGTTTATGACGAGTTAAAACAAAATTTAAAACAAGAACAAGAACAAGAAAAACAACAACAACATCATCATCAACAACAACAACAACAACAGAACAACAACAACAACAACAACAGCAACAACAACAACCCCCACACTGCAAGACTGCATGGTGAGGCCGAATTGAATGTTTCTTCTTTATCTTCGTTTTACTTGTTTCTTCTTGATAGACCACTGGGGTTTTCTAGATGTGCTGACTTGTACATTCCTCTATCATCAGCAAACATTGTGTGAGATTACGTAAAAGTGAATACTCTGAACAAGGGATGATCATAACAATGCCCCACCGACTCAAACAAATCCGAACTAAAGAAGGAAAGTGATCGATTACTGTCCAGGCAAGAAACAAGTTACTCTTTTTCCTTAAAGTAAGAATCGAAGAACAAAGTTCTGAGTCCTGAATTCCAGTGAGTGCTTCAAACGATAATCCATTGTGCTGAATGCAGCATTCAAGTCGAGAAGTGTTAAGATAAAAATCGGCATTGAATCAAAAACAGTGAAAGAAAAAGTCAGTTAAAAATCTTGCAGCAAAGTGGCGAAGAAAGTAATTCAATGTGATCTATTCTATCCGATGGGACACAGATAAAGAGTAAAATAGGCATGAAGTTATAGAAATAATGATAGCATCAAATCAAGATCTTTTTATGAGGTCTATAAATGGCTTTTGTAATTGGCTGTGTACCAGTGACACGAAGCATGGATCAATTCAGTAAGCCCAGACATAATGTCATTCCACCAAACAAAAGGGATTTAGAGCCGGGTGTAATTTATTTATTGCATGTTCTCAATTTGTTAAGGGGAAGGGGGTGGGGTTTTGTACGTATGAATACAAAGAACCGTGTGTAGGACTAAGTTGTTTTTAAGACATTCTTCGACTTTGCCATGCAACAGAGAAACAAACTGCAGATCAATAGATCATTGCTTCGGAGATTAATGTGCTAAAGAAATTCATATGTTCAGTTTCGGGCTAAGTGTTCAGATAAGAAAAACAAGTATGGATGGTGATTTTGAAACGGCATTTTAACAAAGAAATCAAAATACTTTGTATGGTGTCAAATGTATCTTACTTTTCGTTGTGCATTATTATCATTTGTGCAGGCTGAGGTCATTGGGTGACTTTACCAAAACTGAAAAATAAGCTGTGCACATCAGCCTTCTTACGGAATTTGAATATTTGACATCCTTCGCAGGGACTCTGCTTCAGTGTAGAAAGTTCATTTGCCCTAAATCCATGTAAAAATCAAACGTTTATAACTGAAAATCTTGAATTTTTTTTTCTATTGAAGCTAAAAACGTCATCATCTTACAGCTGAGACTTGTCCGAATGCTTGCTAGGTGAACAAACTGTTGTAACCCTGTGAAGCATTATGAATGAGACATCCATTTCGCACTTCACAGAAGTGCCCAGTTTCACTGCATATGAGGACTTCAGTTCTACCTTTTCTACAGAGTCAGAGAAAGTTGACCTTAACTCGTATAAATTCGTTCAAATCAGATATTGGATCCGAAAGCTCCTTTTTCCTTTTCTGTTTGTTTTCGGCACATTTGGCAATGTGATGACCATCATTATTGTTATTCGATTAAGAGCCAGCCGTTCCAGCTTAGACTACTATTTTCTGACCTTAGCGATATCTGATACCTGTGTCCTCTTCACTGGGCCTGTCAGAGTGTGGATCAACATCATATTCAGTCCATTCGACATCAGGGCATTTGACAGTTTCACGTGTCAGTTATCGCTTTTCATTTTCAATGTAGCAATTGGGGTTTCCACCTGGATTGTGTTGGTGATGGTTGTACAAAGAGCTCTGTCTGTGGTCTGGCCTCATCGAGTGGGGTTGATGTGCACGGCCAAGAAAATGTGGGCCATTATTGCAGTTGTCGTGGTCTCCTTTCTCCTAATTTACGCTCACATTTTCTATGGAAGAATAAAGAAAAGTGGTAAATGTACTTATATCCCTTCTTATTATGATTTTCTTGCGGATGTCTTCCTAAAGATAGATGTATTTCTTTTCTCCGTGATTCCTCTTGTGGGTCTGATGATCAGTAACGTCGTCCTTGTGACCAAGTTAAGGGTGTCGGTGAAGGAAGCAGGTGAACAGTTTGCAGCCAGTGACAAACAGCAGAGCCAGAGGGAACAGAAAGTGAACTCCATCACTCTGACTGCTCTGATCATGTCTGTGTGTTTCATCGTCTTCACATTCCCCATTGCGGTATGGAATGCACTTTCATTTGTAAGTATAACAAACGTAGCAAATAACTCTATGGAAAAGATGGCTTTTGATTATTTTTTGCAGGGCTTATTGTACTGCATATTTTACTTCAATTTCTCCATAAATTTTTATCTGTACTGTCTGACTGGAAAGCGATTTAGAAATGAATTCAGAAAAATAATGTCCGCCCTGGTCTGCTACGTGAAATCCATATGAACATGTACAATACAAAACAGTTTGTTCAACAATCCACCAGGCGCTTGCATAGTCTACCGTGATCGTTATTGTGTTCCAGAGTGCAAAAGCAGTCTTTGGTATGTGCTTTAGGGTAGCTCAGCAAATAGAGGGCTTTTGAAACTGATAGTTATTTTAATTAAACAAACACTGTTGCTGTTTTTACATGGGTTTGGGATGATGTAGTAAAGACCTTCAAAGAAATATTGCCTATTCTCTTTGCCACCTTACCGACTTCCAGCTCGCAGTGCAGGCAAAATTGGACCGCCTCCCATACATCAGAGGCACTGGCTGAGTCTGCACACACATGTGTGCCTCAGGCTGGATACCCATAACCGGGTGGGTGTGAACTGAATCCTTTTCATCCTACCCGAAATCTTTCCAAACATGGGGCAAGCTGTGTGTTTGACATCACCTTCGTCAGCTGTGAGACCTCTTGCTGTCAGCAGAACATGACAATTGTTGTGTTAAGTCCCGCTAGTTGCATTTGCATCTGTTTGTTTGGCTTTCTGTTCTCCGGTTCAAAATGCAGTCAGACTTGCCCGGTGTCAGTCTAATTGTCATATCCCTGTTTCGTGGACTATCAGTTACCAGCGTGGTGATGCACCGAAAACATCCTATAAGTAACTGTGCCCTGGTGAGGATGGATACTCACCAACATGCCATCAGACTGCAAACACTCCAGAAACATTGGAAGAAAATGTAATAGTGTATCCTGGAGTGGTGAATGTATATCTCACCACCTCTGATATCCTGATTCTAATTGTTGCTATAGTCAGCCAAACGTTCGAACAATTTCGGCCAGTCTGGCTACGAAACATGGCCATTGCTTCCAATCATCATGGTTTCAGGAGGACAGCCAAGTACCTTAGTAGTGACGTCACACAACATGGGACAGACTCCTTACTACTGCGCCAAGCAGCCTCTTCTCGTAAGTTAACACATGTCTTCTGGACCGTACTTGAATCTACCAATAGTTTGTGCCCCGAACTCACGACAATGGCCAGAGACATAATGATGACAACACCTGTACAGGATCCGGCCAGACAGATGCCCCAAATTCACATGTTTCTTTCCTCAGTTTTCTTCTCTATTCTTTTAAAAAGTGTTTTTATTCATACATCCAGAATAAAGTTGTCCGCATTTGAAAGTGCACATAATTTGTATCAGTCTATCCATTGATCCTGCATAATCTCATGCTCTTCCCTCTTTTAATTCTGTGTTGATTGAATTAGCCCGGGGAACATTCGACTACGAACTATTCCTGAGTATATTTGGTAAATCCCGTAAATGCAAAATTAGTTGCAATGTACTAGTACGGGAAAGTAGCTCCGTTCATTTCTAGGAAAAGAGCTTCCCCATCTCTCTCGCTCTAACGTGCAAGGAGTTCAAGACCGAAGCACGTGTATGCTGGATACCTAATGTGTAATACTAAATTCATTAATCCGCACCACATTTAGAAAATATAATACGGTTTGGTGGTTAATATACAGCATTGATAGCTGAGAAACATGTACGTTTATTCATCAAATGGTGTACATTTCTACTGTATCAATAGTAACAAATATCATGGAATGTTACATGTCTACAGCTAAAGTAAAAGTGCAAACAGTAAAAGCATCATAATTATTTATCCTATAAAGAAACAGCTTATATAGGATAGCCCTATCATCAGAATTGAATAATTTGTTCCATTAACAAGGGGACATGGGAGAGCACTTAGCAAAAAATAAATCGAACAGATGCATGATCTGCTTTTTGATCAAGGTCTGCACCGAAATAAAAGGCCTTCTTCTCTTCCCCAATGGTGTATTCAATGTATCATGGAAGGATTAAGATCATGTCTGTAGGTAGACTTTTTTGACTCCAACCTCCTAATCTGCCACATCTGTTTATTGTTGTTGTTGTTGTTGATTTTTTGTTTTTGCTTTTGTTTGTTTTCAGTAGGGTCTCCCACCTCCTATTCCTTTCCACTTGTCTTTTCTCCTTCTTTTCCACCGACATTTGCTCACCATGCAAATCTGTGTTCAATTGACTGATAGACATTCGAATGGAAAGTATAAGGTTTTAACATACCATACACAGCGTCTGGGTTTATTTCTGTACTAATATTGGGTGTACTGACTCTTTCGTTATGTTTTATGTGACAAAACAATATACAACGTCTTCATTGCTGTCATCCACATCAACCTTATGGTAAAGAATGCAAATGATTCAGCTGGCATTACAAACTCATGGAAGTTTCCAATGAAAGTGTCAAGCTAAAACCAACAGTAATGAAGGATCACTCATAAGAAAACTCTTCAAGGTTTTCAACCATGTATATGAATGACGTAAATATTCTGGACTTCTTCAAATCATGAAACTGTAGTACAACATAAACAAGTGCACACAAGGTATTTCTTTCAATATAGCCACTCTGCCGGGAAAAAATCATAGAATTACACTTTGAATAAATTGCCTATAAACGCAAACAGAGCAAAACATATTAACACCCTTAGAATCTGATTCACCAATGGAGAGAGATAGGATGTGTGTATGATGAACAAGCGTCACAAAGCCCTGTTCTTATCACCGACGATATTTATATTACGATCAGTCATGTGGTGAAAAGATTGGGCTTTTGAAAGCCTGACAGCCAGCTGCATTCGGTCCCTATAATCCTCATTCCTGATTCTGAATTTTTGGTGAACGAAATGCAGAGACCACGACCCTAGGTCTTCTTGCATCACACTTCAATTTCAGCAGAGTTTAACCGGTTGCTTGAGCATCAGCCCTCATTGGCCTTAACGGAGCTGTGCTCGATTTTAAGACATTGCCTTTGCCGCCATTTTCTTTAAAGATCGGCCACTTTTTCGAACTCGGTCTATGAAGATAAAGTATTGCGATTTATTTCACACATGTTGTTCTTTGTACGAATTCAGAAATATCTGTAATACGTGGCCAGAGAGAGAGAGAGAGAGAGAGAGAGAGAGAGAGAGAGAGAGAGCGAGACAGACAGACAGACAGACAGACAGACAGACAGAGACAGTTATGTCATTATGTTTCTAGGGAGGAACAGACTGAGAAATAAAAAAATTCCTAAGGAGGAAAATACACAAGGAAGTAAATGTATGTTACTTTTTGGGGAGGAGGTGGGGGGAGAGCGGGGAGAGCGGGGAAGGGGAAGGGAGGGATGAAGAGAGGGGTGGATGGAGTGGGGTGAGGAAAGGAAAAGATGGGAGCGGAGGGAGAGTAACAGAAGGAAGAAGGGCTGGTGTTGGGGACTGATGGAGAAATTACAAATGGCATAAGTGTTCTAAACTTCATTTAACTAGATTGAGCATTCTTCTTCAGGATCCATATTGTAGAAGAAAAAAAACCCAACACCTCTCACCACCATTTCACCACATCCAGGCCAGTCAGTATTATAGAGAAAATTGATCAGGGGTTATTAAGAGGTAGGTAACGCTGACATCAGCCTGATATATCTAGAATCTGATATATTACATTTTCAGCGTGTGATTGTTGTGGCAGGGCAAATCGATTCTCCTTGCAGGAGATATGCTCTGTGTCAACCATCAGAAACATTTTGTTTCAGAACTCCTTAACAGTCAGTGGAGGTTTGCTGTACCTAGCTATCGCAGGAGCAGAACATCTTCGCCAGGTTCAGACAGATGTCCCTGTGCTTTTTGTAGTACTTCTTTGTGTTCATACTGGACCCTAGCTGACTGTAGAGGGTATTTTGCTAGCTTGCATATCTCACTGACTCTGTTCCCGTGGTCTTTTACATATACTCGGCTTCTGTCCATTTGTCCAGCCTCTAGTGATTTGGCAACAGTCCACAAATGACGAAGAATTGACATGGGGCCTTTGACTCAAACGAGGAAGAACTCAAAGCCTCCTAGGGTACTTCCCTGTGTGCAAACAGGACAGCGGGTATAATACAGTCCCATTCCTTTGGTTTAAAGTGGGCCAACTGCATCAGTGTATTTCAAAGGAAGCTTTGAATCTTGTATGTTTTAATACGTTTGCCCAGACAAAAGGACATTTTGTACTTTTTTCATTTCCTTTTGATTAATGAAACACAAGATTCAAAGCTTACTTTGAAATTTGTATGTTTTAATACGTTTGTCCAGAAAAAAGGATGTTTTGTACTTTTTTCATTTCCCTTTGATTTATGAAACATACAAGATTCAAAGCTTACTTTGAAATTTGTATGTTTTAATACGTTTGTCCAGAAAAAAGGATGTTTTGTACTTTTTTCATTTCCCTTTGATTTATGAAACGGGCACTGGGGTACGGGAACCGCCACCCAAACAGGAGTCTTACCCATCAACTGCCAACAACTCACATAAACTAGGTTAAAATTTACAGATGTGGTTACGTCTCGCCAAAATGCACATTTTGTACGTCGCAGTGGGCCTCAGTTTGGCCATGGGAAATATTACGATGCACAGTGTTTACCATTTAAATAAATTTACAAGTAATACAAACCACCAAACGAACAAAAAAAAAAAAAAAACCCAAAAACTGTAACCAGCAAATGGGTCCCACGTTGCCAAGTCATTCCAACGGAAATATGCGTGCGCACACAGGACTGGATTAATGAAATGATTTTATAAGGCAACGACCTACATTTGGCTTTCACCCATCACACTCCCTTCACCCTAAAAACAAACAAACAAACGGAAGCAAAAAAAAAACAACAACAAAAAACAAAAAACAAACAAACATAAACATTCTCGTTTTTACTCCTGACCTGCTAGGAGAGTAAAGACAACTATACTAAGAAAGAATAAACATTTCTAGTCATTTTCAACAACCAATAAGAAAGCAAACAATAACATATACTGTAATACTAATACTCAGAACGATACACACTTCACAAGCTAGTCTTTGTCACAATGGTGACTCGATAAAGGTAAACTTAGGCAATGTTGCTTTAGGTAATGTTGCTTATAGCCTGGCCGACCGCAATGGGCCATATCAGAGATGTCACCACGTTAAAGTCAACTCTCAACTCATATTATAAAAAAAGAAAGAAGAAAAAAAAAGAATTGAACACGTTTCACTTTTTTAAAAACACACCGGAAATTTTGCTAAAATCTCTCTTAAGTAAAATCTTAAATGAGATAAAAAATGTTGATTTCTTTCCGAAATTCAAAGATAATATAGGGCTGAACAACTCTGAGCAAGGGTGACTCATCTGACGGTCAATATCTTTCGTTACTCCCTGACTTCAACGCGGAGATCAGGTCCAGCGTCACCCAAGACCAGCTGTTCCCATCTGGAAGCCTTGTGTAGCACCAGCCACCAACACCAGCACTTCCACAACCACCGGATCCATCGAGGCATTCTGCTGGCTCGGAATGTGTCGGAGCAGAGACGACACGCTGGAGGGAAGGGCCCTCTTAAATAGCTGGTATCAAACTTCCTTAAAAAGTGTGTTTGTGTGTGTGTGTGTGTGTGTGTGTGTCTGTGTGTGTGTGTGTGTGTGTGTGTGTGTGTGGAGAGACAGAGAGGGACAGAGAGAGAGACATAATAGACAGACAGACAGACAGACAGATAGTATTTTTCATGACAAAGAGGCCATCCGCGAGGTGCAATATACCTTATGCTTTCAGGCAGACAAATCTGACTCAGACTTTAAAAAAAGACAAATTGAAAATAAATGCACCTGACCAAAAACGTCGTTTCTAAGGCATCAGATTTCCATTAATTCTGCCAGGTAAGTGGGGAATCAGTGCAGGCCAACAGATAATTGCATAAGGACTTGTTTCACCGAACATACTATTTTCAGTGTTAATGTCAGATTTTAAAAGAGGAAAAAAAAAGGATCTGTCAGTTAAAAAAAAAGAGAAAAGTCTTCTGCAGTTCCATTGTGATTTTCAAGGAGAATTTAACACATAATCGCTGAGTCGCACTAATGAGACTGAAACAGTAAAGAGCCCAAGGAGATAAAAGTCTACACCTGAGTGGATGACCTTGGTGAATCAATTTCCTTCTGACTCAATGTGAGTACTGGACTTCCTTGTCTGGAACTCAGTTCCAATGCAAACAGGTCATTAGTTTGCCCTCACCTTACGTCCGAAGAACAGGTTTAACAGTGATGCTACATAACTTTTCTCCTGAAGCTTAAGATTTCTTCATGTAAGAAATGGGACACGCCAGAAGACTTGCTATGTAAACAGATTGTCGCGAACACTGTGAGATACCATAGATGTAACATCCAGTTCTCACTTCAGAGATGTATTGGACTTCATTACATAAGGGGAATCCAATTCCACGTGCTCTGGTGCGGCAGAGAAAACTGATTTGACCTCGTTCAAAAGAGTTCAAATTGGATATTTCATGCGGGAGTTATTTTCTTTTTCATTTTCTTTTTTTTAGCTGAATTAAGTCGGTGGACAGCTTGAATAGGATTTTTTTATCCCTCAGTAAAAACACTGATATTTAATTCATGTGGTGCCTATTCAAATACAAAGCTCAAAGAGCGAATGACGGATATGACAGTGTGTGTAATTGTGTCCACTTGGATTCTGTGGTGTTTTGTGACGGTAATAATGCACTGTATTAGGAATGACAGTCCTAGTGTTTCAAAAGTAGATTTTCTGGCTGTGATCGTGGATGACAAAGAACATTATTAGCTATGACCAATTAATTCCTTTCCTTTTCATGAAGTAGACCAAAAACAAACATTCGTACTGTATGTGTTTTTGAAACGCCATGTTAGTTGCCTCCTCCTCCGTTGTGATGTTAAGAGAAACCCAGGACCTGATCACAGTGGGATATTAACGGGGGTGTCAGTGAAAGTGGGTCCTGTTTTTCCTGTGTTTCTGGCAGAGATTCTGGATGAGATAAGGCGCCAATGTAAACAGCAGAAAGAGCAGAATAATGCTGTCAGAGTTGACCTTGGTAAAATGAAAAATGAGCTCAGTAATGTAAAACAAAACGTGCAGAGATCAATCAATGATGTTATGGCCTGGAACATGAAAACAGCAGACGGTCATCAGCAATGTCAGAGGTGATGGCAGAGATGTATAAGCCATACACAGTCGCAAACACTGTCAACGAACAAACAAAGGCTTTGTCCCAGACTGTGCAAGCTCTTAGAGAAAACGGTTTCCACATTGAAACAGAAATCAACAGACTTGAGGAGCTTCCCTACGCGCAATAGTGTCCGTCACCAACGCCAGCAGGAAGATTTAATGTGTGTACCGCCTCAGATACATGTTCTTTGAACTGTGTCGACAGAGTCAACACATTAATTGAAGAAAATAACATATGTGCAGAAACAATGGGTCCGGTTAGACTAAATGAGCCCGGACCAATCACAACTGAGCGAAGGAACTGGAAAAAAACATATGTACATAAGGACAGAGACAGCAGAGGGAAGTTAGAGAAAAACTGGGTGCACGATGCCATTGCCATGACATGGAGGAAGGCTGATATTGCGGCACAGTCCCGAGAGGACGGCAGATCGGTTTATTATGTGAGGGGGACAACTGACTGTTGGACCAAAGAGATCGGATATATGAACATCGGCTGAGGTGATGGCTGCAGAGACGACGACAAGGCTGACTAGCACACCAACGACGATGACGTCACTTAGGTCAGTGACTTCCATGCACAGGGACAACTCGCCATCCACAGGAAATATGCAACAGAATGGGGTCAACCTGCACTAAGACTTCAGGACGGGGATCCCCTCAGTGGCAGTCACGTGACAGATTCACACAACCAAACAGAAGCATCACACTGCACCGGCCAATGTAACGCGGGGTCAGGGGTCGAGTTCTAGCCACAGTGACGTCAGTGAAAGAGTCAGTGGCAGTCAGTTTCCTATCGCATGTGACAGAAAAGATGAGTTGAACAAAACACAGCATCAGACTGGTTTGCACGACTAACTATGTGTTTGTGACAGTGGAGACTGTCCAGGCCATAGTTCCATGGCAGACCGGGGTCTTTGCTCGTCAAATAGTTGAAGTGAAACAGTGTGTCACATGACTTCTCTTTCCTGAACTATCACGTTGAAGTTTTGTTGGACAAATAATATTTCTTTTGACAATACGTGTCTTCTGTTGATTTTGTGTGCTTGGTTATTTGATGTCAACAAAATGTTTTGTAATTTTGTCAACTACTAACAAACTCTCAACCCACAGCCACAACTTAAGTGGTGTTTTTCTTGTGAAGAAATATTTCTAACATTATGTAGAAGAAGTTCAACTGAAATTTGATAATGCTGATGGCATTAAAATATAAAAAAGAGCAATAAAATACTGATAGATACGTGATTGTTGTTTCCTGCTATATTGTTCCTGAAGGATGACCTGCATATAAATATATTTGAAACTATGGTATCCACATATTTGAAGAAAATATCCTGTGATGTGTGAATACCGATCATGTATATATGCTGGCATGTGGTGATGTGAGTGCGGGTGAATGAAAGTAATGAGCGTGAGGGTGGAGAGAGAGAGAGAGAGAGAGAGAGAGAGAGAGAGAGAGAGAGAGAGAGAGAGAGAGAGAGAGAGAGAGAGACGTTCTTCACGGTTAATATTATTAGCAATTCCAGTAAATCTCTATTGGAATTTTGTCATTTGTTTGAATTAGTCACGGTGCAAGGAGCATGTGAGATGGACACTGAAGGTGAGTTTACTTTTGTGTCAGGTCAGGGATGCAGCGTTATCGATTGTTTTATTGTGCCCATTGAGTTTTTGAAATTCTGTAGTTCGATGATAGTTTATTTTCTGGCATCTTTCAGTTGAGCTGTTTCCGAAAAAAGTAGCTCTCTGTAAATAGCACACACCATATGCCAATGTTAACACAAATAAAGGAAGAAACTGTTTTGTCAGTAATTAAGCAGTGTTTGAACAAAGCGCACCACACCCCTAATGTAAACGTCATCAGTACCGTCGAAATATCCACCAACGCTGTGTATGGGGCTGCAGCATGTATGGTTAGGTTTAGAGGGTTGAAACGAGAAAAATTGCAATGATTGTTTTAATGATGAATGTAAACAAAAGCAAGAATGGTGAAAACTGTTACAAAGCTTTCGTATAGCTAAATATTTAGAACATAAAACAGCACTAAGAGAAGCTTTTAGCAAAGGAAGAAAAGAAAACTCTAGTCTAAAAAGAATGGGATCAGAATCGAATTGATAATTGAATGAAATCGATGAAAGGCACACAAAAGATTTTGGTTAGCAATAAAGAAAGCCAGTAAGGAACTATGATATATACTGAAGTCAACAGTCGACGATGATAAGACCACTTCTTCAACGTGTTTAACTATAAACATAGCTGTGATCAAGAAGAGACTGAACTTGTGGGCGTGATTCAGGATAGATTTGAAGAGTCCCTATTTAATGAAATTGTTATGAAACAAGAAGTTATTGCTGGTATTCATAAACTGTAAAATAGAAAAAAAATGCTGGTCCAGACAGAATTTGACGTGAAGTCATTAAAATGAAAGGTCAGCTTTACTTGATGTTTTTGTAAGTCTGTTTAACTCTGTTTACGACAATGGGACATGTGCAAAGGAATGGTCAAAGTCAGTTATTGTTCCAGTTCAAGAGGGAGATACAAATAATGCAGACAACCATTGTTCCAGTTCATGTGGAAGATACACATAATGCAGACAATTACAGAGGAAGACCTCTAACAATACTGTCAGTAAAATCTACTCTCTAATAAAGAGAAAATTAACGTCTACTCTGAAAACGAAGCAAAAACAATTGAAGAAAATGCGGACTTTGGAAGAAACTATAATACAGTAGATCATATCTTTCATTATATGCCATGGTATAAGATACCGTCTTCAGAGCACCGACCTTTATGTTGCTTTTGTAGACTTCAAGACAGCCTTTGATTCTGTCTATCACAATAGCTTATCAAACGACTGAAGAAAAGCAGAGATGAGAGGAAAATGTAAAAAGAACTCAGCGGGATATACAATGTAGTAGTACAATGCGTTCCTGATAAAAGCGTTTATTCTAAAAAATTTTACTAGTGTCTGAGGTATCGAAAAAGGATGATTATTGCGCCCCTAACTGTTTTTGAATCAGTGGACGTGCAACATAAATTAGTAAGACTGGCATTCACGGCGTGCAGATGTCCTAAAGACAGTCGAGGATTTGCTGTATAATTCAACAAAACTAGCACTGGCGCACAGGAAAGGGAAAGGAAAATAAGACTGTTTTCAAACTATTGATGGTAACTTGCAGCCAGAAAAGTATGTAGTAGCTATAGCACGCAGACAACATAGAGGCATGCCCGCCAGATTTAGCACTGGAACCTTGGATCTATAGTTTGCACAACTAATGCTGTCGAAAACGAATATAATTTTCTTTCCAATGTTCAGCTTATGACGATGTCCGACAAAACGTAACTGTTGTACATATAGTCTGAGTGTATCCGAGATTTTTTTCACTTAATGACGAGGATCTCATTAAATATCCAGGTAAGGTTGTCGAGGAATCATATAAAATCAGACAATCATTCATTTCAGTTAAAAAGAAAAACTGTTTGTCTTTGCGTGTACATATGATTTAGTGCGACCCCATTTTAAAAAATCTAAATCTTTGTGGTTGTAGAAAAACAATCGGTAAGATTTCGCTAGTTTTTCTATTTAATTTATACTAAGCGGACTGTGTGCATGTACTCTTCTTTCAGTAGATAAACATACATAGAATATGTTCTATGCATATTTTGCTGATTCATAATGACCGAAGACCTAATTTCATATTCATATGAGATAGTGTCTATCCCATAACACTAAGGCAGGCCTACCAACTGTCATTAAATTCTCTCTCTCTCTCTCTCCTCTCTCTCTCTCTCTCTCTCTCTCTCTCTCTCTTGTGAAGTATCGATCTGCCTAGCTTATCATGCTGTACATAATACCATGAAATGCTTATCAGAATGTTATCGGAAATTATGTACATACCTGATTGTGATAGTGATCGTATATTTTCATCACATTGTAATGACTTATTTCTTCATATGCATTATTTTGTTGTCGTTTTTTTTCTTCTTTAGCATGATAATTTAGGGTTTATTATTTTTAGGGCAGGAAAAGCTTACTCTTTAACCCTCAAAATAATGTTGACATTGACGCACGATCAAACACGCATGCACACACAGGCAAACACACACACACACACACACACACACACACACACACACACACACACACACACACACACACATTCACACTTGTCTGTCTGTCTGTCTGTCTGCCTGTCTGCCTGTCTGTCTGTCTGTCTGTCTGTCTGTCTCTTTCTCTCTCTCTCTCTCTCTCTCTCTCTCTCTCTCTCTCTCTCTCTCTCTCTCTCTCTCTCGTCGACGTTACAAGGGTCTCAAAACTCTTTCGCCGACAAAATCTGGCCAACCATTCTGTCTGCCCAAATTAAAGCGGAGAATACAAAGAATTCTGGCAAAATACTTAATGTAGGCAAACACAGTTCAAAGTGCATGGATAATAGTAACATGGATCAGAGGTGGTTGTAGTGTTCAGTCAAATGTCTGATGTTTCAAACAGAAGATAGTGATTTCTGTTCTTTTTATTGTATCGGTCAATCGGTCTGTCTGTCTTGTCTCTGTCTGTCTGTCTGTGTACAAGTCAGTCAAAAGCTTTCGTCTCTCTTTCTCTCTTTCTCTGTTTGTCTCTCTCTTGTAACTCTCTGTCTCTGTCTGTCTGTCTGTCTGGCTGTCTCTCTCTCTCTCTCCACACACACACACACACACACACACACACACACACACACACACACACACACACAATTAAAGAGTTTGTATGGTGAAAGTCTAGTCCGCGCATTTCTTTTTGACTTATATTGTTAATTGGTATGTTGGCGTCAGGAAGTGCACATTGATCGCCCACATTTGCACGAAAAATGAGAGAAATCGTCAGGACGAAAACGGCTCTCAACTAGAGAAGTGTCTATAGGTCTCATCCATTGCCACTGATTTAAGGGTAAACAAACAAACAAAGGAAGAAAACACTGTGTTGTGTTTTGTTCATTTTTGTTGTTGTTGTTTGTTTTGAATCCGTACCAGTTAACGAGATCGAAGGCATCAACATACATTCTCCCGCCGACATTGTCATATGGATATTTGTTAGTTTATAGTCCTCTAATACCTGCTTTATAGTGGGTTATGTTGTAAATAGGGACGAATGTGCTCATTTGATACAGTCTTTACATTAACCCATTTTTGATTGCGTCATCAGTGATAAGATACAGCGACCTTACCTCTATCAAAACACTTTCATACACATATCAGATCTCTGATACTGTGCCAGTTGTAGGTTAACATTTATTTGCCGATTTGGTAGGAAACAAAGATATTAAAGGATTTTTACCATAGATTTTGCGTTCAGTCGCATTGTCGTGAGTTCGCTCACGGCGGTGCGCACTGAAGCCAGTTCTCAATCCAGCAGTTGCGCTGAAGAAGTCGGCCGGATTGCCGACGAAAGCTACGCACACAGTGAGTAGCCTTCTTTAACTGAGTGACCTGTTTAGTCTGGTAGCCATTATATCAGTGACCGTCGTTCTTACGGAGCGAAATGGGGTATTAATTGTTTTAATCATTTAATTGGTAAAGATTACAGGTGGTTGGTTTCACTACTCATTTATATTATGTTATCATCTTATGCTTTATAAATCCAAGGTGTTGAAATGAAATGTTTTAACCATGATTGATATACCGCATATCAAAAAGAGCACTTCCTTCGCCGACAGCTGAAAAATTGTAACCTGTTCAAAATGGAACAACACCTTCCCCAGACGAGTGTTATCTCAGAGGGATGTACAATGCAGTAGTACACTGTGTTCCTTATGAAGGCGTTTATTCTAAAATTGTTTTAGTTCATATTTTGGCATAATTATAACAACCCGATTGTACCTAGCACACGTAACTTCATGATGGAGTTATCGCCCCTATCCCTTCTTCGTCTGTATTCAAATGACAACATTGTTTGACCCCCCCCCCCCCCTCCCCCCGACTAGTTACTGACAACCTTAAATTTGTACTTGTTATATTTGTTAATACACAGACACAATGATTAAATCCCTTCTCTCAGTCTGTACATAGCAGAATTAAAACGAATATCACATTCCCAAATGAACGAAAGGGCACATAGGAGAGCGCAGACATCTGCAAAACCGCTTGTAGCATTAGGCTACAGGTTCAGACATGTCTGAGCTACACCCGAAGCAATCTCTCAGATGGAGGAGTATGAAAAAACATACCTGATTTGATAAGTACTCCCCCCCACCCCTCACCCCCCACCCCCGGGTTTGGTTGTAAGTTTTGTGTGTTAGTAGCGAAGGGGAGGGGAGGAAAGAAAGAAATCTTGGCGTGTTAGTATTGGGTTGCACGGAAGTAGAAAAGAGAAAGGGAGGGAGGGGGAGGGGGAAGGGGAGGGGGAAAGGAAAGGGGTGGGGGAGAGAGGAGGAAGGAAGAAGTAGCAATTTTAATGTGTGTGTAAACCTTAAAGGTCTACTTTAGAGATTTTCGATAATTTGTTAAAAACAGGTCTACATGTCATATAACTAGAGTATGGTATTCATTTAAAAAAAAAATCGCCGGAAGAATTTAATAGATAAAAAACGACTTTTGCACACCTGTTCAAACCCCGCGCGGTAGACCGAAAACCGTGACGTCACTTGATGGACTGGCCGTCAGCCGCGACCTACACAACAAGCCAACGCCAAATGAAATCAACACGAGTTGCGATCCCCCACAGCCTAAAAAGTCACGAGGGGGTGGCAGATATTGTGCTGTAGGAGAGTGCAGCAGCTCAGCAGGAGACGGATATTCTTTGCACACATTTCTATCTGATCCAGATACTCGAAAGAAGTGGATTCGGTTCGTGCAACCATGCCGGGCCGCTAAGTTCTTTTTACCACGTCAGTTCCAGCTGGACCGCGGAAACGAGCTATTCTGACAATTGCCGAGCCCGTTCGAGTGGATCCAAAACTTCGTCTGCATTGTGCGCGTGTACTTTGAAGGCGGAGTGGTAAGCTCGGACAGATGAGCACGATAGTCACACGTTTATTCTGTTCTTATCTATGGACAGATCACACTTGTTAAATTGAATGAACACGTTAAGGCTTGAGGAAGGAGAATCTCCGCTCGCCGTCCACACGTGATCGCATCACAAAGTCAGTCGGTAACCTCCCTCGAGACTTCGGTAAAGTCCGTACGCCTTCGGAATGCTGTGTTCGGGCGTCCAGCTGGAACTCAATAGCTCGTTTCCGTGGTCCAGCTGGAACTGACGTGGTAAAAAGAACTTGGCGTTCAAACTGATAAGGTAAAGGCCTTGCAGAAACATCCCCAGTCGCAATCATAGTCACTGCTTTTACATGATAAGTTAAATACCGAGTGAGATGTGCAAGAACCATCAGAATCGCTTTCTGTCGCCGTCGCTGACACTCATGTGACGTCACATCCAAGAGTAGTTAAGCCATGCCAAGATTTAGTTGATTACCTCCCGTTTTCTTGATTACAGGTGAAAATGCCCACTTTCACGGATCGATTTCGTGTGATCGGGAGCGAATCAGATGTTTATTTTACCAATTTATCAAACATTTCATATTTCTGCATAAGCTGACCAATTATCGAAAACCTCTAAAGTAGACCTTTAATCCCTGGCGATTTGTTAATCCAGTGATATTGTTATTATTATTATCATTGGTAGTAGTAGTAGTAGTAGTAGTAGTAGTAGTGGTGGTATTATTATTATTATTACTACTACTACTGCTACAACAACAACAACAACAACAACAACAACAACAACTACTACTACTACTACTACTACTACCACTGCTACTACTATTATGATCATTATTGTTATTATTATCATGTTCATTGTACGTCTATACAAACCACTAAAAGAACAAAAACAAAACCAAAAAACTGTAACCAGCAAACGGGTCCCACGTTACCAAGTCATTCCAACGGAAACATACGTGCGCGCACAAGACTGGATTAATGAAATGATTTTATAAGGCAACGACCTACATTTGGCTTTCACCCATCACACTCCCTTCACCCTAAAACTGTGACTTTCAAATTTGGGGGTGGGGGTGTTTGTACTGCGCTCGATTCCAGTTTCTTGATTCCTCGGACTTGTCATTGTCTTTACACACTTTTCACATATTCAATAAATTCATGTTACACTTGGAGATTGATCACTTCCCAATTTTCTTTTTTATAAGTCAGTGAAATGTTGGTCCTTTTTTTTTTTTGAACAGTATATACATTTATACACGGAGAATAACATCTACACTGTCTGTAAAACTAAATCGTTCAGTGCATTTATACATACTCCTAAAAACAAGTTTAGAGCTAACAAGTGAACCGTTTGAGCTAGATGTGCAGCAGACAGACAGGCTCCACCTGGCAGTCCACACACACACACACACACACACACACACACACACACACACACACACACACACACACACACACACACCTCTACACTTCAACACCACAGAGCATTATCAATGATAATCAAATGTGAACATTTTTTTCTCTTTTTCCCCCCCCCACAAAATTCAAGCAATGCATTTCGTTGGCTGTGCTTTTGATATATTTACAAGCAGCCACAAAACTTAGAGGAGTAGATACATAAACATCTAAACAGTTTCAACCGTAAACAATAGCCATGTCCTCCCTGATTACAAAGGGACTGCTTTTCTCTCGATGCAACGTATCCTCCTTTCCTGAACACAACCACAGTGCTTTTTTTTTAGCATATGTTCACAAGTTCACAAGTTGTTTATTTTGTCCATGAAGAAAAATTATTTTGTGGTGACACATTGCAATATCACATCATAAATACAGTGTAAAATACAATAGAATAAAATCAAATTAATAAGCTGAATGCTAAACATCAGTACTCACCACTTATTTACTTATCTACACATCACAATCCATCTTACACACACACACACACACACACACACACACACACGCATGCATGCATGCATGCACGCAGACACGCACACACACACACACACACACACACACACACACACACACACACACACACACACACACACACACACACACACAAACACACGGATGGTTATCCCCCTTTGCTTTATGCAGCATCCGGTGAAATCAAATTATGTTTTACAGCTAATCAAGAACGTATGAGAAATGTAACATTTGTGGCACTTGAAAAGTCAGAGTCTCGATCGTGAGGGGACAGAGGGATCATCTTCACAAAGGAAAAGGGGTCTTTCCCGGTAGAGATGCACTCCACATTATCCTCTTGTGAAGAGATGTGCTAAATGCCATACACGTAAATGTAAATATTTAAGAACTAAATTACCATACTCAAAGAAATGGCTTCACATCAACACAAACGGTCAGAAGAACCCACATGTAGTGTGAATATATACACATTGGATGTCAGCACGCGCGTGCGCGCGCTCGAGCGAGAGTGTGTGTGTGTGTGTTGTTGTGTGTGTGTGTGTGTTGTGTGTGTGTGTATGTGTTGTTCCTATTGTGGTATGTTGTGATGTGGTGTGGTTTGGTGTGTATTGTGTGCGTGCGTGCGTGCGTGCTAGCGAGGGTCCGTGCGTGCGTGAGTCCGTGTGTGTGTGTGTGTGTGTGTGTGTGTGTTGTGTGTGGTGTGTGTGTGTGTGTGGTTGTTTCGTGTTGTGGTATATTGTATGTGGTGTGGTTGGGGTGTGTGTGTGTGTGTGTGTGTGTGTGTGTGTGTGTGTGTGTTGTGTGTGTGTTTTGCCCAAGTGCGCGCATGCACATGTGGGCGTGCGTGCTAAACTATAATTTTCTCTCAAAGAGACATACCAAACGTACAGACATCATCCATGATTTTTATCCTAGAATGACAACTTTCGCAAACCGTCCGTCCGTCCTCACACACACACACACACACACACACACACACACACACACACACACACACACACACTCACACACACACACACGTACGCACGCACGCACGTACGCACACACACACACACACACACACACACACACACACACACACACACACACACGCACACACACATACACACACACACACACACACACACACACACGCATACAAACACGCACACACGGACACACACACACATATCTACATCTATCTATCTATTTATCTATCTACATGTCTATCTGTATTTCTATCTGCCTACCTATATATACTTATTGTTCATCATATATATGTATCTGTATATATAAGTTGGAAACAGAAGAAGAAAAAACTGGATCACAAAACCGGTTGGTTGACTCCTTTTCCTCTTTATTTCAGTCCAATATTTCAGTCCGAAAAGGGACAACTGCAGACAAATATGCACCAGGTCATCCTACTAACGCATAAAATTAAAGTTTTATATTATCGAATTTATATTATTGTATGCCGAAAAGCAGCAATTTGTGCTATGGAAGCCAGCACAAAACGTTGCCGGCGACAAGACGTGCCGTAAAAGGTGGCTATTATTGTCATCGGTGACGATATGTGCCCAGCGACCATAGTAGCTGTAACAAGTGTGAGTCGGTTACAAACAGAACCAAAATGTAAAATTCAACGTACAAAGAATAGAATTCAAAACCCAGGTCAAGTTCCAAACCTGGATCTCTGATCTAAAACAAAATGTGTCACCAACGTCATTGTCATCACACTAAATGAAAATGCTGACTTTTTTCATTTGATTACATCAGATGCAACGCGTTGGGACAAGATGTACATGGATTCTGCCGAAATATTTGTGTCTGTTTTTGAGCATATACGTATGCTCAAACAAATATTGAATGTTGAGTGTTTTATCAATCATCAAGTGGCATGGGGCTTCTTCAACGTTTTAAAAGGTAAGCATAACTAAAATCGGTGTAGCATTATGTAATCCTAACAGAACCGTTTCCTATTTACTGATTCTAGAGAAAGATGGAGTTTATATAGAGTGACCATCATCCATAGCTTCCCACGCACTCCAGATAATTGATCTTGTGTACATTGTTTGGAAGATCAGGAATTAAATCATTGACAAAACACATGACATACTACTGGTCATAGCAAGATTCCTAAGTGAAGGGGTGTTTGGTTTAAATAAGAGGCACCTACATTTGTTTGCTTGAATGTATCACGTAAGATCTTCTTGAAAATGTTATACATGCAGCCTGATATAGCAACTGGTCTTAATTTATGGAGTAAATATGCATGTTTTGGTCATGCGCTAATTTGTATGGAAGAAAGTAGCGAATTATTTGTGTTGTGATTTCATCTACTCAGTCTAGTATTGAAATGCTTTTCCTACAGCTGTTATCCCTAACGAGGCCACGTTGCTTTGTCGAAGGAGTTCCTTTTGTCTTGTAGTGCTTTATCTTTAAGATACTAGAATGTCCTAAAAGATACATACGGTCTGGCAAAGGTATGACCGTCTTATACACAGGGGGAACTCTTAACAAGTGAAAGTGTACACAAGTCACATTTGTTTTTTTTTTCTTTATACAGATGTGACTTTCTCGTAGAGAATGCAATTTAAAGAAGAAACGGTGTAAAGTATAATCTTTTATTTTGACAATGATGTGCTTCTCTAGTGGTGGTGATAACTCTTAAAGAAGCTAAACTGTCAACAAAGTCAACTTATGCTTTGACAAAGACGTGATGGTCCCTTAGTAAGCTGTCTGTGTACGCAGTATGGTGAATGTGGTACGTGTCTCTCTCTGTTGACCACTCGTGATCCGGATAAGGTACGTATACACATTTAGAACTGGCCATGCCACAGTCTGATACAAACGGATCTCAGCCTGTCTGCGTGTCTGCATGTCTCAGCGACGCGAAGCAAATTCAACGTGTTAACACATACTTATGTTCTGTGTTTCTGTATAATTTGATTCCAGATGTAACGACTTTTAATCATATGTTCATCTGTCTGCTTTCTTCCAATAGCGGTTTGTTGCGCATCAGTTTCTATTGGACTGGGATTCGTTTCCTACTGTGGAAGCTTCATAACAGCAAAACCAAACTAACAACAGCAACAGCGGTAATAAAAGCAATAAGGAAAAAAGGGGAAAAAACCCTACATGTTGGGACTGGGGGCAACTCAAAAGTAGATGAAACTGTTCCACTTGCATGAAGCTGCATGGAACAAATAAATCCGAATCCTATGGTAATCTGATGTTACCGGAAGACTATGCAGAAACAAACTTAAGATCTGCCCTTTTAAATATCAGTGTCTTTTCTTATTATTCACCCTCCCTCTTCTCTTTCTCCGTAAATTTTTGTTTTCTCAAAACTTCAAAAGCTAAGTGGATTGACCACTTTAAAGCGACGACAACAACGACAATAAGGATAATGATAATAACAGCAGCAACAACAACTACAACAAAAATTAGAATAATATTGTGTGCAGAATTTACCACTTACGTAAATTTAATTGTACAGGCAATGCCCAGTAAAGGGTAACGTACAACGTTCTACCTTACGCCAACAATACGACGGTGCACGCAAGTATCAATTCATAAGACAACTTTTATTCATCTTTCACGCAAGATGCAAATATGTCTTTACTGAATGGAAGTGGAGGGGGTGGAGAAGGACTGAAAGAAAGCTGAGAAAGGAGCATAACTAGTTACTTGGCAAAAGTTATGAAAACGCATCGATTCTGTCGCCAACGCTCATGCTCACGACCACATATACATTTCACAGGTAAGTGTTTCCCACATGTTCGACCCCACTGAGTGTCAGTGTGCATCATTATGGACACACGTCCACATGGGAGCCAGGTCCAGGGTCACCATTTGAGAGAACTTTGCAGCATCAACCACCACCAGCAGCACAACCAGGACTTCTTAATTTGTATTCGGCTGTCTCTGGATGGGTGGGATCAGCGACAGAAAGATGGACAGGGTACCCTCAGGAACAGAACTGGTCGCAGAAAACCCTTACAAAAGAAAGAAACGAGTCCGGAAGGCGCGTGTATGACACGAAGGATAATTCTGATGTGAGGAAAGCCTCCTGTTGTGGGACAATGAATGATTATGAAAGCATATGACATTTTCTATCTATTCAAATACAACAAAAATAGTCACATCATTCACAGTAGTAATTTTTTTCCACGATGAACTTCCCTGTGCAGCCTGTACTTTCAAAGTAAAGATACCAAGAGTTTTGGAAAACGACTTAAGGAAGGCTCAAACAATTCAAGGCAAAAAAATGAAAATAATTATTTTCATGTTGTTTGTGCTCAAATTCAAGATTTCTTTTTAAACACAATACATAATTTCCTCTCCTTTTCTTGTTTACACCTTAGGAAACAAGCTCACTGCCAGTCATTGTTATGGGATGTGCCTTAGGAGAAATGAAAAAAAAATATTGTGATAGAAAAATTAAATTTGTATGGAAATATCAATCGAAAAATCTATCATCACTTCTAATTATAACATGAAATATTGTATTTGTTCCTAGAAAAGGACCTTGGCCACTAAGAGTTATCAACTTCTTCTGTTCTAAATTCAAAACGCAATGAACATCCAAATAAATGTAGGTTTTAAGCAGAAGTCAACATCTGAAATGATTTGGTGAATCACAGCAGTTCTGATTAGATGAATTTAAAGATAAAACTATGAAACTGACATTAACATTTGAAAAACTCCTTCAAGCATGTCCATAAGAAGCACTTCAATATCTTGTGTGAAAGGAAAAGTTTAAATCAGCAACGTTATTCTCTGGTGCAAAATGTTCAAACAAATCCCATCCATGCTGGGGTGTTCGGACATTGTCGAAGTTTGAATGTTCTTAGCGTGCACGAACGAATATGTTTTTGTTTTTCTTCTTTTTATTTAATTTTATTTATTTTGTTTTTTACAGTGGTGATGAGTCCCACCTAATCTGAAACTTCAGTCCTGTCAGCAAGGTTTCCAAACACTGACAGACCGTCAGAATTATTCATTGTCCCTAATTTTGCAATGTTTCGCCAGGTTAAGTCACACGGGATATTAACACAACTACAAACTCATAGTCAGGCTCAAGAAACAGGAAAACGGGAATTCGGCAAACGTCTAAAGAATTCACGTAAAACATAGCTTAAGAATGACAACTCAGTTTGAAGGCATCATGAGTTGCCAGCTCCTTGTGGTTTTGGAAAAAAAGTGGGGGAAATCACCCAACCATGCACATTATCCTATTTTTAACATTCCGTATATGGATAGTTAAAAAGGAACACAAATCTTTTTAACAGAATCGTTTTTACTCTATAAATTGCAATAATAATAATAATAATGATAATGTTAATATAACAGTTAAAAAGGAGCATGAATCTTATTTACAGAATCGTTTCCACTCTATGAATGATAATAATAATAATAATAATAGTAATAATAATAATAATAATGGTGATGATGATCATGATCTTGATGATGAATCTCTCTCTCTCTCTCTCTCTCTCTCTCGTTTAAAGAAGTAAACAGCATCGCCATCATCATCATCATCATCATCATTATCGTCATCATCATCATCATCGGACTCCTTATCACTGTCAGGTCGAGGAGTGTGAAAATGAAAATTACAATCAATGAAAAGGTCAGTTGCAAATTCTTTGGAGAGGTTGCTGACATATTACAACATAGTGTGCTGTATTCATTGAGACACAAACTGAAACCTGGACGCAATCCTGATATTCTAAAACTACCGTCAGGTTCAAATGAGACCTTTTGAAAAAAAAAAGAAGAAAAACCTGCACTTAATTTCATACTCAGCCGGAAATAATGACATATAACAAAGGTGCATTGATCATTTCAATTCGACAAGAGATGTCATACCATCAAATAAAAAGAAATGTAACAACTCACTCTGGTTTATATTTTAAGCATGTTTTCATGTACATACTCAGATTGTCAACATTTCGCACTGTCAACAGTACACGGATGAAAAGCGTCTGCAAACTAGCTCATACTCAACCTTATAAAGAGAATCGTTGTGCCTTTGTGCCCCAAATAGCCATGGTAATGCTGATCAGCTGACTCGATAATTCCCAGGTAGGATAGCTCAAACTTACATGCTAACAATTCGTTGCAGATTGTAGTGGTGGCTACCTTACAGAAATTGAAATGTGTTATTTTGCTTTGCCACAAGCACCTGCATACAGAGATGGCTACTTCGTTGGGTGTGTTAAGTCTGTGTGTTTTAGCAAACAGTCACGTGCGGGTTGCTTGGTGTCGAACTTGTCTGAATTCGATGTATTGTCGAAGGAACACCATATCACTGTTCCCTTACCGATGTGGGTGTGGCAATATCTGGAGATTCACAATCAGCTATGCCCTTTTTCCGCATATTACGATGTGATTTTTTTCTTACTCTCTGTTTTCATGCAGCTGTGTTGAGTGAGATATTTATGTGATTGTTTTATCTCATGCTGATATAGATATCATCATACAATAAGTCATGTTTGAACGACAGCCACCACCGTCGACATACCTTACATTAATACTCATTAAGGAAACCAAACCACTGAAAATGGTCTCAAAACCAAGTCCTCTGTTCATTGAGAAGATGGATTCAACTCTGTTCATAATGTTTATATTCAGCATACGGCAGGCACTATATCAAGATTGAACATATATGTTAAACGATCAAGTATAAATACCAACGAGAGTTGATTCCATAAAAGCGTATCTCAAATCTAAATGCCAATTAAAGGTCTTCAAGGACTCAGCAAAATGGCACAATGTTTCTCTTTAATGTCATTTACATTCTAGATCTCAACACATATGTCAGGGCAATAAATGCCAGATTCTATCAGGACAGGATGAAGACATTATACTGTTCTCTCTCTCTCTCTCTCTCTCTCTCTCTCTCTCTCTCTCTCTCTCTCTGTAAATCTCTCTGTTTATTCATATAATCAAATTTGTGACAGGGGTCCAACCTCGGACAAAACGGCTAAAACCCGGCTGTTTTGTCCGACTTTCAATCTTTTGTCGGACAAAACGGCCGGCTCTAAGTAAACGGCCGTTTTGTCCAATATTTCACTGGCAAAGAAGTATAAATTCGTCGCGTTCTGTTTTTTTTTTTTTTTTTTTTGTCTGTCTACCCCCAAGTAAAGAAATCACGTGAAAAAAAAAAAATTCGGCCGTCATGCCCCCAGGTGGCCAATTTGGCGTCTTAAGCTGACCATTGGCTGTCAGGGGCCATGACTATCGAGTGGGTCCGCTCATTTCTCTGTTCTCTTTCTGTCGGGATTTTATGAACAAGACTGGCCATCTCTCTCTCTCTCTCTCTCTCTCCTCTCTCTCTCTCTCCTTCTCTCTCTCATATCAACCGTCTCACCTTCTCTTAAAGACAAGCCGAATGACCGTATACGTAACTAGAAGGGAAGTCTCGAGTAGCCAAACCAGCCAGTTTCATACAGGGAGGGCAAAGTGGATAAGTTGGTAGTTGTCACAAGGTCTTGTTTGATTCACCTGAGCTGTTCCGCCAGCGTAGCTCCGTGTAGCCAGTGCTGTGACTGTTCTTTCAATATTGCCTTTTTCAGTATAGATGGAGGAGTTCAAGTTCTTTCTTTTGGTATGATCATTCATTCATTATGCCCATCGCTCCCGGTGGAGCATAGGCCATCGACGACCCTTCGCCATCGCACTCTGTTCTGGGCTGTTCTGGTCATTCCAGTCCAGTTGGTCCCTTGTTGTTTTAACTCCACCTCAGTGTCTCGCCTCCAGCTGTTGCGAGGCCGACCTTTCTTTCTCTTTCCGTGTGGGTTCCAGGTCAGGGCTTGGCGTGCGGTGCTGGATGCTGGCTTCCTGAGGGTGTGTCCAATCCAGCCCCACTTCCTTTGCAGTATCTGCTCGGCCACTGCTTCCTGAAAATTGGTATGAAGGTTGTTTGGTTTATTGCTCTCCAAATATGTCAAATCAATTAAGGTGAAGGTAAAGGTCACAGACAACGCCAGACTCTCAAAATTGGGGATGCGTCAATTGTTTGTCCCAAGACCCCAACGGTTTGACACAGTCACATCAAATTTTGTATCGTGATGTGCCACCTGTCTCTCTCTGTCTCTGTCTGTCTGTCTGTCTGTCTGTCTGTCTGTCTGTCTCTCTCTCTCTCTCTCTCTCTCTCTCTCTCTCTCTCTCTCTCCTACAGCCAAGTAAAGAAATCACGAGAATAAGACCCACTCGATTGTCATGGCACCTGACTGCCAATGGTCAGCTTAAGACGCCAAATTGGCCACCTGGGGGCATGACGGCCGAATGGGTTTTTTTTCCACGTGATTTCTTTACTTGGGGATAGACAGACAGAAAAAAAACAACAACAAAAAAACATTATTAGCATTGCAACTCAGCATACAGAACTGCATGGCGAGTGTGAAAAAAGTTGACGTGATCTTTAATTTTAAAAAAAGCGAGAAAAAGTGAGAATAAGATGTTATGCATTGTGAGTGAGAATGACATGGTATGCATTGTGAGTGAGAATGACATGGTATGCATTGTGAGTGAGAATGAGATGGTATGCATTGTGAGTGAGAATTCGATGTTATGCATTGTGAGTGAGAATTCGATGTTATACATTGTGAGTGAGAATTCGATGTTATACATTGTGAGTGAGAATTCGATGGTATGCATTGTGAGTGAGAATAAGATGTTATGCATTGTGAGTGAGAATTCGATGTTATACATTGTGAGTGAGAATTCGATGTTATACATTGTGAGTGAAAATTCGATGTTATACATTGTGAGTGAGAATTCGATGGTATGCATTGTGAGTGAGAATAAGATGTTATACATTGTGAGTGAGAATTCGGTGTTATACATTGTGAGTGAGAATTCGATGTTATACATTGTGAGTGAGAATTCGATGTTATACATTGTGAGTGAGAATTCGATGTTATGCATTATGAGTGAGAATGAGACATTATGCATTGTGAGTGAGAATAAGATGTTATGCATTATGAGTGAGAATGAGTGAGAATGAGATGTTATGCATTATGGGTGAGAATGAGATGTTATGCATTATGAAAAAAAAAAGAAAACTGAAAAAAAAAAGAATTTTATGATAAGCAGTTTCTTTCTTTGGCGAATTTGAGAAGTTATGAGAGTATATGTGTCATGTCAGTAAAAACGCTAGTTTTTACGTACGAGTAACGTCGGTGTTTGGAGAAAAAAAAAGTGAGGTAAAGCAGAAAACAAACAACAAAAAACAAACAAACAAACACAGAAAAAATAACAGAACGCGACGAATTTATACTTCTTTGCCAGTGAAATATTGGACAAAATGGCCGCTTACTTAGAGCCGGCCGTTTTGTCCAACCAGGCCGTTTTGTCCGACAAAACATTGAAAGTCGGACAAAACGGCCGGGTTTTAGCCGTTTTGTCCGAGGTTGGACAAAACGGCCGGGTCGGACAAAACGACCGGCTACAGGGGTACAGGAGGACACTGGGACGGGAGAATGCTAGTCCTAATAAAACAATGCTGCTTCAAAGGAGTCGGGTATCCTTCTACAGTTTTGCCAGCTAAGAGAGAAATGTGATGCAGACCAACAAATATTCGCAGTAAGAAATAATTTCGTGGCAGACATTCAGATCTCAGTTTTAATACCTAAGAAAGAAAAAATGAGTATGTATTTAAAAACATCTACGACCACGTGAAGAATTTGAAACGATGCTTTAACAAGTAGTTTCAACTACGGTGAATGCAGTTATTGTGACAAAGGGTTCGTTGTGTGTTACTATCATTTGTGCAGACTGATGTTATTGGGTCGTCTTGGCGAGAATGAAAAGTGAGTGGTCCACGTCAATATAGCCCAAACATCTCCAAGGACAATGTTAGTGAATCAAACCTCTGACAAATATGAATACTTGCATTTCCGGTCTGGAACCGTTTTCAGTGTAGACTGATCGTTTCTCCTAAATGTGTATCCAAGGAAAATGCTTTCCAAAACTAAAGCCTTCATCATTTAAGAGCAGTTACAATACGTCAAGAGGCTTGATAAGTGAAAGACTGTCTTGAAACCGGCGATTTAACATGGACATTGCATCCATTTCTCGCCTCACAAATATGTCCGACTTATCTACATTTGAGGACCTCACCTCCACGTTCTCCACCATGCCACAGAAGACTGACCTGAGCTCATTTAAATTAGTTCAGATGAGATTTTTGATGCGAAAGTACTTTTTCCCTTTTCTTTTTGTTTTTGGCACATTTGGCAATGTGATGACCATCATTATTGTTATTCGATTAAGAGCCAGCCGTTCCAGCTTAGACTATTATTTTCTGACAATAGCAATATCTGATACCTGTGTCCTCTTCACCGGGCCTGTTAGGGTGTGGGTCAACATCATATTTAATCCTTTTGACATACGGACTTTTCACAGTTTCACGTGTCAGTTATCAGTTTTCATTTTCAATGTGGCAGGTGGGATTTCCACCTGGATTCTGTTGGTGATGGTTGTACAAAGAGCTCTGTCTGTGGTCTGGCCTCATCGAGTGGGGTTGATGTGCACGGCCAAGAGAATGTGGGCCATTATTGCAACCGTCGTGCTCTTCTTTTGCTTGGTGTATTCTCCGGTTTTTCACGGAAGTATTAAAAAAGGCGGTCGGTGTACTTTCCGTCCTTCTTATTATGATTTTCTGGTCGACGTCTTCGTAAAGATCGATGTGTTTCTGTTCTCCGTGATTCCTGTAGTGGGTCTGATGATCAGTAACATCATTCTTGTGACCAAGTTAAGAGTGTCGGTGAAGGAAGCAGGTGAACAGTTTGCAGCCAGTGACAAACACCAGAGCCAGAGAGAACAGAAAGTGAACTCCATCACTCTGACTGCTCTGGTCATGTCCGTGTGTTTCATCGTCTTCACATTTCCCATTGCAGTGTGGAATTCAATCTCATATGTGAGCATAACAGTCATAGCGAAGTCTGTGGAAAAGATGGCTTTTGACTACTTTTTCCAGGGCCTACTGTACAGCATATTTTATTTCAATTTCTCTATAACCTTTTACTTGTACTGTCTGACCGGAAAGCGATTTAGAAATAAATTTATAAAAGTCATGTCTGGATTGGTTCGCTGCATTAGATCTCCATGAACATAGACAGCAGAGAAGAGTGTGTACAATGATTTACCAGCTACACTCATACTACAAGTCTGTGTTTTTATTCTCCATTGGTATAAAAATAGTTATTTGATGTGTGTTTTAGGATAATTTTGCTAGCCATCTTTTGACATGATACTACATGTTTACATTCAATAAATGTTGTCATTCCTTCTTTTCATATATTTGTCTGTTGAGTTGGAAGATGAACAGTTTGATTACTCGTCTGTTTCAGTGCCACTTTTTTTCAAATGATAGCTACTTTGTTGTCGTTGTTTGTGTTGTTTTTATAACCTTCTTTTTGACTTCGCCTTCACAACAGGGATTATGCTTTTATCTGTGTCCATTTGTTTTTTTGTATCTGTTTATTGTAATGCCGAACTGATGTCAGCTAAATTATGCAAAATCTATTCAACCGAGTCACACGAAACTGAGTGGAAAGATGAAATTCGGCTCATGAGTAAACCCATTAACTTTAAAAGGCATCCGTAGTGGGGGAAAACACTTCAGCACTCATGGACAGACTCGTTCCCCTGCTTCAGGACTCGGAGACAAGGTTTTCTAATCAATCCAGTCCAAGGTGAAGATTGTCAGAAAATGGAACGTTTTGGAGGCAGAGAACGTGGCAATGGAAGACCACAAGATGAGGACGCACAGGACGCACACACAATTAGCAGGCCGCGAGTGGAATCAACAGAAATGAAGTGGCGCTCAAAGGCAAATGAAAAAGCAAAGAGAGGCATAGCACACTGTCAGCATGCAAGCGACGTTTATTTCACGGACATCTGGAAGTGCACAGCAGTCCTTCTAGAAAGGTAAAACCGTCCAAAACAATCATCAGAAAGTGTGCCATGAGTCCCGATATAGTACTCCAGTCAGGTTCGTCAAAAGAAATGACTTTGATTGATGCTCACGTCTACGAGACTGAGAAGTATGCCATTCTAGTCAGCAGCTTGAGGGAATCTGGCTTCCATGACAGTGTGCTCATTTGCCTGAAATTTCACAGGGAGAGGGGAAGGGGGTGGATTCTTCTCTTACGATGTTGGGCTGTAAAACACACCCTGAAGTGTCCTTCAACTGAGAGATGTTTAGTGCATACGCGAGCGCGCGCGCGCGCGTGTGTGTGTGTGGGGGGGGGGGGGGAGGGGGGGAGGGAGGGGGGGCGGGCAGGGGGGGGGGCATAGTTTGTTTCTCTTTGTACGTCTATACAAACCACTAAACGAACAAAAACAAAACCAAAAAACTGTAACCAGCAAACGGGTCCCACGTTGCTAAGTCATTCCAACGGAAACATACGTGTGCACACAAGACTGGATTAATGAAATGATTTTATAAGGCAACGACCTACATTTGGCTTTCACCCATCACACTCCTTTCACCCTAAAACAAAGAAACAAACGAAAGCAAAAAAAAAACACAAACAAAAAAAAACAACATAAACATCCTCGTTTTTACTCCTGACTTGCTAGGAGAGTAAAGACAACTGTACTAAGAAAGAATAAACATTTCTAGTCATTTTCAACAACCAATAAGAAAGCAAACGATAACATATACCGTAACACTAATACTCAGAACGATACATACTTCACACGCTAGTCTTTGTCACAATGGTGACTCGATAAAAGTAAACTTAGGTAATGTTGCTTATAGCCTAGCCGACCGCAATGGGCCATATCAGAGATGTCACCGCGTTAAATTCAACTCTCAACTCATATCATAAAAAAGAAAGAAAAAAAAAGAATTGAACACGTTTCACTTTTTAAAAACACACCGGAAATTTGGCTAAAATCTCTCTTAAGTAAAATCTTAAATGAGATGAAAAATGTTGACCTCTTTCAGAAAGTCAAAGATCATATAGGGCAGGACATCTCTGAGCAGGGGTGACTCATCTGACGGTCAATATCTTTCGTTACACCCTGACTTCAATGCGGAGATCAGGTCCAGCGTCACCCAAGACCAGCTGTTCCCATCTGGAAGCCTTGTGCAGCACCAGCCACCAACATCAGCACTTCCATAACCACCGGATTCATCGAGGCATTCTGCTGGCTCGGAATTTGTCGGAGCAGAGACGACACGCTGGAAGGGAGGGCTGTTAACGACCAATCTGTCGCCCCCGCCCAATTTGTCGCCCGGCGACAGATTGGGCCTCAACACCAGGACCAATTTGTCGACCAGGCGACAGATTGGTCCTCAACACCTGGACCAATCTGTCGCCCATTCTAAGGTTTTGAGGGCGACAGATTGGGTCGCACTTCACTGTCCAATCTGTCGCCCCTTGGCCAATTTGTCGCCAACTTACCTTGCTTTCTATACGTTGATGTTGGGCCACAGTTTCTCTCATTCCCACACTTTCTCTCACTTTAGGAGAAAGTGTGGGGGCTCACTTTCTCTCACTTAAGAAGAAAGTGCGGGATTGAGAGAAAGTGTGGTCCTTCCCCTTTCGCACTTTCTCCCATGTGAGAGAAAGTATGAGGCGCCCCCACACTTTCTCCGATTGTGAGAGAAAGTGTGGGAAGTGCCCCATATTCTTATTTGTTTATTTACAATTTCGTTATCAGTTTCATGTCTTTCCTTAACATCAAACTAAGAGCCAAATGATAATAAAATCTAATAAAAAGTGATGGAATGAGACAGGAGTTTATTGTTGTTTTTCTATTGAATCGTCACATTGAGAAATCTTCAGAGTGCATAATCAATCAGAAAAATCAAACATGCCAGTGTCAAGTAGTTAAATAAACTAATTATCAAATCCAAAT
>CM065724.1:45622304-45629804 GCA_033310375.1 Conus canariensis
TTGTGATTTTCAAGGAGAATTTAACACATAGTTGACGATACCCTAAACATAGGTCGTCGCAGCTTATTTTGCGTTGCGCATTGTTATCATTTATGATAGCAAAAATCGCTGAGTCGCACTAATGAAACTGAAACAGTAAACAGCCCAAGGAGATAAAAGTCTACACCTGAGTGGATGACCTTGGTGAATCAATTTCCTTCTGACTCAATGTGAGTACTGGACTTCCTTGTCTGGAACTCAGTTCCAATGCAAACAGGTCATTAGTTTGCCCTCACCTTATGTCCGAAGAACAGGTTTAACAGTGATGCTACATAACTTTTCTCCTGAAGCTAAAGATTTCTTCATGTAAGAAATGGGACACGCCAGAAGACTTGCCATGGAAACAGATTGTCGCGAACACTGTGAGATACCATAGATGTAACGTCCAGTTCTCACTTCAGAGATGTGTTGGACTTCATTACATAAGGGGAATCGAATTCCACGTGCTCTGGTGCGGCAGAGAAAACTGATTTGACCTCATTCAAAAGAGTTCAAATTGGATATTTCATGCGGGAGTTATTTTCTTTTTCATTTTCTTTTTTTACACTGAATTAAGTCGGTGGACAGCTTGAATAGGATTTTTTTATCCCTCAGTAAAAACACTGATATTTAATTCATGTGGTGCCTATTCAAATACAAAGCTCAAAGAGCGAATGACGGATATGACAGTGTGTGTAATTGTGTCCACTTGGATTCTGTGGTGTTTTGTGACGGTAATAATGCACTGTGTTAGGAATGACAGTCCTAGTGTTTCAAAAGTAGATTTTCTGGCTGTGATCGTGGATGACAAAGAACATTATCAGCTATGACCAATTAATTCCTTTCCTTTTAATGAAGTAGACCAAAAACAAACATTCGTACTGTATGTGTTTTTGAAACGCCATGTTAGTCGCCTCCTCCTCCGTTGTGATGTTAAGAGGAACCCAGCACCTGATCACAGTGGGATATTCACGAGGATGTGCACGGGGATGTCAGTGAAGGTGGGTCCTGTTTTTCCTGTGTTTCTGGCAGAGATTCTGGATGAGATAAGGCGCCAATGTAAACAGCAGAAAGAGCAGAATAATGCTGTCAGAGTTGACCTTGGTAAAATGAAAAATGAGCTCAGTAATGTAAAACAAAACGTGCAGAGATCAATCAATGATGTTATGGCCTGGAACATTAAAACAGCAGACGGTCATCAGCAATGTCAGAGCTGATGGCAGAGATGTGTAAGCCATACACAGTCGCAAACACTGTCAACGAAGAAACAAAGGCTTTGTCCCAGACTGTGCAAGCTCTTAGAGAAAACGGTTTCCACATTGACACAGAAATCAACAGACTTGAGGAGCTTCCCTACGCGCAATAGTGTCCGTCACCAACGCCAGCAGGAAGATTTAATGTGTGTACCGCCTCAGATACATGTTCTTTGAACTGTGTCGACACATTAATTGTAGACAATAACATCTGTGCAGATACAATGGGTCCGTTTAGACTAAATGAGCCAGGACCAATCACAACTGAGCGAAGGAACTGGAAAAACATATGTACATAAGGACAGAGACAGCAGAGGGAAGTTAGAGACAAAGTGGGTGCACGATGCTATTGACATGACATGGAGGAAGGCTGATATTGCGGCACAGTCCCGAGAGGACGGCAGATCGGTTTATTATGTGAGGGGGACAACTGACTGTTGGACCAAAGAGATCGGATATATGAACATCGGCTGAGGTGATGGCTGCAGAGACGACGACAAGGCTGACTAGCACACCAACGACGATGACGTCATTTAGGTCAGTGACTTCCATGCACAGGGACAACTCGCCAACCACAGGAAATATGCAACAGAATGGGGTCAACCTGCAATAAGACTTCAGGACGGGGATCCCCTCAGTGGCAGTCACGTGACAGATTCACACAACCAAACAGAAGCATCACACTGCACCGGCCAATGTAACGCGGGGTCAGGGGTCGAGTTCTAGCCACAGTGACGTCAGTGAAAGAGTCAGTGGCAGTCAGTTTCCTATCGCATGTGACAGAAAAGATGAGTTGAACAAAACACAGCATCAGACTGGTTTGCACGACTAACTATGTGTTTGTGACAGTGGAGACTGTCCAGGCCATAGTTCCATGGCAGACCGGGGTCTTTGCTCGTCAAATAGATGAAGTGAAACAATGTGTCACGTGACTTCTCTTTCCTGAACTATCACGTTGAAGTTTTGTTGGACAAATAATATTTCTTTTGACAATACGTGTCTTCTGTTGATTTTGTGTGCTTGGGTATTTGATGTCAACAAAATGTTTTGTAATTTTGTCAACTACTAAGAAACTCTCAACCCACAGCCATAACTTAAGTGGTGTTTTTCTTGTGAAGAAATATTTCTAACATTATGTAGAAGAAGTTCAACTGAAATTTGATAATGCTGCTGGCATTAAAATATAAAAAGAGCAATAAAATACTGATAGATGCGTGATTGTTGTTTCCTGCTATATTGTTCCTGGAGGATGACCTGCATATAAATATATTTGAAACTATGGTATCCACATATTTGAAGAAAATATCCTGTGATGTGTGAATACCGATCATGTATATATGATGGCATGTGGTGATGTGAGTGTGGGTGAATGAAAGTAATGAGCGTGAGGGTGGAGAGAGAGAGAGAGAGAGAGAGAGAGAGAGAGAGAGAGAGAGAGAGAGAGAGAGAGAGAGAGAGACGTTCTTCACGGTTAATATTATTAGCAATTCCAGTAAATCTCTATTGGAATTTTCTCATTTGTTTGATTTAGTCTCGGTGCAAGGAGCATGTGAGATGGACACTGAAGGTGAGTTTACTTTTGTGTCAGGTCAGGGATGCAGCGTTATCGATTATTTTATTGCGCCCATTGAGTTGTTGAAATTCTGTAGTTCGATGATAGTTTATTTTCTGGCATCTTTCAGTTGAGCTGTTTCCGAAAAAAGTAGCTCTCTGTAAATAGCACACACCATATGCCAATGTTAACACAAATAAAGGAAGAAACTGTTTTGTCAGTATTTAAGCAGTGTTTGAACAAAGCGCGCCACAACCCTAATGTAAACGTCATCAGTACCGTCGAAATATCCACCAACGCTGTGTATGGGACTGCAGCTGTATGTCATGTAGATGGTCGGAGAACGAAGAAAAAATTCAATGATTGTTTTAATGATGAATGTAAACAAAAACAAGAGTGGTGAAAACTGTTACAAAGCTTTCGTATAGCTAAATATTTAGAACATAAAACAGCACTAAGAGAAGCTTTTAGCAAAGGAAGAAAAGAAAACTCTAGTCTAAAAAGAATGGGATCAGAATCGAATTGATAATTGAATGAAATCGATGAAAGGCACACAAAAGATTTTGGTTAGCAATAAAGAAAGCCAATAAGGAACTATGATATATACTGAAGTCAACAGTCGACGATGATAAGACCACTTCTTCAACGTGTTTAACTATAAACATAGCTGTGATTAAGAAGAGACTGAACTTGTGGGCGTGACTGACGATAGATTTGAAGAGTCGCTATTTAATGAAATTGTTATGAAACAAGAAGTTATTGCTGGTATTCATAAACTGTAAAATAGATAAAAATGCTGGTCCAGACAGAATTTGACGTGAAGTCATTAAAATGAAAGGTCAGCTTTACTTGATGTTTTTGTAAGTCTGTTTAACTCTGTTTACGACAATGGGACATGTGCAAAGGAATGGTCAAAGTCAGTTATTGTTCCAGTTCAAGAGGGAGATACAAATAATGCAGACAACCATTGTTCCAGTTCATGGGGAAGATACAAATAATGCAGACAATTACAGAGGAAGACCTCTAACAATACTGTCAGTAAAATCTACTCTCTAATAAAGAGAAAATTAACGTCTACTCCGAAAACGAAGCAAAACCAATTGAAGAAAATGCGGACTTTGGAAGAAACTATAATACAGTAGATCATATCTTTCATTATATGCCATGGTATAAGATATCGTCTTCAGAGCACCGACCTTTATGTTGCTTTTGTAGACTTCAAGACAGCCTTTGATTCTGTCTATCACAATAGCTTATCAAACGACTGAAGAAAAGCAGAGATGAGAGGAAAATGTAAAAAGAACTCAGCGGGATATACAATGTAGTAGTACAATGCGTTCCTGATAAAGGCGTTTATTCTAAAAATTTTCACTAGTGTCTGAGGTATCGAAAAAGGATGATTATTGCGCCCCTAACTGTTTTTGAATCAGTGAACGTGCAACATAAATTAGTAAGACTGGCATTCACGGCGTGCAGATGTCCTAAACACAGTCGAGGATTTGCTGTATAATTCAACAAAACTAGCACTGGCGCACAGGAAAGGGAAAGGAAAATAAGACTGTTTTCAAACTATTGATGGTAACTTGCAGCCAGAAAAGTATGTAGTAGCTATAGCACGCAGACAACATAGAGACATGCCCGCCAGATTTAGCACTGGAACCTTGGATCTATAGTTTGCACAACTAATGCTGTCGAAAACGAATATAATTTTCTTTCCAATGTTCAGCTTATGACGATGTCCGACAAAACGTAACTGTTGTACATGTAGTCTGAGTGTATCCGAGATTTTTTTCACTTAATGACGAGGATCTCATTAAATATCCAGGTAAGGTTGTCGAGGAATCATATAAAATCAGACAATCATTCATTTCAGTTAAAAAGAAAAACTGTTTGTTTTTTCGTACACATATGATTTAGTGCGACCCCATTTAAAAAACTCTAAATCTTGGTAGTTGTAGAAAAACAATCGGTAAGATTTCGCTAGTTTTTCTATTTGATTTATACTAAGAGGACTGTGTGCATGTACTCTTCTTTCAGTAGATAAACATAGATAGAATATGTTCTATGCTGAGTCATAATGACCGAAGATCTAATTTCATATTCATATGAGATAGTGTCTCTATCCCATGACACTAAGGCAGGCCTACCAACTGTCATTAAATTCTCTCTCTCTCTCTCTCTCTCTCTCTCTCTCTCTCTCTCTCGCTCTCGCTCTCGCTCTCTCCCTCTCTCTTGTGAAGTATCGATCTGCCTAGCTTAACATGCTGTACATAATACCATGAAATGCTTATCAGAATGTTATCGGAAATTATGTACATACCTGATTGTGATAGTGATCGTATATTTTCATCACATTGTAATGACTTATTTCTTCATATGCATTATTTTGTTGTCGTTTTTTTTTCTTCTTTAGCATGATAATTGAGGGTTTATTGTTTTTAGGGCAGGAAAAGCTTACTCTTTAACCCTCAAAATAATGTTGACATTGACGCACGATCAAACACGCATGCACACACAGGCAAACACACACACACACACACACACACACACACACACACACACACACACACACACACACACATTCACACTTGTCTGTCTGTCTGTCTGTCTGTCTGTCTGTCTGTCTGTCTGTCTGTCTCTCTCTCTCTTCTCTCTCTCTCTCTCTCTCTCTCTCTCTCTCTCTCTCTCTCTCTCTCTCGACGTTACAAGGGTCTCAAAACTCTTTCGCCGACAAAATCTGGCCAACCATTCTGTCTGCCCAAATTAAAGTGGAGAATACAAAGAATTCTGGCAAAATACTTAATTTAGGCAAACACAGTTCAAAGTGCATGGATAATAGTAACATGGATCAGAGGTGGTTATAGTGTTCAGTCAAATGTCTGATGTTTCAAACAGAAGATAGTGATTTCTGTTCTTTTTATTGTATCGGTCAATCGGTCTGTCTGTCTGTCTATCTCTGTCTGTCTGTCTGTCTGTGTACAAGTCAGTCAAAAGCTTTCGTCTCTCTTCTCTCCTTTCTCTGTTTGTCTCTCTCTGTGTCTCTGTGTCTCCGTCTGTCTGTCTGTCTGTCTGTCTGTCTGTCTGTCTCTCTCTCCACACACACACGCGCGCGCGCGCGCGCGCGCGCGCACACACACACACACACACACACACACACACACACACACACAATTAAAGAGTTTGTATGGTGAAAGTCTAGTCCGCGCATTTCTTTTTGACTTATATTGTTAATTGGTATGTTGGCGTCAGGAAGTGCACATTGATCGCCCACATTTGCACGAAAAATGAGAGAAATCGTCAGGACGAAAACGGCTCTCAACTAGAGAAGTGTCAATAGGTCTCATCCATTGCCACTGATTTAAGGGTAAACAAAGAAACAAACGAACAAAACACTGTGTTGTGTTTTGTTCGTTTTCTTGTTGTTGTTTGTTTTGAATCCGTACCAGTGAACGAGATCGAAGGCATCAACATACATTCTCCCGCCGACATTGTCATATGGATATTTGTTAGTTTATAGTCCTTTAATACCTGCTTTATAGTGGGTTATGTTGTAAGTAGGGACGAATGTGCTCATTTGATACAGTCTTTACACAAACCCATTTTTGATTGCGTCATCAGTGATAAGATACAGCGACCTTACCTCTATCAAAACACTTTCATACACATATCAGATATTTGATACTGTGCCAGTTGTGGGTTAACATTTATTTGCCGATTTGGTAGGAAACAAAGATATTAAACAATTTTTGCCATAGATTTTGCGTTCAGTCGCATTGTCGTGAGTTCGCTCACGGCGGTGCACACTGAAGCCAGTTCTCAATCCAGCAGTTGCGCTGAAGAAGTCGGCCGGATTGCCGACGAAAGCTACGCACACTATGAGTAGCCTTCTTTAACTGAGTGACTTGTTTAGTCTGGTAGCCATTATATCAGTGACCGTCGTTCCTACGGAGCGAAATGGGGGATTAATTGTTTTAATCAGTTAATTGGTAAAGATTACAGGTGGTTGGTTTCACTATTCATATATATTATGTTATCATCTTATGCTTTATAAATCCAAGGTGTTGAAATCAAATGTTTTGACCACGTTTGACATGCTGCATATCAAAAAGAGCACTTCCTTCGCCGACAGCTGAAAAATTGTGACCTGTTCAAAATGGAACACCTTTTCGACACGAGTGTCATCTCAGAGGGATGTACAATGCAGTAGTACACCGCGTTCCTTATGAAAGCGTTTATTCTAAAATTGTTTTAGTTCGTATTTTGGCATAATTATAACAAACTCGATTCTACCTAGCACACATAACTTCATGATGGAGTTATCGCCCCTATCCCTTCTTCGCCTGTATTCAAACGACAAAATTGTTTGAAAATCCCCCCCCCCCCACCTCCAACTAGTTACTGACAATCTTAAATTTGTACTTGTTTTATCTGTTAATACACAGACACAATAATTAAATCCCTTCTCTTTGTCTGTACACACCAGAATTAAAACGAATATCACATTCCCAAATGAACGAAAGGGCACATAGGAGAGCGCAG
Source organism: Conus canariensis (assembly GCA_033310375.1). Lineage (NCBI taxonomy): Eukaryota > Metazoa > Mollusca > Gastropoda > Neogastropoda > Conidae > Conus > Conus canariensis. The sequence continues at coordinate 45,629,667 of CM065724.1, forward strand.
ACATCTGCAAAACCGCTTGTAGCATTAGGCTACAGGTTCAGACGTCTGAGCTACACCCGAAGCAATCTCTCAGATGGAGGAGTATGAAAAAACATACCTGATTTGATAAGTACTCCCCCCCCCCCACCCCTCACCCCC
>CM065724.1:45634804-45639804 GCA_033310375.1 Conus canariensis
GAGAAATGAAAAAAAAATTGTGATCGAAAAATTAAATTCGTATGGACAGGTGAAATATCAATCGAAAAATCTATCATCATTCCTAATTATAACATGAAATATTGTATTTGTTCCTGGAAAAGAACCTTGGCCACTAAGTGTTATCAACTTCTTCTGTCCTAAATTCAAAACACAGGGAACATCCAAATAAATGTAGGTTTTAAGCAGAAGTCAACATCTGAAATGATTTGGTGAATCACAGCAGTTCTGATTAGATGAATTTAAAGATAAAACTATGAAACTGACATTAACATTTAAAAAAGTCTTTCAAGCATGTCCATAAGAAGCACTTCAATATCTTGTGTGAAAGGAAAAGTTTAAATCAGCAAGGTTATTCTCTGGTGCAAAATGTTCAAACAAATCCCATCCATGCTGGGGTGTTCGGACATTGTCGAAGTTTGAATGTTCTTAGCGTGCACGAACAAATATGTTTTTCTTCTTTTTATTTAATTTAATTTTGTTTTTTACAGTGGTGATGAGTCCCACCTAATCTGAAACTTCAGTCCTGTCCGCAAGGTTTCCAAACACTAACAGACCGTCAGAATTATTCATTGTCCCTAATTTTGCAATGTTTCGCCAGGTCAAGTCACACGGGATATTAACACAACTACAAACTCATAGTCAGGCTCAAGAAACAGGAAAACGGGAATTCGGCAAACGTCTAAAGAATTCACGTAAAACATAGCTTAAGAATGACAACTCAGTTTGAAGGCATCATGAGTGGCCATCTCCTTGTGGTTTAGGAAAAAGTGGGGGAAATCACCCAACCATGCACATTATCCTATTTTTAACATTCCGTATATGGATAATTAAAAAGGAACATGAATCTCTTTAACAGAATCGCTTTTACTCTATAAACTGTAATAATAATAATAATGATAATATAACAGTCAAAAAGGGGCATGAATCTTATTTACAGAATCGTTTCCACTCTATGAATGATATTTATAATAATAATAATAATAATGATGATGATCATGATCTTGACGATGAATCTCAATCTCTCTCTCTCTCTCTCTCTCTCTCTCTCTCTCTCTCTCTCCTCGTTTAAAGAGGTAAACATCATCGTCATCGTCATCATCATCACCATCGGACTCCTTACCACTGTCAGATCGAGGAGTGTGAACATAAAAATTACAATCAATGAAAAGGTCAGTTGCAAATTGTCTGGAGAGGTTGCTGATATATTACAACATAGTGTGCTGTATTCATTGAGACACAAACTGAAAACTGGACACAATCCTGACATTCTAAAACTACAGTCAGGTTCAAATGAGACCTTTTTAAAAAAACAAAAAGAAAAGAAAAAGTCTAAACCTGCACTTTATGTTCATACTGAGCCGGAGATAATGACATATAACAAAGGTGCATTGATCATTTCAATTTGACAAGAGATGTCATGCCATCAAATAAAAAGAAATGTAACAACTCACTCTGGTTTATATTTTAAGCATGTTTCCATGTACATACTCAGACTGTCAACATTTTACACTGTCAACACTACACGGATGAAAAGCGTCTGCAAACTGCTCATACTCAGTCTTATAAAGGGAATCGTTGTACCTTTGTGCCCAAAATAGCCATGGTAATGCTGGTCAGCTGACTCGATAATTCCCAGGTAGGATAGCTCAAATTTACATGCTAACAATTCGTTGCAGATTGTAGTGGTGGCTACCTTACAGCAATTGAAATGTGTTATTTTGCTTTGCCACAAGCACCTGCATGCAGAGATGGCTACTTCGTTGGGTGTGTTAAGTCTGCGTGTTTTAGCAAACAGTCACGTGCGGGTTGCTTGGTGTCGAACTTGTCTGAATTCGATGTATTGTCGAAGGAACACCATATCACTGTTCCCTTACCTGATGTGGGTGTGGCCATATCTGGAGATTCACAATCAGCTATGCCCTTTTTCAGCATATTAGAATATAATTTTTTTCTTACTCTCTGTTTTCATGCAGCTGTGTTGAGTGAGATATTTATGTGGTTGTTTTATCTCATGCTGATATAGATATCGTTATACAATAAGTCATGTGTGAACGACAACCACCATGTACCACCATCGACATGCCTTACGTTGATACTTGTTAGGGAAACCAAACCACTGAAAATGGTCTCAAAACCAAGTCCTCTGTTCATATGAGAAGATGGATTCAACTCTGTTTATAATGTTTATATTCAGCATACGGCAGGCACTATATCAAGATTGAACATATATGTTAAACGATCAAGGATAAATACCAACGAGAGTTGATTCCAGTAAAAGCGTATCTCAAATCTAAATGCCAATTACAGGTCTTCACGGACTCAACAAAATGACACAATGTTTCTCTTTAATGTCATTTACATTCTAGATTTCAACACATATGTCAGGGCAATAAATGCCAGATTCTATCAGGACAGGTTGAAGACATTATACTGCTCCTCTCTCTCTCTCTCTGTGTGTGTGTGTGTGTGTGTGTGTGTGTGTGTGTGTGTGGCGCGCGCGCGCGCGCGCGCGTGTGTGTGTGTGTGTGTGTGTGTGTGTGTGTGTGTAAAACTCTCTGTTTATTCATATAATCAAATTTGTGACAGGGGAGTGAAAGGGGTGCGGGAGGACACTGGGACGGGAGAATGCTAGTCCTAATAAAACAATGCTGCTTCAAAGGAGTCGGGTATCCTCCTACAGTTTTGCCAGCTAAGAGAGAAATGTGATGCAGACCAACAAATATTCGCAGTAAGAAATCATTTCGTGGCAGACATTCAGATTATCAGTTTTAATACCTCAGAAAGAAAAAATGAGTATGTATTTAAAAACATCTACGACCACGTGAAGAATTTGAAACGATGCTTTAACAAGTAGTTTCAAATACGTTGAATGCAGTTATTGTGACAAAGAGTTCGTTGTGTGTTACTATCATTTGTGCAGGCTGATGCTATCGGGTCGTCTTGGCGAGAATGAGAAGTGAGTGGTCCACGTCAATATAGCCCAAACATCTCCAAGGACAACGTTAGTGAATCAAACTTCTTCAGACAAATATGAATACTTGCATTTCCGGTCTGGAACCGTTTTCAGTGTAGACTGATCCTTTCTCCTAAATTTGTATCCAAGGAAAATACTTTCCAAAACTAAAGCCTTCATCATTTAAGAGCAGTTACAATACGTCAGGAGGCTTGATAAGTGAAAGACTGCCTTGCAACCGGCGATTTAACATGGACATGGCATCCGTTTCTCACCTCACAAATATGTCCGACTCATCTACATTTGAGGACCTCACCTCCACGTTCTCCACCATGCCACAGAAGACTGACCTGAGCTCATTTAAATTAGTTCAGATGAGAGTTTTGATGCGAAGGTACTTTTTTCCCTTTTCTTTTTGTTTTTGGCACATTTGGCAATGTGATGACCATCATTATTGTTATTCGATTAAGAGTCAGCCGTTCCAGCTTAGACTATTATTTTCTGACAATAGCAATATCTGATACCTGTGTCCTCTTCACCGGGTCTGTTAGGGCGTGGGTCAACATCATATTTAGTCCGTTCGACATACGGACTTTTCACAGTTTCACGTGTCAGTTATCAATTTTCATTTTCAATGTAGCAATTGGGGTTTCCACCTGGATTCTGTTGGTGATGGTTGTACAAAGAGCTCTGTCTGTGGTCTGGCCTCATCGAGTGGGGTTGATGTGCACGGCCAAGAGAATGTGGGGCATTATTGCAACCGTCGTGCTCTTCTTTTGCTTGGTGTATTCTCAGTTTTTTCACGGAAGTATTAAAAAAGGCGGTCGGTGTACTTTCCGTCCTTCTTATTATGATTTTCTGGTCGACGTCTTCGTAAAAATCGATGTGTTTCTGTTCTCCGTGATTCCTGTAGTGGGTCTGATGATCAGTAACATCATTCTTGTGACCAAGTTAAGGGTGTCGGTGAAGGAAGCAGGTGAACAGTTTGCAGCCAGTGACAAACAGCAGAGCCAGAGGGAACAGAAAGTGAACTCCATCACTCTGACTGCGCTGGTCATGTCCGTGTGCTTCATCGTCTTCACATTTCCCATTGCAGTGTGGAATTCAATCTCATATGTGAGCATAACAGTCATAGCGAAGTCTATGGAAAAGATGGCTTTTGACTACTTTTTCCAGGGCCTACTGTACAGCATATTTTATTTCAATTTCTCTATAAACTTTTACTTGTACTGTCTGACCGGAAAGCGATTTAGAAATGAATTTATAAAAATCATGTCTGGATTGGTCGGCTGCATTAGATCTCCATGAACATAGACAGCAGAGAAGAGTGTGTACAATGATTTACCAGCTACACTCATACTACAAGTCTGTGTTTTTATTCTCCATTGGTATAAAAATAGTTATTTGATGTGCGTTTTAGGATAATTTTGCTAGCCATCTTTTGACATGATACTACATGTTTACATTCAATAAATGTTGTCATTCCTTCTTTTCATATATTTGCCTGTTGAGTTGGAAGATGAACAGTTTGATTACTCGTCTGTTTCAATGCCACATTTTTTCAAATGATAGCTACTTTGTTGTCGTTGTTTGCGTTGTTTTTATAACCTTCTTTTTGACTTCGCCTTCACAACGGGGATTATGCTTTTGTCTGTGTCCATTTGTTTTTTGTATCTGTTTGTTGTAATGCGAAACTGATGTCAGCTAAATTATGTAAAATCTATTCAACCGAGTCACACGAAACTGAGTGGAAAGATGAAACTCGGCTCATGAGTAAACCCATTAACTTTAAAAGGTACCGTAGTAGGGAGGTGGGGGGGGGGGGGGGGACACTTCAGCATTCATGGACAGACTCGTCCCCCTGCTTCAGGGCTCGGAGACAAGGTTTTCTAATCAACCCAGTCCAAGGTGAAGATTGTCAGAAAATGGAACGTTTGGGAGGCAGAGAACGTGGCAATGGAAGACCACAAGATGAGGACGCACAGGACGGACACAGAATTAGCAGGCCGCGAGTGGAATCAACAGA
>CM065724.1:45644804-45647304 GCA_033310375.1 Conus canariensis
CATCTAACTCTTCAGCGTCGGGGGGCAGGGGGGGGGGGGGGGGAGAGGGGAGAGCAGCAAAAGTCCTCTGTGGGTGGCGTGCCCCAGGGTGTTGATAGCAGGGCTGGCCTCTTTCACCCCTGTGAGAGGCTTGAGATAAAGACTGGTCCGGGTTGGACTGCGGCGCAAGAGTTATCTTCGCTAATAGGCTTTAGCCGCTCCTTTAATAGCACGAGGAAGTGAGATGGGGTGAGGAAAGAACGGATGAAGCTGGAGATGGGCTTGAGGGTGGTGGTGGTGGTGGTCGAGGGCGTGCTGATGTGGAAGGAGGGGACAGGGAGAAGAGGGGTTGGGGGAGGGAGAGAGAGAGAGTTGGCCTGCTGAAGAGGCTGAGAGGCTGATTAGAGCAACATCACAAAGATTTGTTTGTGCTTTGATCTGTCTGTCGGTCAGTCAGTCGATCAGTAGTTATTTTGTTGATGATAAGTTAGTACGGTAGTGAGTCAGACGGTTTTTTTCCCTCCAGTCATCCAGTCCCTCAGTCAGTCAACCATTGAGTCAGTCAGTTGGTTGATTTAAATTTTTTTTTTTTTTTTTGCATTCTTGCAGTTGCACTGTTTTTCCTACTCAGTCAGTCGTTGGTGGTTGGTCGCTGCCCAGCATGACATAGAGTTCGTTAGTTTACTAGTTTATTCAACTTCATTCTTTCACCTCTCCACATCTTACGTCCTCGTTTGTTTAGTGTTAGTTTTGTTAGTCGTATGTTTATGACTTTTATTGAGAGAGAGAGAGAGAGAGAGAGAGAGAGAGAGAGAGAGAGAGAGAGAGAAGCTTTTATTTATTTACACAAGTATTATTATTGTTACTATTATTACTATCGTCATTATTATTATTATTATCATTATCAACATTATCATTATTGTTATTATTATCATTATCATTATTATTATTGTTATTATTATTAATTATTTCGTTATTATTATTATTATTATTATTATTATTATCAAATCTTCTTGTTGCTGCTGCTGCTGCTGCTGTTGTGTGGTGGTTGTTTTTTTTTTGTAGTTGTTGGTTTTGATCTTTCATGTCGGGGTGGTAGGGGGAAGGAGAGGAGGGACTCATCTAGCACGACGCTATTATCACCAGAACGACCATATCTTCCATGACAGTTTTTATCTCGGGCACCGACGGAAATGGAACCTGCAACGTCTGACCTATAGCGAATTCAGTGCAGCACAATGACATGTGTATGGTAGTCGTGACTCGCATCCCCGAACCTGCAAAACAAGACCATCCATGCCGATAGTTATACTAGTCAGTGGCAGGAGACGGGATAAAGAAATACCGGACAGGTCTAGGCGGCATTCAGACTGAACGTCTTTGCCAACGTCAAGGGATGACACATGAAAAGACCTATCCCAGGAGAGTAAGGGTACCTATGTAGCAGTACACCGAGACCACGACAACACGACAATACATGCAAATGGACAGCGAAGGTTGCATTTGTTTTTTTACATTGAGCAGTAGTGCGGGTTTCGAATTCACAATGTCTGATTGCCGAATCAGTGCTCTCTCTCTCCTCTCTCTCTCTCTCTCTCTCTCTCTCTCTCTCTCTCTCTCTCTCTCTCTCTCCACTATGTTAATCCCCCTACCACCTTAATGAACAGAATTAGATGCTTAGTTATTTCAGGTCCAAGATCAAATAACATCAGAAAAATCTTATTCTCTCAAAAAAGTGAAGTTGAGTCATTTGCAAAAGGTTTTACATTCAAATCCACGTCGGGTGAAATGGCAGACTGAAATAACAACCCAACGAGACAGAAGAGAGGTATAGTGTGTGTGTGTGTGTGTGTGTGTGTGTGTGTGTGTGTGTGTGTGTGTGTGTGTGTGTGTGTGTGGCAATGCTTGTATCAGGTCCTAGTGGAGCTTTGAACTCGAAATATCTCAGTGTGTGTTGGGTTCTCTTCCACTAACGCGGCCTGGCACCCTGTAACGAGGTAATTTAGGTAGATACATCCAACTTTAATGTTCACACACACACACACACACACACACACACACACACACACACACACACACACACACACACACACACGAAATCTAATGGAACAAACGGAAACGACTATTCCAGAAAACTCGGAGCTTGGGACCTATCTCATACCATACCGGTACAACCAGGACGATAACACGCTGACTAGGACATAACATTTGATTCATGCGAGGAGAATAAAAGACCAAATAAACGAATTTAAACTGTGTGAAAAAATACTGTTTATAATTTGTAATCCAAATATTCAAAATCATAATTATAAGGCTGGTTATTTCAGGTAATATATTGCTATGTTGGTTGCTATATTTTTTTTTTATCTGTTCTTCCGTCTTTTATGTCTTTTGTTTCCTTTTTTGATACTATCTAAATCGATGTCAGATGAATGTGTGCTGATTCATTTGATTTGTGTGTCTCTTACGGTATGGGCGGATGAGAAAGGGGGAGGGGGGGACTTCATTTGGAGTATGTTTA
>CM065724.1:45654804-45664804 GCA_033310375.1 Conus canariensis
CAGACGAACACCGAATTACCTTGTTTATGGTGAGACAAATCGCTACCCAATATATATAAATTCTGCTGTTAAGTGCATTTGCGATTGGATTAAGTTGATTCAAATGGAGAATTACAGGATTCCACGTAAAGCATATGGTATGTTGTATGACCTAGATGCAAGAGGTAAGAAAAACTGGGTAACAAACATTCGCTTGAGTTTGTTTAAATATGGATTTGGTTTTGTTTGGGCGAATCAAGGTCTTGGAAGTGTACGTGTATTTATACGTTGTTTTCAACAAAGGCTTATCGACTGCCGATGGCAAACTTGGTCCGATCATATTCAAACTAGTGACAGGTTCAATTTGTACAGCACTTTTTGCAGTGACCACAGTTTAAAACCTTATTTACATCTAGATATTGATAAGCATCTGAAATATATTACAACTAGATTTAGGCTCGGGATTTGTGATTTAGTGATACACCGTTACTAATACAGAACGTTGATGTCAAACGACCTAATTTGTCGCCTATGTAATGAAAGCAAAGAAAATGAGGTGCATTTTGTTCTGTGTAGCCCAGCACTTGGACGTACACGTGAAACGTTAATTAAGCCTAAATATTATAGAAATCCTTCACTGTTTAAACTGAGTTTGTTAATGTCATCGACGGTTCTGGAAGACGTACATAATCTTGCATTATTTTTATACAAAGGATTTAAAATGAGAGATGCTCTGACTACATGAATATGTTCCATATCATTGTTTGCTTTCAATTTGAATTTGCTACATAACTTCATTCAGTTGTATATTCACATCCCCCTTCGTGATGGGCTGAGGCCTAAAATGAATAAAATATCTTGAGTCTTGAGACTCTCTATCTCTCTCTCTCTCTCTCTCTCTCTCTCTCTCTCTCTCTCCTTTTCATCCACTTCCATTTCACCCCCCCCCCCCCCCCAATCGGGCTCTTTTACCTCTACATTATCTACGTTTCAACCCTGTCGTTAGATTTCTTAACATCACATGAAAACGTTCCCTTCTGTTCTTCTCACCTATGTTTCTATATCAACTAATCATTTGCTTGTTTATTTATTCTTTTATTTGTGTAATCATTTTTATTAATTCATTCATTTATTTACATATTTCTTCTTTCTTTCTTCCTTCCTGCCTTCCTTCCTTCCTTTTTCTCTTTCTTTTTGTAATTCATGTATATTTGTGTACCAAGTATGTGCTACGTATGTGTTTGAGTTGGTGAGAGTAGAGAAGTTGTGTGTGTGTGTGTGTGTGTGTGTGTGTGTGTGTGTGTGTGTGTGTGTGTTGTTAAATATCTTCTTGTGCCTGACCTTAGCTTCCTTTAAGTGTCTTGGACTAGACTGCATGTCTCAATGGCTCTGCTCCATTGCACAGTCTTTTGTGATTTTGAGTCAGTTCACAAATGACGAAGAATGGCCGGGGCCCTTGGACTCCCTAAGACCAGTTTATATGGGAATAATGGAGAGTCCCCTGAGGTACTTTCCTATATGCAAACAAGATAGCAACTATGGCACAATCCTTCTCATCCAGTTTATCTTGTCATAACTGGTCCAACATCTAGTTCCGAGTGCTTTTACACCTTCTCTCTGTCCAACTCATGGCCAGAAAAAAAGGACACATCAATTGTTCCCAATTTCCCGTCGATTTGCCCAAGACTGGTCCCGAACTTCCTTGAAAAAGAGAGAATCTGGAATGTGTGTGTGTGTGTGTGTGTGTGTGTGTGTGTGTGTGTGTGTGTGTGTGTGTGTGTGTGTGTGCACGCGCGCGCGCGTGTGTGCAAGATTGCTGACAAAGAGTCCATCCGGTGTCGAATAGGAAGGGAATTGAAACGATACATCGTTATATATTACGAGGGTTGACTGCCAGAACTCAGTATCTCCCTATATATATATATATATATATATATATATATATATATATATATATATGCATATGAGGTACTGGGTTCTGGCAGTCAACCCTCGCCATGCAACTGATAAACAATGTTACAAGATTGATTACAAATTTTCCACCTCAAACCCGCCTGCCCCCGATTAGAAATAGAAAATAGTGAGAAGTGTGAATTCAGGCGAAAGATTTCATGTATGCCAAAACAATTCAAAATAGATATATGAAAAGTGGCATACATATTGTTTAGTAAAACGTATGACGTTTGGTAATACAAACCGGATGTGTGAACTCCTTTTGCACGAACTTGTGTTTCCATGTGTGCCCTCTTTTGGATAGGGCAACATTTTTCGTGAATTCAGCACATGTTTGACTGTACGTTTGGCCTAGTATGATACACGGTAGTCTAAACTTTTAGGCTTGTGTCTGGAGGCATGATGAATCTAATTCCAAGATGGGCACTATTCCATATTTCATACCAGTTAAGGCTTCTTTGGAATGTGTTTTCTCTTGTAGCCCATTGCCCAAGTTGACATAGCCAGACTGCCTTCTGGATTCTTTTGGCATCATCTTCTTTCTTCAACTTATGTATTACCATGTCTTTCTCTGCTTTTCCGTTTGCTTATGACCACCTGTTCATTTCTGGTGATTTGAATCCCTGCCTGTTGGATTATTCAGAGTCCACGATCTTGAGAATTTGCTTTGGCACCTCCACTGCTAAGTGAACATTCCGTCTACAGCCAGCGTTCACCTTGGGCTGGACTAATTTCACAACCTTGTCTCCTGAGTCCTCAAGCACAAGAGCAAGTTAGTGCATGAGTCATAGCGATTTTTACCTGCCGGAGGGAAAAATAGCAGGTATTAATCCAAATCAAGCATCTTAAACAAACTTTATTGGAATCACTCTTGGGCCTCATTCCCTCTTTCTACTAGAGTTGGTTACAAAAGTTCAACAGGTTTTCATTATCCAGCTGCAACAAATAAACAAAACAAACGTGGCCACAAAAAGCCATAACCTCCTTTCTGAGGGTTTAATCCAAGGGAACGCTTGAATAACAACAAGAACAACAAATATTCACAAACATTTGCCACTGTGCAAAGAGCTGTAAACAAACTCTTTATGTATGAGCTGCACTGGTAAATCTGTGAAAGGAAATATCTTCATTACATTATTAGCTCAAACCCGCTAAAATGATTGAGATTATATATTGAATAAAAATGTTGACAGACTTTGATTTGCTGAGCTATGATAGGCACACAACAAAGACTGTTTTGGGACCGGTAAAACACAATCCATGTCACCGTGGAAAATGCAAGCGCCTGGTAAATTATTGAAGACGTTTATCTCTTTCGTAGATGTTCATTGGGGTCTAATGCAGTGGATTAATCCGAACATGATTTGTTTGAATTCATGTCTGAATCGCTTTCCAGACAGACAGTACAGATAAAAATTTAAGGGGAAATTGAAATAAAATATGACGTACAGTAAACCCTGTAAAAAGTAATTCAGAGCTCTCTTTTCGATAGATATGTCACTTTGAAACGCCAGATCCAGATATGAAAGTGAATTCCACACTGCAATAGGAAATGTGAAGATGATGAAACATACGGATAAGACCAAAGTCGTCAGAGTGATGGAGTTGACTGTGTGCAGTCTCTGGCTCTGTTGTTTATCACTGGCTGCAAATTGTTCACCTGCTTCCTTCACCGACACTCTTAACTTGGTCACAAGGACGACGTTACCGATCATCAGACCAACAAGAGGAATCACAGAGAACAGAAACACATCGAATTTTACAAAGACATTGATAATAAAATCAAAATAAGAAGGAATGTAAGTACATTTACTGCCTTTCTTTATCCTTCCGTACCAGAAGTGAGAGTAAACTAGGGAAAGGAAGATCACGACACCTGCAATAATGCCCCACATTCTCTTGGCCGTGCACATCAACCCAACACGATGAGGCCAGACCACAGAGAGAGCTCTCTGCACCGTCATCACCAACAAAATCCATGAGGAAATCCCTACCGCTGCATTGAAGATGAAGATTGATAACTTACATGTGACACTGTCAAGTACTGGAATGTCGGACGGACTGATCGTAATGTTGATCCATATTCTGACAGGCCCGGTGAAGAGGACACAGGTATCAGATACCGCCAATGTCAGAAAATAATAGTCTAAGCTGGAACGGCTGACTCTCAATCGAATTACAATAATGATGGTCATTATATTGCCAAGCGTGCCGAACACAGAAAGAACAGGAAAAATGATCTTTTGTATCAAATGTATAATCTGAACTAATTCAGTAGAGGTAAAGTCAGTCTTTCCTGGCACAGTGGAAAACGGGATACTGTAGTTCTTAAAAGTAGTGGAGTTGGAAATATTGGTGAAGTGAGACATAGGTGTCGTATCCATCGTGATCCAGTTTTTATGACAGTATCTTCAGATTACAAGTCTACTGACGTGTCCCATCTGTTTGAAATGTATTCCTTAGCTTCTACAGAAAATTCCTGAATTTTCATCACTTTCCGTTTTCTTTGTATATGGTGTAGGCCAAATGACCTATCTACACTCAAACAGACACGCATGTCAAGTGTCACAGACACGCATGTCAAGTGTTTACATGCAGTCGTATGGACGTTGGTACACCGAGTGCGTCCACTGAGGTGTGTACTTCATCGACATGAAACTGTTCTTTCAGTCTCGCTGAGACGACCCTATGCCCAAATCAGCTTTCATAAATGGTAATTGTGCACACAAACAACGACAAAAACAAAAATATGCAGGTAACAACTGACAGTTTTCAATGTACGTTCGTTTATTTGTTAAAATATTTTTTTGCATTTTAGCATAAGATGATAGTATCTTCGTAATATATTTCTTCTTCTTCTTTAATATTGAAAATAAAACCGAAAATATGAATTCGTCAGTAAAATAATTTGCCAGGCCATATTGTGGTGTGTTATATTTCCCTCCAGCCTGACAATATTGAAGAATATCGAATGCCTCAAAAACAATATTTTTATCACATTTATTTTGCCTTTTTTCATCTGCCTCCTACCTACCCCCACTCCACCCCTCTCCACCATCACACTCTACAATGCCCCACCCATACACCCTTACACAGTGAACTAAATAATTTAGTCGTTCACATGATGTAACAAAGACAATTATGTCAATAGTGCAATAGAAACATAATGGGAAAATGTGTGTGAAATATTTCTCCTTTTGTGGTAAAATTGGATTAATTAATTCAACATACTATTGCGAACTGGGATTTAATCACATCAGACAGTAGCTTTGGATTACATTGCAGGGAGCATGAAGACTTTGCTTCTACATGTTTGATATCAAATCATTCTTTTATATCTAGGAAATTTGTATATTTGCTTAATATGCAATAAATCGGAAATACAGGAGAAGCACTGTAAACAGACCCTTCATCCAGCACCAGCTCTCATCCCTGTTCTGTCAGTGCTGTTCAAACTCGCATTTAATATTTGTGAATTCACTTGTGATCTTACTGCCTTTTTCTTGACTTTTTAAATGCGTTATAAGAATGCTATTTTGTGCTTGAGATACTGGTACAACCATTGCATAAATACAGTAACAAAATCCTCGAAATACAACTAAATAAATGTAATTAAAGAAAAGTAAATGAATTAAATGATGAAATTTTAAACTTAAGACATTCTGAAAATCCAAACAATGAAAAATGATAGTGGACTCTTTATTGCACAGGTACATCAGTGAATTAGTGAATCAGTGAAGCTTCACAAGTTATTAACAATCAGACGCCCATTAAAGAAATGCTAAGTCAAATTAATGTCAGTATAGCGAAAACGTTTTTCTTCATCTCGTATTATCACTTTGGACAGCCTTTTGTGGTGGGCTAAACACTTCGTGCATACTTCTACAGTAGCATTCTAGCTCTCGTTGGGCTGAAATCGAGGCGGTTGGATTATTATTCTCTTTTTCTTTCATTTAAATAAGATTTGTTTGCCTGAAAGCCAAAAAGGTACGAGGCATCACATTCTGCAAAGTATACGATACATCGTAATTAATACACTCGAGCAATACCATCGCGATTTCCCCCGTGCTTGACACATACTAAAGAAGCCTCGCCAGGTTCCTCTAGGTCTGTCGGCTATGTGTCAAGGCTTAGATCTCTGCACATTTTTCCCTATCTCCTCAGCAACGTTATTAGTCCATCGTTTCTTTTTTGTGTCTTCCATTCCGTTTCCGGCTTTCAATATTTCTCTGAACGATTGATTTAGCAACGCCGTTGGATCTTGGTAGACGGCCATACCTTCTTAACTGATGTAACAAAATATAGGAACTGTGTTATGTGCTGCTTAATGGTTTGACGCACTTTGATAACATTCAGTGGTGATATAATCTGTACATTTAACGTTTACAACCTAGTGGTAACATATCATTTCCATTTTTCTTTAACTGAAACATTAACAACAACAAAAACCACAACATTAACAGCGATGACAACCAAGCAACCGGCCACCCTCAGACGCAACCCAACTAGCTAACCAACCAAAAGACAAACAAACAAACAAACTAGACACAAACAAACAAACAAAATTCTTATTAAGATAAATCTCCACGTTTATATGCTCCCTGCAACTACTGAGACATATCATCGACAACGGAAAAAAACATACATTTAACTTGCCTGATATCTATTCTTTTTAGACCTGTGCAAAACTGCTACACAGAACATGTCTGTCATTCTGTTTCTATATTTCTGTACATTTCTTTGCCAGGGTTCAATTACCGGGTGGTCCCCTGGATGGTCTGGTGGGCAACACAAGCAAATCAGAACACGGCACTTTCTATCATTCTGAACTTTAATTGTAAGTCGGAAATTGTCGCAATCTTTAACGCACTTTTCGTTTGGTAATATGAACAAAATGAGAATGAACATTTGAATGCTAAAAATTCTCTGGCGGGAAACATATACAAACAATGATGATAAAAAGACGTAAGCTTAGTGACAACATGGTTACAGGTGCAAAAACGTAATTAAGCGTCTGATCCTCTTGAGACTTACTTCCAGATCTGTGTGCGTCAAGAAGGACCCTTTCCTGGAAGTGTTTTGAGTCCTTAAATGCAGCCACAGTATTTGGTTTGGGGCTCTGCCACAGCCTTTTATATGATTTCAGATAGTGCCTTGTTCCATCTTTTACGGGACTCTAATTCCTCAACCAACCAGGCTATGATATCACAACCTATATGATGGTTAGTCTTGTGCTCTGAACAGACGTCATTGCAGCAGGACATTGCTGGGTTTGGCGTACTCTGCAGTTCGTTTGAGATATTTATAGCCCAATATTCGCAGATCCGTCAGGAAATACTGCCACACTTGGATGTGTGCCAGAAAACTCAATCAAAAGGTACCCCCTAATCTGTCCCTCTTGAGATGAAACCTGATTTGTCCCTCTGGTTCTCACCGGACCGTTGTTGCCCACGTAAAAATGATTTCAAATGGATGTTAATACCATTGACGTGGCTATCCCTCTCCCAGAAGTAGTCCCTCCAACCCTTCGATGCGATAAGGGTACCTGAGGCTCTCAGAGATGTGTTCACATAGGTAGTTTACCGAGAGGAAATTATTTAAAAGTGAGATATTTTGTCTCTGATCTCATACAAAGCCTTTTTCTTTGAAATCCATGCTTTCTTCTCACTGTCAAATGGTTTTGGTTAGAGATATAACAGCATACCCATGAACATGCTGAAAAAGGTCATCTGCGCTCATCTAGATCAACGGGACAGAATATATTTCAGCTTTACTTTTTGCATATTGGGAGCTGGCTCTTGAGAGCACGGGTTGTCTCCATTTGAATATCTCTAAGGTTGTCGCCCCAAAGACCCAGCTGATCTGTTAACATGCATGGATGATGATAAGCCTCAGTATTAATATATTCTCCAGGTAAAGCAGATTCTCTTCGGGAACTGTGTCAGAGACTATGAAATAGGAATCTGGCCATCATGAAAAGTACTTTGATGCCAAAGCTGTCGCCAGATGTTTTCAAGTTGTGAGGAAGTTCTTGTTTTCGTCCCTGCTAACCGTGACAACTACCTCCTGTCGTGGAAGTATCCATTTAAGACTTCAAAGGTTCGTTGGTCTAACTGACCTGGTGAAAGGTCAACCTAAGGTTCATCATGCATATTTCATTCAGAGGGACTTTCGTAGGTGTGACTGCAAAAGATCATTCTCTGTTAAGGACATGATTGTTGGCTCGTGATCAACTCGTGACATTTGCCCGGACTTAGACTGCAGGATTTTATCTTAACTCTTTTAGATCATAAATCTGGAATGCTTGTGGACGACGACGGAGATGTGGTTTATTTCCAAATTCAACCGTCACAGACGAATGACACAATGTCTGACTTTAAGATTGACAGCAAGCTGATGTGGGCCAAAGTTCAATGTAGGACAGTCTGTCTTGCTTGACTCTGAAGGAACCAGACCAACTCGCACCTTAAACTCTCCCTTCTATTTCCCATCAGGTGGCAGTGGAAAAGATTCTGACCATCTTGGACCTCAAAGTTCTTGAGCTGTACATTGCTCAGTATTGAATTGAGTTTCATCGTCACATGTTTTGAATTGATTTTATCGTCGCATGTTTTGAATTGTATTAAATCGTCGCAATAACATACCTGTCTTCAATACAGAGCTAATGCATGATGTAGATGAGTTGTTTCGTGGACTCAACAGTACTACTTACTTTACCAAAATTAATTTTGCCAAAACGAACTAACAAATCGCTGTCCGGCAAGAGAATAATTACGAAAGCTGTTTTTCATTCTTCTTTTAAAAAGATTATTCCTCTGGAACCGTAGGCGTTTTGATCAGTTTCCGAGGTTCGCACATATGTTAACAAAGTTAAATCTTCCCGAATTTTCAAGTCTGATTTTTGTTTACAATCTTGCTGCCAGTATTATGTGGATGGCACATGTTGTTCATGTGCATGGATTTCATGGCTGTATTGAAAATGCAAGAGTCACTGCTTGTCCTTCGACGATGTTTTGCTGGCTTCAGAAAGTCGGAGTTTTTAGGACATTGTTTCTCGTAAGATTCGAAGATTTTTTTTCTCAGAATACGTGGGGTCCCTTTTATTTGCCTGAACAAGAGAGAAAGAAATCATTGTCGTGGGGAAATATTGAGAGAAGGCTACTAGTTAGGCCAGCTGAGGGCTCTGTCCTGCTAAATTTGATTGTAAAAGAACATATTCGGAAGTATTTTTGCATTGGCGTGTACATGGGTGAAGAAGCGTTGCGGATTACCTGCACAAACAAGGATTAAAAAAATCAAGACAAAGAGAACTGGGAGTGATATATTCCAACATGAAACTGGGAAAATTTAAAAAAGTAGAAGAAAAGTAAGGATCGAGTTTTGTTCTATCGTCTGACACTGCACCCCATTGTTGTGCAAGTATTGATGAGAGAATTGAGCCGCTTCGTTCTGCTTTTCTTATTGGTTATAGTGGTGGTAGTCAGGGGTACTGGTGGTTTGTTTGTGGTGTTCCTGATGTTGTCGTTAGAAAAAGACGCGCCAATTACATGAAAACACATGTACAACAAATTGCAATTCAAAGAAAACAGAGGAAAGTAGATTGAAAGCCGCTGTTCGATATGGAACCAAATCACCCCAAGTCGTAGACAGCATTTCTTAACTTGACAAAGCTTGTCTTGCATGGCTCAGTCACGCAGATATTTAGACAGACTAAGACTTCTTTCTGTCCGCCCATAGTACGCCCTGTTGCAAATGTGTGTACGTACCTTCCCGCGTTCACGAGAGGCCAATAGGAAGAGGAACGTACCACTTTCGCAATGCTGGGGTGCACAAACACTTTGATAGAACTCGATCACTTCTTTGTCAAAATCAAATGGCTGTATTTGTTCCCTAGCTCCTGGAAGAGTCTTATCATTTAAACGCCCTGCGCATCTCTGTCATAGCCAAAGTTGATTTGTAAACGCTGTAGCTAATACAGTTTAAGTTTTTGACATAAGACAGTCATTTCTTTGTCAAAACCACGTTGATTTGTGTGCACATGAATTTGTTATAATCTGGCCATGGCTTC
>CM065724.1:45679804-45684804 GCA_033310375.1 Conus canariensis
AACCTTTCAGACATTAAGATGACTCCCGAAGACCAAAAGCGCTATGAATCAGCCACCCACTGCTGGATATGCAAATGCAAGTTATTAGGTGACACTGTAAGAGACCACGATCACATTACTGGGAAATTCAGAGGGGCTGCGCATAACAGTTGCAATCTTCAACTCAAGGTTGACCCCGAAAAATGGAAACTGCCAATCTTCTTTCATAACTTACGAGGCTACGATTCTCACTTTATCATGCAAGCAATAACTTCTGAATGTAAGAGGGTTAGCTGTATTGCACAATCATCAGAAAAGTACATGACCTTTACTGTAGACTGTTTATCCTTCTATGACTCTGCCCAGCATCTGATGGGGAGTTTAAGTAAGTTAGCAGAATCTCTACAAGACTGTCCAATCACCAAACAATATTTCGACCCATCTTTAGTCCGTAAGGGCGTCTATCCTTATGAATACATGGACTCGTGGGAGAGGTTTGGCGAGCCGGCGCTGCCGCTTAAGGAAGACTTTTACAGCCGGCTTAGAGGCGGAGGCATATCTGACGCCGACTATGAATACGCACAGAAAGCCTGGACAGAATTACACTGTCGAACAATGGGCGATTATCACGACCAATACTTATTAGCTGACGTGTGTTTATTGGCAGACGTCTTTCAGAATTACAGATCTACATGCATGAAACATAACGGCCTGGATTCGTCACAGTACATCTCTGCCCCGGGCCTTTCTTGGGACGCATTCCTGAAGTCTACAAACGCCGAGATTGACTTAATATCGGATCTGGATACACTTCAGATGATTGAGGACGGGCTGAGAGGAGGCATTAGTATGGCCTGTCATCCTTACCGCAGAGCCAACAACAAGTATTTAGACGATTATGATCCAACTAAACCATCCAACTATCTGATGTACTTAGACGCCAACAACCTGTATGGGTGGGCCATGAGCCAGGCACTGCCATTAAGAAACTTCAAAATGATAAACGGGCCTCATGAGGTTACTGCCGTGTTGAGTATGCTATCACAGCTTACGCCCGATAATCCAATAGGATTAATCCTAGAGGTAGACTTAGATTATCCTGCAGAGTTGCATGACCTTCATAATGATTATCCTCTAGCGGCAGAAAGATTAAAGATGAGTCCCACAGAACCGCCTAAGCTTGTGCCTAATCTTCGACACAAGAGAAAGTACGTTTGCCATTATCGACTGTTACAGTTTTACTTAAGGCACGGGTTAAAACTTACCGCCGTTCACAGAATAATTACTTTCGACCAAGAGCCTTTCATGAGGCCATACATCATGAAGAACACTGATCTTAGGACTGCGGCCACTGATGCTTCAGAAAAAGACTTCTTTAAACTAATGAACAACAGCTGTTTTGGCAAGACGATGGAGAACGTACACAATCGTAAAGATGTAAGATTAGTTACAAAAGAAAAACAAGCAATTAAGCTGGTCTCTAAACCTAACTACCAAGACTTTAGAAGATTTAGCGATAGCCTGGTTGGCGTTATGATGAAGAAACAGAATGTGAAGTTGGACAAGCCGGTGTTTATTGGGTTTGCCGTGTTAGAGCTGTCAAAGTTATTAATGCTAGAATTTCTATACGACTACTTTAAACCGCTGTACCCAGAATCAAATGTCGTTTACACAGACACTGATAGTTTTATTATGGACATCCCAACTGAAGACTTCTATAAGGACTTAGAGGCGGAGGTAGCCAAGGGAGCTGATGGGTGGTACGACACATGCGACTATCCAAAAGATTCGCCTTTACATTCAACTGTGAACAAGAAAGTGATTGGAAAGATGAAGGATGAACTTAATGGGATGGTTATACAAGAATATGTTGGCCTGCGGTCGAAGATGTATAGCATTGCTACCCAGACTTCTGTAATGAAGAAAGCTAAGGGTATAGGTAAAGAAGTAGTCAAAAAAAAAAAAAGTCACGGCAACTACAAGCAGGCTCTCTTTGAAAACAAAGTATTTCATCACACAAATGTTAATCTGCGATCTACTCTTCATCAAGTAAACACAACCGCTGTTGATAAGAAGTCACTAGTCTCTAACAATAACAAGCGAACTTACGTTAATCCTGAGTTTTCATACGCTATAGGTCATTGGAGAACTTTACTTGTACTTTACTTGTACTTAACTAGTACTTTACTTAAGAACTTAACTAGTACTTAACTATTACTTAACTTAAGACCTTAACTAGTACTTAACTAGTACTTAACTTAAGATCTTAACTAGTACTTAACTTAAGATCTTAACTAGTACTTCACTAGTACTTAACTTAAGATCTTAACATGACTTGCGCCTAACTTGCACTTTACTTGCACTTTACTTACACTTAACTTGTTATAACTGACCTAACCAGTACTTAGCTTGTACTTAACCAGTACTTAGCTTGTACTTAACCAGTACTTAACAACACATTAAAAAAAACTAATTTATATAAAAAAAATGGGTCTACAGCAGGAGGTTGTACTTTTTTTTGCAGAAGCTGGTTCTTTTACTGTTTTTGTGGGGGTTTGTGACTTTGTTGCTAAGTATGGCTTTAGGCGCTTGTATGCTAAAAGCCCTCCACCAACAACAATACTCCCCAGCACATAATAATACATCTTATAGTTTGATTGTGTTGTTGTCGGTGGCGGCGGCGGTGCTGGTGCTGATGTTGTATTACTATCTAATAATTTTTGTTTTGCTGCTTGGTTTGCTTTTTGCAGTCTGTTGTATTCAACTAGTTTACGACCGGCCTCAACACGTCCAGGATTTTTAGACTTAGTAACACTACTCACCTGTGGGACACTCAGTTGTGGATTCACTTGTGGGACACTCGCCTGTAAATTCACTTGTGGGGCGCTCGCCTGTAAATTCACTTGTGGGGCACTCGCCTGTGGAGTCTTCTCCTGCTCGCTCATTTTTTTTAGTGCGATTAAAATTAATATGATTGAAATTAATATGATTGAAAGTAATTAATCCCATGATGAATGGACATAGCAACGTCCCAAATCTATAATACATGTCACATGCAAGAGATTCTAGAGACTTGGTTAAAGCCGGATCTTGTGTTAAGTCATATTTTAAATCTTCTTCTGAATCAATCGGCGCTATCTTGCCTACTAACTTAGCATATAAACTAATTATTGTCTGCCCCACCGATCTAACCATTTTTGATCCTAGCTGTGCCTCGTACCTGGCGTAATACTTCTCAACGTCTGAAGTAGACAATTGCTGAATCTGTTCAATACTTAGTTCAGTGCCTAAATACTGCCTGGTTTTCCCACATGCAGCTAGAGAGTATAATCTTTCTTTATGACAGAGGTCTGCTGCCTCCTCACACTTTAATAGCTCGTCGCAATCCATTTTTAAACTCTTTTTAAAAAAACAATAAAAATAATAAAACCATGAGTTTAACACTGGTTAATTATGCAGTGCCTATTGTTGGTGTTATAGTTTATTCAACCCTAGCAAAATGTTTGTTAAGAATAAAACCACCCAACATGGGAAAGATAGAAGATTCGCCGAAACTAGTCACAACCTTATTTTTAGCTCTGGCAACAAAAGATTATCTGATTAAAAACACATAGACAGTCTTTCATATTATGATTATTTTAATTATTTTTTTAGTTAATAAAAAACATGAGCACTGCAAAGATCATCAATACTATTTACCACTCTGCTGTAATCGGCGGTCTTAGTATAGGATATAGCATGTTAGCAAAAAACATGTTTAAGATGAGGCCGGCTGATCTAGGAAGGTTAGACATTGAGGATGTTGTTAAGGTTATAGCTGTAATAACGGCGGGGATTGCCTCAAAAGACTTTCTTGTTGCACAGGGGATTATCCCAGAAAACATCAATGCATAGAAAGATTGATTTATAAAAAAAGATTGATTTATAAAAAAAGATTCATTCTAAAAAATATTGATTTATAAAAAAAGATTCATTCATTTATAAAAAGATGTCTGGATTAGTTCTGATGGTGGGAGGAGCTATTGTTAATGCATTGGCTTTCTCTGGCAGCAATTATATGTTTAGTAAATTGCGGTCTGATGAAGAGAGAGAACGCCATAACAAGGCAATGGAAGATTTAGCTAAGGCAAGAGACGCTTACGAGAAAAGGAGAATTGCTCACTTAGACTTTATTAATAAAAAGTTAAGAGAGCAGGGACATGCAGAGCACACATTTACAGACGTTGATGACGCAATGAATGAATATTACTTAGTGACAGGAAAGAAGTTTCTAACATCGTCACCGCCAGAACTGTCTGACTTTTATGAACCGTCTGAGGATCAGAAAATGGTAGAAATAGGCTTTATTATAGGTGCTATGGGAGCAATCTTTCTTCTTGCATATTCAATCTAAAAAACATTGTTAAAAATGTAATAAAAACAGTCTCTTATGGACGATACAAAGTACAAAATATATTATTCTCCTGGAGGGTATTGGAAAGGAAAGGCCGCTATTGATAAACTGAGTAAAGCTGCTAGGGTGTCTGAATCAGAAGCAAAAGACTGGCTTTCAAAACAAGCGATCTGGCAAATATATCTGCCCGCCCCAAAAAGAATAATAAGGCCTCGATTTGTTAACTCAGTTCCTAATGACACCCACCAGATGGACTTGTTGTATCTTCCGCATGACAAAGTTAGAAGAAAAAAGTTTAAGTATGCTCTGACTGTTGTTGACATGGCTTCGAGGTATAAAGATGCTGAGCCTTTAACGGATAAAAGCTCAACTGCTGTGGCTGTGGCTTTACAACAAATATACATGCGAGGTCCATTAAAGTATCCTAGGTTGATCCAGGTTGATGATGGGAAAGAGTTTAAAGGGGCTGTAAACCAACTGTTTTTAAGACATCGGGTTACAGTTAAGAGAGGGATCCCAGGCAACCATCGCTCACAAGCTCTAGTAGAAAACTTTAATAAGAATCTAGCTGAACGCCTGTTTACCTATCAATATCATAGAGACCTTATGGACAAAACACGCAACACAG
>CM065724.1:45689804-45694463 GCA_033310375.1 Conus canariensis
GAGTAAAAAACAAAACCAAAAGAGCACATCGGCAAGGATTTGTGTTCATGAGAAAGACTGAATAAAAACAACAAAAATATGCGCCACTGTGCTCAGATTTGTTAATAAGCTCTTCATATATGAGCTGCATTCGTAAGTGTGTGAGAGGAAAAATCTGTATTACTTTGGCTCAGACTTACTAGAATGATTTAGAATGCATATTGAACAGAATTCTGAAAGACGTCCAATTGTTTAGATATCACTAGCACACAACAGACTGTTTTGGCACCAATAAAATACAATATCTATCATAGTGGAATATGCAAGCACCTGGCAAACAATCAATAACACTGTTCTCCTCTACACATGGTTATGGGGATCTGATGCAGCGGACTAATCCAAACATGATTTGTTTAAATTTGTATCTAAACCGCTTTCCAGTCAGACAGTAGAGATAAAAATTTATGGAGGAATTGAAATAAAATATGAGATACAGTAAACCCTGCAAAAAATACTTCAAAGGTCTCTTTTCCGTAGATGTATTTAGATCAATAGTTATATCCATATATGAAATTGCATTCCATGATGCAATGGGGAATGTGAAGATGATGAAACACACGGACATGACCAGAGCAGTCAGAGTGATGGAGTTCACTGTCTGCTCTCTCTGGCTCTGCTGTTTGTCACTGGCTGCAAACTGTTCACCTGCTTCCTTCACCGACACCCTTAACTTGGTCACAAGGACGATGTTACTGATCGTCAGACCCACAAGAGGAATTACAGAGAACAGAAACACATCGATTTTCACAAAGACATTGACCACAAAATCAAAATAAGAAGGAATGTAAGTACATTTACTTCCTTTCTTTATCCTTCCGTACCAGAAGTGAGAGTAAACTAGGGAAAGGAAGACCACGACACCTGCAATAATGCCCCACATTCTCTTGGCCGTGCACATCAACCCAACACGATGAGGCCAGACCACAGAGAGAGCTCTCTGTACCGTCATCACCAACAAAATCCATGAGGAAATCCCTGCCCCCACATTGTAGGCAAAAGTTGATAACTTACATGTGAAACCATTTAATGCCCTTATGTCGGACGAACTGATCGTAATGGTGATCCATAATCTGACAGGCCCGGTGAAGAGGACACAGGTATCAGATATTGCTATTGTCAGAAAATAATAGTCTAAGCTGGAACGGCTGGCTCTCAATCGAATTACAATAATGATGGTCATTATATTGCCGAACGTGCCGAAAACACAAAGGAAAGGGAAAAAGATCTTTCGTATCAACTGTATAATCTGAACAAGATCAAAGGAGGTCAAGTCAGTCTTTTCTGGCACAGCAGACATAGGGATGCTGTAGTTCTCAAATGTAAGGAAGCCGGACATATTTGAGAAGTTAAACATGGGTGCTGCATCCATGACGACCTACAGGTTTTATAACAATATCTTCAGATGGTAATTGTACTGACAATGTCACAGTTGCTCCAAATTGCGTTCCTTAGCTTCGGAAGAAAATTGCTGCATCTTCAGCATTAAGTTTTTCTTTGCATACAGTTTAGGTCAAATGACCTATTTACACTCAAACTGTGTCACACATACACACACACACAATGCAAGTGTTCGCATACAGAAGGACGTTGATTCGCTGACTGCGACCACTGAGGGGTGTTTCCTTTCAGTCTCGGTACAACGAAATTGTAGCATCAGTTTTCAAAATAAATAAATAAATAAATGAAAGAAATAAAGAAAGCACATAAATAAACAAGCAAGTTACAACTGACAGTGATCAACGTCTGTTCGGTTATTCGTTGAAATGTCTTTTGCGAATGAACAGAGATAATGAACAAAATTAATCGATGTTCATCCTCTTTTAATATTGAAAATAGAACTGAAAATATAAATCTGTTGTGAATTCATGTGCTAGATGATAGATTGCTCAGCATTACGTTTCCCTTTTACCTGACAAAGTTGAAGAATATCTGATGCCTATTAAAAGTCATAATTTGACAGAGTCAGTTATTGTCTCTTTTGTCCCTGCACTCCTTCATCCTATCCCCATTCCAACCCTCTCTCACATCAGATCTCCCAATGCCCTTTGCCACCCCAGCTCCCTCATGCACACCTTTTCCCTTTTGCACTGGACTCAATTATACAGTCGTTGGCATGACATAACAAAGATGATTGTATCAATTAATACAATACAAACATGATGGAAAATTTAGAATACTCAACGTTTTTTCTGGTAGAACTGGAATCCATCAATTTAACATAACGTTGAGAGCTGGAATCGAATCACATCAGATAGAAGCTCTAGATTATATTGCTTAATGCATGGTGAACTTGCTTCCAAATGTTTCACATTCTGTCCACCTAATTCAAGCTGTTTGCATATTATCATTTATCTTAACGGAATTAATTCTACATATGCCTTTGCAGAAATCAACTTGCGTTTGTACTTTCACTTTTAAATAAGTGTAGAGGTTTGCCTTTTTAATATGGATCAGTCTCCATGGACTGGATTATAAATATTGAGAACTGAATTAAATTCGGTTGAACTGGAGAGTTTTGTCCGTTCTCGGTGTTTCAGTTTTGATTCTATTTTTGTATTTACACAAAACGTCGCTATGGTGGCAAATATCATTCACACGTAATACTATATATCATATTTGAAATTATACAGTGAAGTTTACATCATTATGAAATAAAACGCCACCTAAATCTTTTTATAAATTTGTGTAAAGGATGGTGGAAAAAATACAAAATAAATACATATCAGAGAAATATGCTGAAAACAATACGTAGCCTGTTGCAACTTCAAAAATGTGGTCACACACACACATCAGATGAAAATATGGCTTCAAAAATTCATTCACTGAATCCAGACATCAAACAAACCTTTTTTACAACTTCTTCACTTACACATACCAACCTAACATGCCAAGCTGATCTGTGGTCTGCGCATGCAAGTGCATGAAATCTAGGCAAAAACCAGTTTCGACCGCTCTAAGGAAGCAGTATCTAACTTGCCATTAACTGCCTAACACAGAACTTTCCGGGACAAGGCTTGGATTCAAAGTGGGTTGACTGCAGGTGGAAAGTTCTAGTTGCAAAGTGAAACGACTGCAGGCGGAAATCTAAACAAATCTTAAATAAATGTTAGCGAACCGCCCAGAGAAACGTGGACAAACGAGTCACAAGACAAAATACGACGCGTTTCGACCTCTTAGGTCTTCTTCAGGCAAGATACAAACAAATAGAACAACGAAAATTCATTTAGCTTTGATCGCGTCAAGAGTTCAGTGCAAGGAAGGCGTTCAACGCCTTCCTTGCGCTGAACTCTGAAGCGATCAAAGCTAAGTTGTAGTCGGAGTTGTAGAAACAGAAGTAGCAGCAGCAGCAGCAGCAGCAGCAACAGTAGTAATAGTAGTAGTAGTGGTGGTAGTACTAGTAGTAGCAGTAGCAGCAGAAGCTAGCAGCGTCGTCGTCGTCGTCGTCGTCGTCGTCGTCGTAGTAGTAGTAGTAATAGTAATTGTGTGTGGTGGTGGTGGTGGTGGTGGTGGTGTGGGAGTGATATAACAATCTTACAGTCTTAGAATTGACGAAGTTTAGGAGGTAAAAAAAAAAGAAGAAAGAAACAACAGCATGGGAGCAGACAGAAATTTGAAACACAAAAATCTCACTTTTCTTTTTGCTTCGCTCTTCCGGCAGTATCGCATTTCCGTCTGGTTCCGATCCTTCTGTTTCATGCACCTAGCTTGACAGGAAACTCACCTGTGTACCTTTAAACGGTCACAGTCCTGAAAAAATCGTATGTACAATTCTGAGCGGTAGATAATGCCATATACCTCTTGGGGCCATTCAGACCCAGCACAAACTTAAAAATAAAGATCAAGACAAAGATAACTGGCAGCAATAATTTCCAACACAAAACTGGGAAGCAAAAGAAGAAAGATAAGTTTTTAGTGTCCGAACGGAGAGAGATTTGTTTTTGTCGTATGGCGGTGCACTCCTTTGTCATGGAAGGACTGATGACAGAATTTAGGGGTTTGTTGTTGTTTTGCTTTTGTTAGTGCTGATGGTGGTGGTGGTCAGGGGTGGTGGTGGTTTGTTAATGCTGTTGTTGTCATCAGAAAAGCAGTCCAAGTGACATGAAAACCATTATACAAAGAACTGCTATGTAAAGAAAACAGACAGAAGAAAGTGTACTGAAAACCGCCGTCTGATCTGGAATCGGATCATACCAAATCATAGATATTGATTTCTGAAGTTTACATAATTTATCTTGCATTGCTCAAACACACAGACAATTAGAGAGACTGAGACCTGTTTTTGTCTGACTATAGTTCGTCCAGTTCCAAATGTGTGTACGTACCTTATCCTGATCACGACAGATCAACAGGGAGGGGGACGTACCACATTCACGATGCTGGATTCACATACGTTTGCTAAAAAAAAACGATCATTTGTTTGTCAGATTCAAAGATCACTTTCTTTACATTCCAAGTAACAGCCAAAGAGGATTTGTGAACGCTGTAGCTAGTAAAGATTACTTTCTTTACAAGACAGTCATCTATTTGTCAAAACCCAAGTTCATACGTGTACATTTTCATTTGTATACATTCAGCTTCCATGTAAAATAATCATACCTTTCATGGACATAAATCACTTTT
>CM065724.1:45694563-45707738 GCA_033310375.1 Conus canariensis
CTGCTGCTGCATATCTATTAGTAATGCTATTATGATATTACTACCATCATCACAAATTATCATGATCATACTACCAGTAATGTTGTTTATGCTTTTGCTTTTTATATTGCAAAGCCATCTCTGTGAATATGTTTTATGTTTCTTGATTTGACAATCTTTGTTTGGAATGTTTAAGACAGGAAATGTGCATTGCTGGGAAATGTCCTCTACTTTCGTCAAACCACAACAGGTGCTGCCACTCATGAACCGTTCAAGTTCAGACTTCTCTTCGTGAGAATATTGTGCAACTCGTACTTTGCATGTTTCTCGAACCCACATATGATTGTATGAGCTATGTGCATGTCTTGTGAGACTTAACCTGGCGAGACTGTGCAGGATCAGAGATATTAACTCTTTCTTATGAGTGTCAGTATTTGAAAACTTTGATGAAAGGGTTGAAGTTTTAATTGTGATC
The DNA here is from genome assembly GCA_033310375.1 of Conus canariensis. Classification (NCBI taxonomy): domain Eukaryota; kingdom Metazoa; phylum Mollusca; class Gastropoda; order Neogastropoda; family Conidae; genus Conus; species Conus canariensis. The sequence continues at coordinate 45,695,018 of CM065724.1, forward strand.
TGGGTCATCACGAGGTGCCGTCCTATGTACATTTCTGGTTGGAGCTTCTTTGCTATTGTCTGATTTATCCTAATGCTACAGCATTGTCGAGATGCGATTTGGACTTTTACACCCGAGATAAAGTATGAAGCTGTCTCTGTTCCTATATACAAAATAATAAGACAAGTCTCTTGGGATTGAACGTTGTAAGAAGCGTTTATCAGATATCGAATTATTCGTAACTATATTTTATGATAGCTGTTTTAGCTCAATAGATTAGATGATATATTGATGTGTGTTTGAGCCACTTACTTCAGTCATTTATTTGAACATTCAGTGTAGGTTGTGTTCATTCAGAAAAAAAGCCATATTTAAATTTGATGACACTTTTGTTTTAAATATAGTTATTTATTTCATTATTAGTAGTGTGAATATTTTCATGACTGAGAAATGAGTCGGCCATATAACCACACTAGTTTTATTGCAGCTCTGTCCCTATTTGTTTTCATCCACTTTGTGTGACCACGTTTTGCTGTGAGGATGTTTTCTTTTGCTGAAAACAGGAACAGAACAATAAATGTGCCTTTAGCACGAACATAAAACAATTGAGCAAACCATGTTCACGTGTCTTTTCAGTCATTTGCTTTGAACATTTAGGGCCTACATTCGATCGTTTGACAGAATGCTTGATTTTCCACGTGGATTTCAGAGGCAGATGGGCTGAATTGCTTTTTTGTTTTTTTTTAGAAAAAAAAAGTGTGAATGTCACAGTCTTGTAAAATATCAGTATTTGATAAGACAGCGAACAGCAAAATGCAGTTTATTTTAATTCTATTCCTCTTCGACATCGCAGGTGATTCTGTCCTCACGAATATTCTTGTTGCTACCACTACACACGTCTCCTAGATTCTTTCCTCGAGGAATTTCGAGATCCGTTATTTATGGGGGAGAAGCTCGCGAGGTTCTCGCATTCACTCAGTCATCCAGAGAGTAGAACAGCTGGGAAGAGCTTTTCAGGCTGTGCTGCTGCTGGTAACTGGTGCTGTGGAGGACACACAGATGGGAGATGCTGACCTTGGGCAACGCTTAACCTGACCTTGACATGGTCTGTCTATGATGATTGACACACACATCAAGATGAAACAACAGAGTTGCAAAGATTAACATGTGTGTGTGTGTGTGTGTGTGTGTGTGTGTGTGTGTGTGTGTGTGTGTGTGTGTGTGTGTCGTGCGTGCGTGCGTGCGAGCTTGCGTGCGTGCGTGCGTGCGTGCGTGTGTGTGTGTGTGTGTGTGTGTGTGTGTGTGTGTGTGTGTGTGTGTGTGTGTGTGTGTGTTTGTCTGTGTCTGTGTCTGTGTGTGGTCGCTAATATTAGTGTCGCTGAACGAGAGTTTGTCAGCATTGTTATTGCTAACATAAAATTCATACCCTTTCTCCTTAAAGATTTCCCCCTCCTCCTCATCCTCCTCATCCTTCTCCTCCTCCCCCTCCTCCTCCTCCTTCCATTAAACAAGGCGTGTTTGCGTGTCGCACGAAAGGGAAATAAACCTTATTGTGTGAATTCATTTTTTGTACAGGCTTCTTCTGCCATTGTTGTGAAACAGGCTATTTCACTGGATTTTGTTTGCCATGGTTATTACGGTCAAATTCATTTGAGCTGTATATTTTGTACACAGAGACATTTTATAATTGCTTTTTATCATCATCATCATCATCATCATCATCATATCATCATCATCATCATTATTGTTATCATCATCATCATCATCATCATCACCATCATCATCATCATCATCATCATCATCATTATTATAATCATGATCATCATTTTATCATTATCATTATTGCTATCGTTGTTGCTGTTAAACAAGAAGTCACATATTTAACCTAGGGAGAATTTATTTTTACAGAAACTAATACAAGGAAAAGAAAGATCTACACTTTGTTTACGGACAGCCTGCCTGAGAACATGAGCTTTCCATTTAGATCCCTTTTTACAGCTTCCCTGAAGGGGAATACACTCGTGTATCTTTTGACCCTGAAGAATAAAATACGCACGCATAACCAAAGCATACAATGCAGAGCTGTGGTAAATGACACAAGTGCATTAATGCCATTGAGGCACAAGTGCATTGAGACCATTGAGACCCAACAAAGACAGACACTAACAAGATCTATGACAAGATAACGAACTGATATTTTTAAACGGAGAGAAAGAATAGGAAATGAAAGAAGAAATAAGTACACTTTTCTATACCTAATAGAGATAATGCTGTGTCTGTCATTTAACTCTGCCCTTCACACACGTAGTAATCGAAATTTGCAGTGGATTGCTGTTTATGTTGTTGCTGTTGTTCGTGATGTTATAATGTTAAGGAGAAAGTCACATTGAAACAATTGTAAAACAAAATGCTGCGAATAAAGAAAAATGAAAAGATATTGAACGCTGTGACGTCTGGGATCAAATCATGCTAGATCCTAGAAAACTGTGTTTTAAACATGACAACACATGCCTTGCATAGCCAAAACAGACAAGAAGGCAAATAGCTAGGTCGGGGCCTCTTGGTATCCAACTGTTGTATATCCAGTTTCAAAGGTGCATATGTACCTTATCTGGTCACGACTGATAAACAGGGAGAGGCACGTACCACTTTCGCAAAGCTGGGTACACAGACACCTTACCGAGAAGACTGTCACGTCTTTGTTGGAAGCAAAGAAGAGCTTCTTCACGCTGTAACTTCCTTATGATTACAGCTTCGACGAGACAAGCACGTCGTTGTCAAATCAGATGGTAATTTGTGCACATTGTGACTTTTTAAGATTTCGTTTTCTACAAGACAACCACTTTTTTTGAGTCAAAAAGAATAGTAATTGGTATAAACTGTAAATTGCCAAGATGTGACTTACGCAAAATACAATCACATCTTTGTCATATTTTAGGTGGCCTTGTGGAATAGGTCAATGTCTTGAAGATTCGGCTGTACAAGACAACGAATCCTTTTCCAAGCCAAGGATGACCTTGCCTTAAATACTTGAAGTTTAGGTTCCTCCAGTAGAAATGGCAATTTAAAGGTAATTTTGTCTCCATTTTATCATTTTTGTTTTCAAACTGATCGCCACAAGACAGCTGAACATGTGTAAAATCCAAAGTGACCTTCTCTTTCACGTTATTCTTGCTGCTTCTGTTCGTTCTCGATTCTTTTTCACAGCCCGGGTTAGCAGTTACCCTGCCATTCGTAGATCTCCCCCGGATAGACATTAAAAGTGTGTTACTGGGGGAAACAATTGAATATATGTAGAAGGAGACTATCAAATTCACTACCTGGCATTTAAGAACACTCACGAAGGTTTAAGAATAAAAGAACTGAACCATACCAAGACCACATACAGACACTAGTAGCACATTTGTAGCCACAGCAAAATTAGATGGAAAAATAATGGAGAAGTACAGAGAGAAATGGCACGTCCTGCTCTAAAGAGGAAAAGAAAAAGGTATAGCTGGAGTAATTCTTTTATTTGACAAAAGCATCAGAAACGTTGTACTGGATACAGCTCATTTTCCATCAGGATCATGGCCATCCACCTGGGAGCAAACCCTTTCAACTCCACTGTAGTGCAAATATATGTTTTCACATCAGACTATGATGATGGCTAGATTGAAGAATTCTATTCCCAGTTTCAAACGGTCATGAGCAAGGTTGTTGGAAAGACATTCCCATCGTTTAGGAAGATTGGAATGCCAAGGTAGATACAAATGCCAGGAACGACAGGAGGCACTCTAACAGCTCCAACTGAATAAGACCTCTTATGTCAGAGGACTATGCATGCTAAACCGTACGTGATAATCACTTAGTTCTTGCTAACAGTCTCGGCAAGCATAACGCATCCCTGCAATGGACAAGGCACTCCCCAAATGATCGATATCACAGCCAGATAGCCTATATTCTTGTGAATACCCGACACAAATCTGCATTAAATGGACTTAAACAAGGACGTTTCCAGGAGGCAACCATTGTTGTGGGTATGTCTTTGCCATGAGAAACTTTAGTGTTCGATGAAAAACAAGAGAGTAAAAATAGCCCCCTCAAAATCAGTTTTCACCACTTGAAAGATTCGAACACTGCTGAAACATTCAAAGAGGCCATAGGAGGAAGATTGAAGCTATTGAAGTGCTCACAAACAATGTGATCCAAATGATGACTCAAACAGCAAAAAAGCCCTGCCAATTACCCGGAGAATGTCCAAGCCATGGATCACAAGCAGTATCTTCGAGATCATGGAAATAGAAGGAGCTTATAACTGCATAGGAAGGAAGGGAGAAACAGCGCTATGAACAAGACGTACACGTCAAGAAATGAAGATGCAAAGGAAAGCTGAATCGAAAAACAGTGTAAGGACATTGAGGTTAAAAAAAAAAAAAGCTAGACGACAGCGACGCAAAGAAGGCTTTTAAGAATGTGGAAGAACTGACCACATAAATCCAGGGAAATTCAACATCATCCGGGACAAAAATGGCCACTTTCTCACACAAGAGGAAGGCATCGTTAGAAGAGGATTTGAATTTCCCCCTGAAACCTACGACAAGCAGACCAGAGATGATCCAAGAGAACCTGATTTATCGAATAAGAATGCTTTTCCCAAAGTTCTGTGAAGACGTTATAGCAGCGGTGAAGTCAGCAAAATGTATAAAGGCTGCAGGCATTGAAAGTACCCCTGCAAAACTCTTGAAACATGGCGCAGGGGCCGTAACTGATATCCTGTCATCTGCGACAATCTATAGCACATCCTGTCATCTGCAACAATCTATAGCACATCCTGTCATCTGCAACAATCTATAGCACATTAGTGAATGGCCCTCCCAATGGACTCAATCACTAATCGTCACTTTTCCTCAGAAAGGAAAATTACGCAAACTGCCAGAAATACTGCACAATCAGACTGATCAGCATGTAAAAACACGTAACGCTCAGTTATTTTGAATAGAGTACAGTCGCTATCATAAATCGTCAACCTCCCCAACGAAGCAAATCTCCAACACTGTCAGACTGATTAGTCATACTAGCAAAGTAATGCTCAAAATCATTCCGAACGGATTACAGCTACAAGTAGGCGGTTTAACTGAAACTGGAATCATACACCAGTAAACACTGATAAAAGAAAACGAAGTGAGAAAAACGAGCAACAAGCTTACAGCATATAGTGTGCTTATACATTGCACTACAATAGAATAGAAAGCAGGTGAATCATAACCATACAAAAACTAATCCATGACAGTTAACAAGGACAGCAAAGATGGCATCAGCACCAGAGAAACTGAAGTGTGTATGGTAGAACAATCAAACTTTACGAAACACAAGCTCATGCTTCTGCGTGGATTGATATACGCCATCTACCTATATGTATGTCAAGCAAGGGCCCTGAAGATGGATCTTACACACAACACACACACACACAACACAACACACACACACACACACACACTCCTCTCTCCTCTCTCTCTCTCTCTCTCTCTCTCTCCTTTGGAGTGACTTCCCTTGTCTGGTTGCCAGCAAGACGAACCTTTTCACAGCTCCGATAAAATTTTGCTCGTTTTCACAAGAAAGCGTGTAAAATGCCAGTTGAAGGTCTTCCCGCAAATTTAGAAAATATGCTGAACTCCGCGCTGCGCGACATGACTTTGTCATCATTCAAAATCGAAGGCAGTGAAAATCAGACAGTGGTGATTCTTAGGCTGACAACAAGGTCCGACCGTTCCCCTGTCACGCGACCCCCAGCTCACAGTGCGGTGTTCAGGAGAAAAGGTCCGTCGCAGGTCAACAGGGACAGGAGAAGGGCTGAAGAACATCGCAAGCAAACAGGCAAGTGAAGCTGCATCTTCCCCGTCTGGTCTGTTCATGCCGACTCCACCTAGTTTAATGTACAATGGAGACAGAAGCGACAACAACAGTGGAGTCTCCTGTGCTGACACTTTTCTGCCTTCACACCAGCCCCCTTGCTCTGTGCCTCTGCCTACACCGAGTTCGATGTCCCACCACGGAACACTGCACATCGACATGGCACCGTGCGACCCAGACAGTGAGTCAGTGACAGTAATTTCGAACTTAGACCTGTTATCTGACACAGATGTTAAAAAGCTATGTGTTAACGAAGACGATAATGAAAACTGTGGTGCATTCTGTGAAAATGATTCGTCTGTAGCTGAATCTACGCAACATGTAATTCAAACATTTGTGGCAGCAACAGATCAATGTGATACAGACAGCAGTAGTGATTGTGCAGATACCACTGGTGTGACAGCACAGACACCCCATGCAGAAAACATCACAATCTCAGACCTAATGCGTGCTTGGAAGAAACAGCAAGGAACAGAATGATCGCCTGTCGGAATGCAAGAAGAGGTGAAAGGCAGCACTCTACGCAGCAAAGAGGTGGAAAACCGAAATCCTGACAATCCTTCATGATTATTGCACTGTTGTAACTGATGAACATCTGGAAAATCCAATTGACAGTTACCTGTGTTATCATTGTATTTAACGGTCTATACCATTCCGTGATCTGGGATCCAGTCGCGACGTACTTTCTTGTATTGTATTGATGTTTATTTCTAATGTTTGTGTCTGTACAGTCCCCCACCCCCATCGTCTCCCAATCTTGTGAATGGGCTTGTTTAGCTTAACACAATAAATCATTCATTCATTCTCTTCATTCTCTTCTCTTCTCTCTGATCACCATACTCATCATATCGGCGACAATATGCACCGTCAACAATAATATGTGTCAACGTTTACGGCATATATTATCGACGGCGACAAATCATAACCTTCAACAACGTAGCTGCAGTGAATGATGCAGAATGCATGCTCGACACACCTGTTTCCCTGATACTTTCCTTTATAAACGTGTGGACAGCCCATGGTGCGTACCGTGTGAAAATCCACACAATAATTAGTATCTTCTCATTGAACGTTGGAATGCGTGTTTAATTGACATAAGCTTTTTATTTCTCATTCTGTGAACACTTAATTCCAAAATGTTACGTGTGTGATTTATTTCAAGGCCACTTTTTCTCATATAATATGACAAACAATATGGCTGGTGACAAACTATATTCTACAGCAAACGCTTTCCTAGACTAGAGCTGCAGTCTTGGTATCCGTTTTCACTTGCTTGCAGTCTTTAAGTGTTCTCCGAGGTCGGCTGGGCTAAAACAAGATGAGTTGAACATGTCATGACCTTCCAAAAAGCAGACCCATGGAAGATCAATACATATGTTAAATATGTATTAGAATGATCTTGACAAAGTAAGCAAATGTATCTCTCAAAACAAATTGGACCCTGCCCCAGAAACATCGTATGAGTTGATCTTCAGTACTTGCTATCTTGTTTTTTGTTGTTGGCAATGCAGTGCCGGAGGACAATGCTTGATGCGCCAAGTGAGGTTTCTCCTAGGTTGTGAACAGCGCCTGGTGTGGCTGTGCAACCCAATTCTGGAGTGACAGTCTCTGTTGCAGTTGGTGGAGACGAAGCAGGACGACTGGGAGGATGCGGAGGCTGCTCGCTGTTTACAGCGTGCTCGTTTCTCTGCTGCTTGCTGGGTTCTCGTCCTCCTCCGCTTGTCTGATTCCTCTGCACCATTTGACGCCAGCAGTCGCGGTCGTCAGCAGCTGTTTCCCAGGCATCAGGGTCAGTGTTGCACACTTTCATGTCATGTTTGCACACATCCTTGAACCTGGATGTGTGCAAACGTGACATGAAAGTATCACTCCAGGCATATCACTTGTTTTGGAAAGATGGATAAGTTCTCTTTTTCTTCTCCCATAAGGCTGTGGTAATCACCATGAACCGCACTTAAGAACATTTCGTTAGGTTCCTCCAGTTCTGTCGCTTGAATGCCAATGTCCGGGTCTCTGCAAATCTTTTCCCTGTTGTCATTCCATCATTTTTTTTAATGTCTTTCCCTCTGTCTCCCTGAAACTGTCCCTAGAGGATTTTCCTTCAGCAATACCAACGTAGTGATATCGGCTGATGTCAGTAGGTCTTGTACGTCCTATTTTCTGCCTGATGGTCTGACGCACTTGCTGATTAGTGGTATGATCAGTATATCTTAGGTTCATTATTCAGTAGTGTTAACTCATTTCCATGGTTTGGATTCTTCTTCCCTGACACGCTGTGAAGGTTCATGTCTCGCATGCCGCAGGGAGATAGAATACATTAGTGCACGCAGAAGCCCGATCTTGTGTGAGATGTTCTTCTCTTTCCATAAAGTTTTTTTTTTATCTCTAATGCACTGGTTGTCTTGCTGCCCTTGAGAGGATTTCTGTTTGGATCCCAGCCGGCTAATGATGGAGTGTGGGTAATTAAACTGTTGAACACTTAACTTCTGAACACGGACACTTACAGCAGCATTGGTGGTGGTGTTTTGTCTGACCATCGAACTGGTCGTCTCGTCGCTGATTCCAATTTAAATCTTGTTGATGTTCATCCCGTCGTCCAACAAGCTTGACACGTTCTTGTTCACTACCCGTAACTGATGGTTCTTCATTCAGTTCTGAGTGTGCAGACATGATCTTCAAGTGTATCATTCATATTGCATTTCAGGAATATGCTGGAAAGTGAGGGAATTAAAAGGCAGCCTTGGAGAACCCCACTGAACCATGGAAACATTCTTCAACAGCACACTGTATAAACACTGGCAGATAGTCCAGTGCCGTCTGGAAGTCTACAAAGACATCGTAGAGCTCCCTCTGGTGCTTGAGATTTTTTAAGGGTATGGGAGTTAAAATCTGTTCGATTTTACCGCTATCTTGGGGGAACCTAGCCTGTCCTTCAGCAATAATGGTTGCAATCAATTCAGAATGATTTTGCGCAGTACTTCGCTGGCATATCTGATCAAACTTAGAGTGCGGTAGATTTGGCAGTGCGGGAAATTTTCTCTTTAGCGAGGAGCGGATGGTTTACTGGAATAAGAAAATGTTATGTATCTAAGCGTTCATTTTTGGATTTTCAATCATCTGTACCATTCAAGTGCATTATATCCACACTGTTTATTCCAGCTTCCCTTCCATAGTCATCCTGGCTTGCTACATCGCAGCCCTGTACCCGCAGTCCTCAGGGTGAGCCATCGCTAACTCATGATTAGGCAGTCAACTACAGGAGACACTGTACTGCTGCTGAATGACCTCAGTAGTGTTCAACGGTGCCTGTTCTGATTTCACATACTCAGGACACTACCTACTACGCGCCCTTGTGACGACATTATTCACTTAGTCACGGAGCAAGTAAGTGAGCATCCCCCGTCAAATGACGCCACCACGTCCGTCCAACGACCGTCCCCATGATTTCGCGATGCCGGCGACCTCCGCACAAACTGACCAATGGCATGAACATGGGGTAGGGAAAAAACAGACTGAGGACAACATGAGAGCAGGGCATGAAGGGCGGCAAGAATCTTAGAGTTATACATACTGATGGATGAGGATGAAGACGAGGAATGAAATGCTAGAGCTCCATTCTGGTGTAAGACTCCATGACATGGCTGTACCCTACGCTCACTTCCATTACCAAACCCGGCGTCAGCGAGACCCGAGAGAAACAGACATCATCGGTGCTGATCAGGAAATTTGAATAGCACTCTTAGAGACGCATGAAACTCGACGGTGCGGGTCCAGCCTTCTCAGCTGAGCTCATTGCAAACTCAGCTCTGGGTGGATGGAGCCTGTCATCAGCCGAAAAACCCCACAAACAGAAATGGCTCATGAGAATCAAACCCACGACCTCCCAATCGGGACTGCAGCACAGCTGCTGGTTGAAGCGTTCGCCTTACAGCAAACTGACACAGAATTATCACATAGAACCCCGCACTCCTTTTTTTCTCAAACAAAGACCAGGAAAGATTTAAATGTTTCTTAGACTGTAAATCATCAATCGTGAGAATGAAAGGGAAAGGGGCAATGCATCTACAAACTTTGTCAATTGAAAGCAACACTAGGTACTTAAAAGTATCATGGATGGGAATGTGACGGGGATGAAGAGGCTTTCAAATGCTTATTCATTTTTAAACTAGACTGGGCACTCGGATTTATTATACAGCCAGTAAACTTACCTATCTTATCACAAGAGGGGACTCATTGTTAGATTTACATACACGTAGGACGAGAATATTCTTTTTGATATCCACATTCCCCTGCCTTCCACTGAATCGTTTTATTTGTTTGTTTGTGTTTATTTACCTAGTCCGTCTATTCCACATTCTGTCGCCTGCTTTTCTTGCTTCTCCGATGTCTGTTTGCATTGGTGATACTTTAAGTGGTGAACTCTGAACAGAAGAAAGCATCTCTGTTGCTGAACAAGGATGTTGTATATATTTGATTCAAATTCCATTAGTCTCTCGTATTCTATTCTATTTCTCTATTCACTATTTCTGATCGGGCGAAAGATCGTGATCAATGCAGAATAGGCTGTGGGATAACACTATGTCTTGGCGTTGTTGTTATTGTTGTGTTTGGTTGTTGTTGTTGTTTTGTTTGTTGTTTTTTCAGATGAAAGCATAGTAGAATTTAGGTAATTGCAATATTTGGATGAGAATTGATCGTAAAGCCTGACGTTTTGGTGACATGAAGCCATTCTCTTTCTCCTCGTTTATTTTTTCCTTTCCTTTCTTTTCTTTTTTCCTTCTTTTTTTTGTTTCCTTTCTTTCTTCTTTCTTTCTTTCTTTCTTTCTTTCTTTCTTTCTTCTTTCCTTTTTTTTGTTTTCTTTCTTTCGTTTCTTCTTTCTTTAGCGTGCGCGTAGGTGTGTGTGTGTGTGTGTGTGTGTGTGTGTGTGTGTGTGTGTGTGTGTGTGTGTGTGTGTGTGTGTGTGTGTGTGTGTGCGCTGTGTGTGTGTGTGTGTTGCCGCCTGTGTGTGTATGTGTATGCGTGTGTGTGTATGTGTGTGTGAGTGTGCGTGTATGTGTGTGTGTGTGCGTGTGTGTGTGTGTGTGTGTGTGTGTGGTGTGTGTGTGTGTGTGTGTGTGTGTGTGTGTGTGTGTGTGTGTGTGTGTGTGTGTGTGTGCCGCCTGTGTGTGTATGTGTATGCGTGTGTGTGTATGTGTGTGTGAGTGTGCGTGTATGTGTGTGTGTGTGTGTGTGTGTGTGTGTGTGTGTGTATGTGTGTGTCTGTGTGTGTGTGTGTGTCTGTGCGTGTCTTTGCGCGCAATCTAAAACACCCTAGCTAGTGCCTGTGTATATGAGTAAGTGCGCATACCGGTTTGGGTTTTGCTTGTTTGTTTGTTTGCTTAAACAATCTGAGACTGTCCTGTCGGTCTCTATTCATATGCCCAAGGACGCACGCGGTCTCTCTCTGTCTCTGTCTCTGTCTCTGACTCTCTCTCTGTCTGTCTCTCTCTGTCTCTCTGTCTCTCTGTCTCTCTGTCTGTCTCTCTCTCTCTCTCTCTCTGTCTGTCTCTCTGTCTCTCTGTCTCTCTCTCTCTCTCTCTGTCTCTCTGTCTCTGTCTCTGTCTCTGTCTCTGTCTCTCTCTCTCTCTCTCTCTCTCTCTCTCTCTCTCTCTCTCTCTGTTTCGACAGATGAAGGGTAGTAAAATTTAAGATAATACATTATAAGAGATAACTGAATGAATATTATCATTCATTGCATGTGGAAGTGATCAGTAAAATAAAATGTCATCATTTGATTGAGTGGATGGTCGAGTCAGTCTTAAGTTGTTTTTGGTTTTATTTACTATTATTATTTTTTTAACCTTACTGCATTACTCCTGTGCGTGAGGACAAAACGAAATGTTACGAATTTATCTGTTTTTGTCAACCGTGGATTTGATACACACTAGGAATGAAAATGTACTATTTGTTTGCAGGAAAGGAAGAGGGAAATGTTATTGTTCTGTTACCTCTCCCCCCTTGTCAAAAGACCTCTTTGGTGATGACAATAAAATATCAAAGTGTCAAAAGTGTCAAGTGTCTCTCTCTGTTTCTTTAACTGTCTGATACACTTCAGCTGTACGTGTGCATATAACCTTGTCTTGTGCGTGCGTGCGTGTGTGTGTGTGTGTGTGTGTGTGTGTGTGTGTGTGTGTGTGTGTGTGTGTGTGTGTGTGTGTGTGTGTGTGTGTGTGTGTGTGTGTGTGTGCGTGCGTGCGTGTGTGTGTGTGTGTGTGTGTGTGTGTGTGTGTGTGTGTGTGTGTGTGTGTGTGTGTGTGTGTGAATGCATGTATTTGTGAATGTCTCCGAATCTGCGCACATGTGTGTGTGTGTGTGTGTGTGTGTGTGTGTGTGTGTGTGTGTGTGTGTGTGTGTGTGTGTGATAGATAGATAGATAATAGATAGATAGATAGATAGATAGATAGATAGATAGATAGATAATATTGTCTTTTTGTTTGTTTGTTTGTTTCTTTTCCTTTTTTGTCATCAGTCTGAAACACTCCAGTCGGTGACTGTCCACCTGCCCAAGTGCACATGCTGCCCCCCCTCTCTCTCTCTCTCTCTCTCTCTCTCTCTCTCTCTCTTAACAGTCTAAGACACTCAAGCTGGTGCCTTTTGCATATGCCTGAATGTGAGTGCGTTTTCTTTTTTTAAATGTTTGATTTTTGGCTTTTTTTTGTTTAATGTAAGTAATGCGTGTGGGTAGTGTCTTTATTTTCCTTCACATCGATGCTATTGTCAATAACACGTGTTTGGTTGGATATGTTGTAACACGTGTTTGGTTGGATATCTGTTCTGTGTATCATGCAAACGATGTGTAAACCGTGGATA
>CM065724.1:45707838-45730338 GCA_033310375.1 Conus canariensis
TAGACTTAGATTATCCTAAAGAATTGCACGACCTTCATAACGATTTCCCCTTAGCCGCAGAAAAATTAAAGATGAGTCCCACAGAACCGCCCAAACTCGTGCCTAACCTCTTTAACAAAACTAAATATGTCTGTCATTATAGGCTGTTACAATTTTACTTAAGGCACGGGTTGAAACTTACCGCCGTTCACAGAATAATTACTTTCGACCAAGAGCCTTTCATGAGGCCATACATCATGAAGAACACCGATCTTAGGACTGCGGCCACTGACGCTTCAGAAAAAGACTTCTTTAAGTTGATGAACAACAGTTGTTTTGGCAAGACGATGGAGAACGTACACAATCGTAAAGATGTAAGATTAGTTACAACAGAAAAACAAGCAATTAAGCTGACCTCTAAACCTAACTACCAAGACTTTAGAATATTTAGCGACAGCCTGGTTGGCATTATGATGAAGAAACAGAATGTGAAGTTAGACAGGCCGGTGTTTATCGGCTTTGCCGTGCTAGAGTTGTCAAAGTTATTAATGCTTGAATTTCTATACGACTACTTTAAACCGCTGTACCCAGAATCAAATGTCCTTTACACAGACACTGATAGTTTTATTCTAGACATCCCAACTGAAGACTTTTACAAAGACATGGAAATAGAGGTAGCTAAAGGAGCTGATGGGTGGTACGACACATGCGACTATCCAAAAGATTCGCCTTTACATTCGACCGTGAACAAGAAAGTGATTGGAAAGATGAAGGATGAATTTAATGGGACGGTTATACAAGAATATGTTGGCCTGCGGTTGAAGATGTATAGCGTTGCTACCCAGACTTCTGTAACAAAGAAAGCTAAGGGCATAGATAAAGAAGTTGTAAAAAAAGAAATAAGTCACAACAACTACAAGCAGGCTCTCTTTGAACGCGAAGTATTTTATCACACAAATGTTAATCTGCGCTCTACTCTTCATCAAGTAAACACAACTGCTGTTAATAAGAAGTCACTAGACTCTAACAATAGCAAGCGAACTTCCGTTAGCCCCGAGTTTTCATACGCTATAGGCCCCCGGAGAACTGACTTGTCCGACTTAACTTAAGATCTTAACTAGTACTTAACTTAAGATCTTAACTAGTACTAACTAGTACTTAACTAGATCTAACTAGTACTTAACTAGTACTTAACTAGTACTTAACTTAAGATCTTAACTAGTACTTAACATGACTTGCACTTAACTTGCGCTTAACTTGCGCTTTACTTACACTTAACTTACACTTAACTTGTTATAACTGACTTAACCAGTACTTAGCTTGTACTTAACCAGTACTTAACAACACATTAAAAAACTAATTTATTAAAAATGGGTCTACAGCAGGAGGTTGTACTTTTTTTGCAGAAGCTGGTTCTTTTACTGTTTTTGTGGGGATTTGTGACTTTGTTGCTAAGTATGACTTTAGGCGATTGTATGCCAAAAGCCCTCCACCAACAACAATACTCCCCAGCACATAATAATACATCTTATAGTTTGATTGTGTTGTTGTTGTTGGCGGCGACGGTGCTGGTGCTGTTGTTGTATTACTATCTAATAATTTTTGTTTTGCTGCTTGGTTTGCTTTTTGCAGTCTGTTCCATTCAGCTAGTTTACGACCGGCCTCAACACGGCCAGAATTTTTAGCTTTAGTAACACTACTCACCTGCGGGACACTCACTTGTGGATTCACTTGTGGGGCACTCGCCTGTAAATCCACTTGTGGGGCATTCTGCTCCTGTGGAGTCTTCTTCTCCTGCTCGCTTATTTTTTTTAGTCTGATTAAAATTAATATGATTAAAATTAATATGATTAAAAGTAATTAATCCCATGATGAATGGACATAACAACGTCCCAAATCTATAATACATGTCACATGCAAGAGATTCTAGGGACTTGGTTAAAACCGGATCTTGTGTTAAGTCATATTTTAAATCTTCTTCTGAATCAATCGGCGCTATCTTGCCTACTAACTTAGCATATAAACTAATTATTGTCTGTCCCACCGATCTAACCATTTTTGATCCTAGCTGTGCCTCGTACCTAGCGTAATACTTCTCAACGTCTGATGTAGACAATTGCTGAATCTGTTCGATACTTAGTTCAACGCCTAAATACTGCCTGGTTTTCCCGCACGCAGCCAGCGAGTATAATCTTTCTTTATGACAGAGGTCTGCTGCCTCCTCACACTTTAATAGCTCGTCGCAATCCATTTTTAAAAGCAATAAACATAATAAGAAAATAATAATAATAATAATGAAAGTGATTTGTCTCCCTTTAATTATGCATAAAAGTAATTGTCTCCCCTGAATTAATTATCTATTTATAGATTAATGAGAGAGATTTGATTATTAAAAGTTGTGTTTTTTGTGTTTAATTTGCTAAAGCTTTTAATATGAATATTGTACAAAGTAGTAACTAAAAAGTACTTTAACGTACAGTTGTTGTTAACCTTTAAAAAATATTCTGCTTGAATAAAAAATAATTTTAACAACAGTCACACTTATGCATAAACACCATAAAACTATGGGAGCTTTCAGTGTGTACAGTATATATATATTAATCCTAAAGTGTAAAGTTGGGAATATGCCTGCGGTGGTTTTGTACTTGTTTGTCATGGCATTTTGAAAGTCCAAATTTGGCCCTATTCTCTGCCCTCTAGTGACTCTTCCAATTTTCGTTTGTGTTTGTCTGTCTGGGTCACTGGCAAGGCTATAAACGCCCGTAAACCCCAAATGTGGTCACTGGCGAGGCTATAAACGCCCGTAAACCACAATGTGTATCCTAGGAAGAGTCACTACAAAGGGGGTGAGAGAATTGCCCCAAATTAGGCAAATTGAAAGTAGACAACCAAGTATAAGAAAATACCACTATTAGAGGCATATTCCCAAAACTCTTCGCATCTTGGCCACATTATGCGTGACCCTCTGGGTCTGGCTTGGGGCCCTAGGGCGCCATAGGGTCTCAAGTTAGACCCCAGAGGTGATGTGGCCAGATGCGAAGAGTTTTGCACTTTTTAATAATTATTTTTATGCTATGGAGAGAGAAAGTTAATATCTTTTGTTCTATATCACCCATTTTTTTGTTTTGCACGTAAGCTCCCATTTTTAACGATTACTTCGATTTTTGGAGGTTTTTGCATGTTAAGCTTGATTGTAAAAAAGGTGTTAATTTTGGCAAAAAGTAGCATGAGATGGACGAGATTTGTTTGTGAAAAGGGGGGTTTTCGTGCAAAATAAGATGTGGTGAGGTAGAACAAAGATATTAACTTTCTCTCCATCAGAACAAAGCCATAGATGTGCTCATAGTGCCAGACTGGCCAACACAGGTATGGTACCCAGCAGTTCAACGGCTGTTGCTGGACCAACCCATGCGGCTTCCTTGCAGGACCAGGCTTCTACATCTCCCCGGCCAGCCAGAGGCAGTGCATCATATGTTCAGCATAGACTCCTGATCCTGCTACTTTGCAAGTTCTGCAGCAAATCGACCAACAAGCCGGAGTGATGAAGGAAGCAGTGGACCTTCGGATGGACTCGTGGCACCTGTCTACATCGAAAGTTGTATTAGAACATGGCATGAGTATATGACTAGGACCTACATAACGCTTCCCACACATATGGATGTAGCAAACTTTCTTGCACGCCACAGTACAATAAATGCAGCCAGAAGTGACGTTTCTTCCGAAGTACCCAAGGGGGCAGGGGTGGGGGTGGGGAACTCATTAGACTGTCATCCAAATGTTTGTCGTGTATTCAAACGGGCATTTGAAAACAAGCTATCACTTCCGAGCTATAAGGAAGTTTGGGATGTTGATGTAATTGTTCTGTATTTAGCAAGCTGGGATTCTGTAGTGAAATCAGGCTTTAAACTCCTCACACTGAGACTGGTAATAATTTTAGCATTAGCGTCAGGTCTGAGAGGCCAAACCCTCCATGCTTTGACCACTGATGATGTTAAATTAAGTGATGGAAGGTGAAGAATAACTTAAATTCAATTCTCAAACAGTCGAAAATAAGGAAAGCGTGTGAAGCCATTAGAATTGATGCGTTTTCCAAACCACAAACTGTCAGTTGTTGTACATATACAGGAATATTTGTAGAGAACACAGAAGACTGAGACAAGGAAAAAGTCTTCATTTTCTACGTAAAGCCACGTGGACATGTCTCAGAGAGACTTCCTCCTGATGGATAGACAGTACTGGAGTTACCTGGAGTGGACGTCTCAAAGGTATCAGTAGCATATAGTACTTACGCAGCTAGCACATCAGTAGCTTTGAGTGGTGTGCCCATTAACTCAATTCTGGTAGCTGCTGGATAATCAAGAGAAAGTAGTTTCAGCAGATTTGACTGCAGACCTGTTGAGTAGAATAGAAGCTTCGGCCAGTCCGTGATGGACAAGTTTGACAATGAAATGGAATGCAGTTATTCTGACAGCCTGTGGCCACATTTTAAGAGTGGAAAATGTATGAGTGCATAGTTTGCTAAGTTGTGAATAACATGTCAGAAACACTCTGTAGTCTGTACGGTTGTTGCGTTGACCTCCTCCTCTAGATTCTCAAGTGGATGTGGATGAATCAATCGCTATGCGAGAAATAATCATAAAATTAAAAAGGATATACCCATAAGTTGTAGTTTCTTTGAGATTATTTAGAATACAGTAATGGGAATGAACATTGATATGCCCCCCCCCCCCCCCCCTTCACAGCTCTAATATTTCTCAATCCCACCCTTACTTAGTTTGTACTCCGAGGAGGTCAACCACGTCTAAAGGTCTAAAACCTGGCGATATTCCCGCGCTCAGCATCTCATGTGAGTGCTCTTTCCTATTACTCTACTCTAAGTAATCTCAATTAAACACAACTTCCAGGTAAGTGTTATTTAACTTTATGATTAAAGTGGATGCCCAGATCATTTAGTATTTCTTCAGGAATGCCAGGTCTTCTGAACATGACTATTTGTGCCCCAGCTACAGTCTTTGCGTCAATCTTCTTCAGACGAACAGCTCCAGGGTATCTCGTGGTATAATCTACACGTGGCAAAATATATACATGTGATGAGCATCATTCACAGGATGAAGAAGGCCAATAAGATCGCTTGAAAGGCAAATCTACAAGACTGGTCTTCTGCATGGGGACTTTGGACACTTTTCCTCGTGCACCATCTTTTGACAGTGGTCTTAGGATTTGCAGAATCGTGTAAAGTTCTTTTGAAGACCTGTCCAGCAGACAGCTGCCTATATCTTCTTTGTAGTATTTCTGGTGCCTATGTGACCTCCTGTAGCGGAGTCGTGTGCCAGCTCCATAACAGAAACGACACAGCGCGGGTGGCATCAACATCTATCGCAGGGGATTATCTTGGTTGAAGTTCATCTCGTTGAAGACCGCTCCTTTCTCGTCAAAATATATTTCTCCATGTTTCCCAATGATGGCGTCCTTATGGTCTCGGCATTCATCAAGGGAGGGATCTGCTCTCGACAGTTGGATCAGCCTCTTTACATCAACGATGGCTGCCTTGGCGCTGGCAGTCACCCTCAGTGGCACACTTCTTAAGTCTGTCTTGGTCTGAGTCATCGTCTTTACAGCACAAGTCTCCGCGTTGCACTCACACGACGAAACAAAAAACAACAACAAACAAACAACAAAAACCCAGGATCCTTTGTCTCTTTGTCTCTTTCCTCATCAATATTTTTTCTGTTTTTCTCTTTCCTCATTAATGTCAGTGAACACAGCTTCAGTCTCTGAGTTGGTCATTTGGATTGACTGCTATCTCTTCTAATGACAGGTCGTATTCCATCTAAAGTGGATGACTCCGCTTTCCAGGCGGGATCTTCATTATCTGCAGCACGCGATGTTGCTGATGATGAGGTCATAAATGAGTGTAGACAGGCACAGGCCTCAGTCTATCCAGGAATATAAGGCACGTCTACACTGATTAGGACTGTAGGCACCTCATCATCAGAAGTGGGCATATTGTGTTTCACTGAAGAGTTTACAACACCATGAGTGCAAACGTGACCATCAGTCTTTCCTGCAGCTGTTCTCAATGTCGCTGGCGCTTTGTTACTTCCATCTGGTCGACTATCTTGGCCTTCCTGCACCATCGCTCCTTGCCACGAAGTTCCATTATCAGAAACAGGAAGAGCTCAACACTCAACTTGCCTGTGGCCAGCATGGTTGTAGTTGACACTTTGACTTGTTTCAATGTTTCTCTATCGTCGGGCTTTGGTTGTTCAGGTCTAGCGTGAGGATGTTTAGGCTGAAGGCTTGCTACAGTGCGATTGTGAGCCGTCAATGTTATACTGTTTCTGCTTTGTCAGTCAGTTTCTGAGACTCTTGCTCATTAAGGCAAATGGCCGTGTCCTTGGGGCAAGCGTTGATAAACTGTTCACTGATCCAGACGGCTTGACAGTCCCTCAAAATCTTCTGCAGTACCTGACAGTTGTTCCCAGCGCTTTAAGTAAGCTTCGATCTTGATTGTGAACTGGTGTTCCGGAAATTCTACAGCCTCGGGCCTGCAGTCACAAAAATGCGACAAAAACATTCCTTAGCGAAGTAATATCCTCTAAGCAAAGCTTCCGTCTGTTGAATATTATCTGCAGTCTCTTGGCGTACAGTCTCATTGCGTATATACATTGAGTGCCCTCCCTCCCTACAACGCACTCAAATTTGCTGTCCATCTGTCTCGAGTCCACCCAGCGACAGTAGCAAAGCATTCAAACCTCAATAGTAATTGAGGGCATCCTCTCTATCAATAAATGCTGGTCATTTAGGAGTCCTGAGACGCTCAGCATTATTGCTTATTCTTTGGACACGAACAACAAGCTTCAGCTCAAGTCTTTTTAGTTCCAGTTCATGACGTCTTTGTGCTTTTGCTTCACGTTCTTCTCTGTCGAATCTCTCTCCTTTCTCCTTCTGTATACTCCCTCTGTCATTGATTTTTCACTCTTCCTAATTTTTCTCTTATGAATCTGATAAGTTTCGCACTGTCGGGCAAGACTAATTGTTCCTTCTGTACCATCTGCCATTCTAGGAGGTAAAGTCTGTTCTTGCAATCAAAAGCCCTTTCCTAAAGGAAATTAAGTATGTTTGGCTTGACTACGAAAACATTTGTTTGACACCTCAAATGCTTTACGTCGTATTTGGATGTTACAACTCAATGTGATTTACATTTATTGGTGTATTGTACATACGTGAATATCCATAGTGTCTACACCAAAAACACGCGACCAACGTAGCTCAGACGCTAGTCTCGCCCTGCATGAGACTAGAAAGAAGATCGCATCACCTGAACAGTCAGTTTACTTTCACAACATTGACAACTACTTTCACATTCCTCATTGGAATGCACTGATGTCATTTTAAAACGCCACAGCGTTTCGATAACGGCTGACACGGGAGCGACTGTCAGAGCCGAACTACATTTTGCGCTCATGGCGAAACTCACCGGCATGTCGTGGGGATCTGACGCCAGAACATTTTGCAGGATGTATACGAGCATTGTCCAACCAGTCCAGCACGAAGTGACTGTATGAAGCACTGAGGCCAAGTCCAGTTTTTGACAAGATCAGCAAAAATCAGAATCGGTTTTCCAGAACCATTAGGATCAGGGAAACAGAACAGGTCTGGAGCCAATGGAAGACAAGCGGGATAGCAAGCTTATGCCAGAAACAGCTAAGTTCAAAAGACTACCTGGTCACCTCATGAAGCAATGAAGCTATGCAGTCAATCCCTACACGGATCAGGAAAACAGAACAGGTCTGGAACCAATGGAAGACAAGCGGGATAGCAAGCTTATGCCAGAGGCAGCTAAGTTCAAAAGACTACCTGGTCACCTCATGAAGCAATGAAGCTATGCACTCAATTCCGGCACAGGATCAGGAAAACACAACAGGTCTGGAGCCAGTGCTAGACAGGCGAGATAGCAAGCTTATGCCAGAGGCAGCTAAGTTCAAAAAGACTATCTGGTCACCTCATGAAGCAGATGCAGTCTCAGCCAACAAAAGAAGGACTGAACAGGGACAGTTTTATTCACCAGCGTAAGATTGCGAAAACAAAATGATGAAATAGGCAAGATCACCAACCAAAGGACTTCCAAAACTTGCTGGTGAAATCTCCCGAGAGACCAAAGAACAGCCCTGTACTTCAGTGTGAAATCCTAGGCGCTGAGCAGACGGACACATAGGTTGATGCCGATACAAAGGCCTATATCTGGAGCATTTTTACAGATATTTGAACATAGTCCTACGCTGACAGTTCTGCCGAGAAGACAGTAGAGGCCGGCAGAGACTGAATCGGCACCAAATGCCCTGATAATGGAAGTTTTCTCCTTTTTAGAGTGCACGCTGCATAATCAATTTGTTTGTTTTAATGACACAAAAGGTCTCACCGTTCTCTGTAAAGGCTATGACTAGTCTATGAGGGCTGTATGTTGTAAACATTGGGTCCTGTTGAAACAGTGAAGATTTCTGTGGCATCGTTGACGACAAATCAAGGAATACAAAAGCGCATTGAAGGACAGTGTGGGCCAAGGCATATGCATACTAAAGGGATTTTTATTGCACTGTTTGTGACCAACTTGAGAAAGGAAAGTTGATTGCGAGTCCTTGAGGAGTTAGATAATTATACACTAAAACATATCACGCAAAAGATAGGTCATATTCTGTGGAGGTTTTAATGCAAGATCGGGGAGGGGGGGGGGGGGGTGGATATAGACTTCAGTCAAATGTTTTACCACCAAAATTGTCATTTACAAAAAAAATATGTATATGTATGACAACTTTTACAAACGATGCTCGATAGATTCAGTTATAAAGAAGCAAGAAGTAAATGATAGATTTATGGGTCATCAGTTGCACGTATTAAATGGTCGAACACTTGGAATTCGAAAGAAAATTTTGCATGCTTTCATCCTCATCGTTCTAGTTTCTGTGATTGTTTAATATGTTCAAAAAGTTATGGAAAACCAAATGAAAAGTGACGAATTGAACAGAATGATACCAACATTTCCGCTGTCTTTTTACATATCCATACCAACCGTCGACGATGTGGTTTTACAAGAAAAATGCATAGACATTGAAAATGAAATACTTCATGACATTTCTTTCCCAATGGGACGAATTGTCAAAACATTTCCAAAAGGCACCCTGGTTACTATTAACACAGTCAAGTATTAAACAGTTAAAGCATACGACAGGTACGGAAACATTCCATTTAAAAACAAACGGAAATGAGTCACAGCATTTTCAAGATATGACAGATAAATGCGCTGAAAGCGCATCTGCAATGCTCACGGAAGCAGCAAGCTTAATCTTGAAAGGTGAAAAGCAAAATGTGTAAAGAAAAAGAAAAATTAGTAGAATGTGGTTCGACTTGGAATGCGTTAAATGATGGGCGGAAAGTCAAATTCGTGCTCAATGCCGTCAAAGTAGCCGTCAGGAAAGAAAAACACATCAAAACGAAAACAATGCGATAAGATTTAAAAAAGTTAAAAAAACAAACATTTTTTTCAAAGATACACTAGTATCTTTTTCTACGTGACATGACAGATGATGTCCACTGCCTACCAAAGAGAGGAGCCGTTGTAACGCTTCCGCGGTGCCGGAGTGGGCAGTGAGGGCGGCGGCATCCGCGAAGAGCATCTTCCTGATGAAGACTTTCCACACCTTCGTCTTTGCTCGGAGGCATGCCAGGTTGAAGAGCCTTCAGTCACTCCAAGTGTGAAGGAAGATGCCAGCGTAGCAGCAGGGAGTAGAAGATGCCGAAGAGTGTCGGAGCGAACAGGCACCCTTGTTTGACACCGTTCTTGATTGGGAAGGGGTCCGAAGATGAACCGTCGCACTGGACAGAGCCATTCATGTTGTCATGGAAGGACATGATCATCTTCAGGGGCTTGGGTGTGGGAGGGGGGGGGGTGTGGTAGGATGAAGAGGCTTGACCTACTGACCATGTCGAACGCCTTGGTCAAGTCGATGAAGGTGATGAACAAGGATCGTCTCTGCTCGCGACATTTCTCTTGTAGCTGCCTCAGGGAGAATATGTCGATCGTCGATCTCGCAGCTCTGAAGCCGTATTGTGCCTTTAGGTACACTCGTTGCGTAAAAATGCCGTTCCTTCCGTAGCAGGTTGGCGTGCATTTTATTGTTAGCTCTGTATGCATGTGTTTTGTTTTATCCCGGTTTTGTTATATACAAAAGTTTATTGTACTAACGATATTCAAACAATCGGTGTACATATGTTTGGGGTGATGCACCTAGTGTGCTGCTCTGTATGCATGTGTTTTGTTTGCTCCTGATTTTGTTATTTACAAAAAGTTTGTTGTACTAACGATATTCAAACAATCAGTGTATATAATGGTTGGGGTGATGCACCTAGTGTGCTGACAAAGCGTCTGTGTGCATGTCACCTCTCTCTTTCAGCTTCAACGGCTGACTAGTACCGCTGCTTGCAGCACTGCGGAAAGGGAAGCAGAATGCGTCAGTCTTTCCTTGTCAGTATTTAGCCTCTCCTCCAGCAGGCCGCGTGTAGTGCCTCTTCGTGGCGACACACGTCAATCGGAACCTTACGGACTCAGGCTGAACTACGAGGGCCTCGGAGGAAGTCTGGCAATATGTGTGTGTGTGTGTGTGTGTGTGTGTGTGTGTGTGTGTGTGTGTGTGTGTGTGTGTGTGTACTGGCCAGTACTGAAGAAGCTTTTAAGCGAAAATTTTATCGGAGATTATACAATTTAAAATGAACTGTTTACTTCTGTGTTTTTTTTTTATTTTACTCCAAGTTTTTACCCCAGAAGTATATTTGGGAGGAGTGGTGACCAGCAAATCATTTGGACTGATCATTGAAGACTATATATATATATATATATATATATAAAGTATACGTCGAATTACAAGAACAAAGGTTGTTAGTAGAGATGCTTTACAGCGGACCAGAATTTGAAACACAAAATGATGAAATAGGTAGCTTACGCAATGAAGACGTTTTTCAGATTCACATAATGAGTGTATATATGATTGTGGTGACGAAAGAGCAGAACTGAAATAGAAATGATGTCTCTCAGCATACATTCTCTAGGAGGTTACAGGTTATAACTATAACTGTTGTTGTTGACATATTATAACTGCTCTGTTCTGTTCCCAAGCAGTCAACAGCCGATCAACATTGGGACCAACTATGTCGGGTCATAAGCGGTTATTAGCTGGTCAGTGTGGCGACCAGATGCCAATGACGCGACGCATGTCTTCATCTGATCATCATGGTGATTAGATGACACTGACTCGCATTTACTCTTTAACTGGTCGACAAGTCGACCGGCTGCCAATGACCCACAATCAGTTTCCCTCTACATATGATGCCCCATTGCAATTGAATCGCAATCAGTCTTCAGCCAGTCAACATGGTGATCAGCTGCCTCTGATATTTCAATAGTCACCAGCTGGTCAACGTGGCGATCAGTTGTCACCGACCGTCAATCCTCATCAGCTGATCAATTTGACAATCAACAGTCATCTTTCGTCTTGTCGTCAGTAGCTGGTCAAGGTGGCGACCACTTGCCATCTTCTTCTCAGTCGTCCGCTGTTGGTCAACTTTATATAGCCGCATTAATTTGTTTTCTAAATTTCAGTCTACCTAATCTTTGACTACAAAATAAAAAAAAACTCTATACATGTAAGGATCTCTAAATCGTACTATGGAAGACCCGTTACCTGTCCACAAATATTGATAATTTATGCGTGTATCTTACCAAGAATTTTAATAATTCACTTCTCCCCCCAGTCTCGCAACATTACTAAACACGAATCACCAATTACGCAAGGTTATTGCTATCCCCCTGTTTGTCATATGCTAGGAATCCGACAAAGTTGGTACGGCTATTTATGTGCTGTGTGTTTGGATTATGTATTGATTGGAGTAGAGGGCAGGGGAGGTTGTGTCTGTTGTTGGTATGGATAGAATTTCTAACACTGTGTTAAACAATCTGCCAGGGACCTGAATTTCAATTGCACAGAGATTATCTATAGAATGCTTGGAATGTATAGAAACCCTTAACATATGGAAAACTTCTGTAGCGACTTATCTTCTGAAGGGCGAGCCTCGGACCGAAGCGTACTGCAAAGTTCCTTTTCAGTTACTTCCCATCTCAAGAAAAGTCATATAGAAAAAATCTGAACATCAGAATGCTATACTGCTGTGATGTTCACTCAATTTCAAGATAAGTTTAGAAGAAGGAAGATGATCTACAGAGGATTACCTGACATGATTCGCTGTGCAAATGCAAAAGTATTCTTGCTTCCTTATTTGATCTTACTAAAGCTTATACTAGAGTGTGACACAGAAGACTGCCGTGTACGCTAAAACAAACTGGTCAATCAGATCATGGTTAGTTTCAAAATGAGGTAACTACAGGCAAAAACCGAAAGAAACTTAAAGGAAAAATTACTTTTCGCCAAACATGAGGCGTTTCCACCTCTTCTTCAGGCGAGAAAAACAACATTCAAGACAATAGAAAAAACGAAGCATCTCCTCAAATTGGGCGCAAAATGGATATGGAATGGAAACGAGGCTGCTGGGAGGGGAGACAAAAAGGCTTAATAACAACAACAACAGCAACAACAATAATGATAATAATGATAAAATAATAATAATAGTAATAATAATATGACGATGATGATAATAATGATAATGATGATAACAATAACAATAATGATAATAATAATAATGCAATAATGATAACAATGATGATGATGATGATGATGATCAAGATAATGATGATAATAATGATGATGATGATGATTCAATAATGAAAAAAAAAATAAAGAGGGTATACCACTACTATTAGTAATGATATGATAGTAGTATTTGCGGTAATAATAGTAACTATACTGACAGAAGGGGAGAAAGGACAGGGTTACAGGATAGGTAAACAACATGTTTATAGTAGCAACATTGTAGTGGCGATAACAACAACAACAATAAGAACAACAACAATAATAATAATAATAATAATAATAACAATAATAATAATAACAATAATAATAATTATAACAATAATAATAATGATAATAACAATATAGATCCCATCGTTCTGTCTTCCCCTTGATGTATTTCCTCCATCTTCTCCTCTGTGTTTTTTTTCCATGATTTATTTTCTCTTCCTTCTCTTCTTTGTTCTTCCTTATCATTATTGTTATTGTTATTGTTGTTATTATCAATAGTAGTAATAGTATTAGTATCATTATTATTATTATCATCATCATCATTATCATCATCATTATAATTATCATTATCTTATCATTATCAATATCATTATCATTAATATTGTTATCATTATCATTATTATTTTAACCCGTTTAGTTTCCCTCTCCCATTAGCCTCGCTTCCATTCCACATACATTTTGTGCCCAGTTTGAAGAGGTAAGTGACTTTCTTTTCATGCTTCGATTTCACTCTCTTGAATGTTGTTTGTCTTGCCTGAAGTTGACCAAAGAGGTCGAAACGCGGTATGTTCGTCTTGTAATATATTTGTTTCTTTCGTTTGGCTGCACATAATTTTTCTTTAAAGTTTGAATCAGATCATGTTTTCGACAATGCGCAAACTTTTTTCTTTAATGCGATAAACATAAGAACTAAAGTGGGAGTCATTTCGACAAACCCCAGATTTACATATATGGAAACCCCACTGAGCTCTATAATCTCTCCATTAAATTTAACACTGTGTTGTATGCTTTACAGACGTGTTTGTCTTTACCTACCAAACTGGCACAAACGCTTCTGATACCCAGTGTGCATTCACGATCGTTAAGGAAAAGAACAAATTTAAATTGACAGGTTACATGCATTTAAATGGCTCTTTATTTTCTGGTGAAAAATTATCATAATCCTTTTAATAATAGCTAGAAATCATGTGAACAACCTTAACATTACCTTTTTTTTCGGGGGGGGGGGGGGGGGGGGGGGGTAGACAGCAAATCACATCCAACATGAGATTTATCCGTGGTCTGCTTCTAATTCCAACCGAAAAATCATATTAATTTATTTATGACAAAAGCAATTACATTTTAAAAGAAAACGAGTTTTCTAGAAATTGCACGCCACTCTCCTTTGGGAACGTCACACAAAGTTTGTCACATTTAGTAACCTCTGTTATACTGCCTAGACCGGCCGATGGTCAATAAATATTCTTCTCGACTCTGGCATCGTGTCTTAAAAATATATAAAATTATGACTCCAGTTACCGACGGCAAAGCTGTAAAATTGGGCTAAGAGTGCCGTTGATGTCTTGCATGCCTTTAACCACTCCATGAAGTTAGGAAATAAAGTTCTACAAATCATACAGCCAGATATGCAGCCATTGATTTTCTGAAAAACACTCACAAAGATTAAAATTATGCGTCTGGAGCACCAAAGCAGTTTTGTCCGATTGTAGTAGCAGCATCATACAGAAGGAAAACATACTAATCATTTTAAAGGTTACACTGACATTTCGGTTCTGGACGTAGATGTGTAGGATCTGCTTTTGTGATTACATATTTCAATACAGAAATTCGTATACTAATGAAAAGGATAATAATTTTCTACAGCTGAACTGGTCCTATTCTAATGGCGTTAAATTCTCTGGCTCTCTTGGTAAGAGAACCACAGAATTTTCACGCACTCACCAATGCATCTAAAACACGCTTAAAACTTTGTGTCTATTGTCAATCAGTCTTTAGACGTTGCTTACTTTTGGGAATGATCTGAGAGAGAAATTTGTATATGAGATTACACATGTGATATGCTCTTCATATATGAAAGGCACGTACTTTAATTTTTTAATACCACCCACACATGCTTTATTTTTAATGATCAAGCAGATAAAGCAGCAAATTGGAAAGCAAAAAAAATTCTCTGGTTGCATGAGAATCAAATACCCATTGCCACATATGAATAACATACTTGAAAGATACTTTTTTTTATATAAAAGATCATTTAGTTTCTGGTCAAATCCTCGCCAAAGGACTCATGTGGACATGAACCTGCACTAGAGATGATAATATCATGACTATATTGTCAAGAGATAAGACGGTCAATTATTTGGTCAATATCTGATCAGTGTGTGTGTAAATGTTTGGTTTATGCATTCTAAATGGCTTACACCCATCACAAGTCCTCGGATTAATTTACATACATTCCTCCGAGAGGAAGTAGTGTAAAAAAATTTTCAATTGTTACAAGGTTTTCACTTTCTCGATGTGTTCTTTTTTTAATGTCATCCACTTAGTAGTATTTAAACACGCTGTGGCGAATCTTTTCTTGGAGTTTGAAACCATTGCAGGACTTAAACGTAAAAGAAATACTTCTTGTGTCTTGCCTCGGTCCTTTAACAGTGGGCAGAATCGTAGGTGTGTCGCAGAATGAACTTCCGCACCAGCTTGCTCCTTTCCTGTTGGTTCTGTGCCAGGGCTTGTGTCTCTGGAAAAGGCTTGCTGGTCTGCCCCTTTATGTTGCCTGCCCATTTAGCCTGTCTGTGCGTCTCTTTCCCTCGATAGTCCCATAGATGTGATTTCAGTCAGCCTTTTTGATCTCGTGATGTGGCCATACAGCTTCAGCCTGCGCCCTCTAAAAGTTGCAGGTTTTCAGAATGTCTATTGCACATGCTCGTTTGTCACATGATTCATACTGGACATGTCTAGGATCCTACGATAGCATCTCGTCTCTGTGGTCTGAATCTTCCTTTGTAGGTCTGCTGTGAGAGTCCATTACTCGCGTGCAAAAAGGAAAATGGAGTGGGCAAGGTGACGCATAAGTCTGATCTTGTGCTTTCTAATAATGTATCTGTCTCTCCATAGTGTCCTGAGCTTTGCGTGTGCTGAAATTGTTTCGGCAGCTCTGACTTGCACTTCTGACTTTGAGCCCTCATCATTAATGACTGCGCCTAGGTATTCGAACTGGCTGACTGTTTCTAGTTTCTGCTCCAGCACGGCAATGTCTTTGCCCATAGTTCCCTGGCTGGTCATCAGTCTGGTTTTTTTCAGCGCTGATCTTCATTCCGATTTCAGCTGAGGCATCGTTAAGCTTGTGTACGAGGTTGGCGAGTTCTGTCTCTTCGCCCGCCAAACCGTTGACATCACCTGCAAAACGGAGGTCTGTGATGGCCCCCACCTCCAATGCTGATTGTGCTCTTATGGTCTTCCAGTGCTTGATTCATGATATACTCCAGATAGATGTCAAATAGGGTAGGGGCAGTAAACAGCTTGGCGAAGACCAATTCAGGTGTAGAACCACTCGCTTGCTGTGCCTCGTATAACAACTGCGTTCAATGTTTTAGTATGTAATAGTGGAGATGAGTTCGCCGATGTTAAATTTCTTCACTGTTGAGCAGAGTGCCTCAAGCCATATCCTGTCAAAGGCTTTGCTGAAGTCAGTGAAGACGTGGTGCACGTTCCTATGGTGATGAAGATTTTTTTTCCACAGAGAATCTGCAGATACAATAATTTTGTGGATATAAATGGGACGAACAATAATCCATGCTGAGTATACTCGGGTTGTTATGAATGCACCTAAGGTTTTCATCCATTATGATATACATCTTATTCTTGATACATTTCACGAGTGTTCTAAATAGCTCGTGAATGCATGAAGAAAATGATATTCATGGGAGGTGAACATTTTGAATGCAGGCAAAGCTGAATAAGATTAGCAAGTGAGTCAAATAAGATTCCAGATCTCATAGTGATCCAGACAGATTAGTATATAGTCAAAAGAGGAGAGGTCACAAGGAATTACAAAGGTAAAGCATGCATGAAGAAGAAGGAGGAGGAGGAGGAGGAGGAGGAAAAGGAGGAGTAGGAGGAAGAGGAGGACAAATGGTACTCAGGTAAACAGTTAACAGAATGACTTACAGAATTCCCAGAAATTTCAGAATACAGTGTGCTCTATCAGACCCAGACCTGGCGCTCACCCAGTGATTTGTACTGAAGAGTGATATAATGGTTTTAGCAATGTGCTTTACACCAGTGGATGGTGATCTAGACAGAGTAGTGTATAGTCAAAAGAGGAGACGTTATAAGGAATTACAAAGGCAAAAAATGAAGAAGAAAATGAAGAAGAAGAAGAAGAAGAAGAAGAAGAAGAAGAAGAAGAAGAAAAAGAATAAGAAGAAGAAGGAGGAGGAGGAGGAGGAGGAGGACAGATGGTACATCATAAACAGTTTACCGAATGACTTACAGAATTCCCAGAAATGTCAGAATACAGTGTGCTCTGTCAGACCCAGATCTGGTGCTCATCCAGTGATTAGTGCTGGAAAGTGATACAATCGTTCTGGTAATGTGTTTTACACTTCAGTGGATACAAGCCATTTCATTTAGGATGTCAGATTTGAGCACGCGTATGATATTGACGATGATATTACACCCGATGCTCTAATTCATGCCATATCTGAAAGTGAAACAAAAAGACAAATATTTTGCATTATCATTTCAGTGCGCTTAGCACTCATCAGTCATTCAGGTCAAACAAACACCCAAACCGCTCCTCCTTCTTTCTCTAACCCTCACACCTCACCCCCTCCTCTTGTTAACCAACCTCCCTCCGACCAGTCATTAATACACACTTTCCTCGCTTCCTTCCCAACAGCCTCTCTACCTACACACAAAGCTTACATCAAAGCTCAAGGAGAATAATTAATGGAACATACATGCTTCCATAATTGAATACTTCCTCCAAGTAACTAATTGTTTGAGGTGCAGTTCCATCCATGACCGAATATGTATTCTAGCGCCACAGGGGCTTTTCAAAGTGTCTGTGCTCTCTCGTGTGACCTTTAATTTCTTAAAGGACATGCTATTAGTTTTAAGTTCTGGAATGCACATATAGAATGAAGCAACTGATTTATTGAGTTATTCTACCATCACACACAAAAAGTATCAATTTACGGTTGTTAGTCTTCAGCGGAATATTTTCAAACCATTTTTAATTTTTAAATAGAGGGGGAAATGGGATAAAGGCGATAATCCTGTCATTGGAGTTACCTGCGTTTCTTGGAATCCGGTTTGTGATGGCGAAATGTGAACCGAAACAATGCACAAGGGTGACACTAAGTGAAGAAACAACACGGTGTTTTGGCTTGAAAGTTGTAGTTCAGTCTTGAACGGTTACAGTTTTCTTGGCTATCGGCAAAAGGCGTGAGCCTCTGGATGTGCACAATGTCAAACGCTATCAATATAATCACTTTGTACTCAAATCTTAAATAAATCTTAGCGTTAGCGAAACCCCCCCCCCCCCCCCCCAAAAAAAAAAAAAAAAAAAAAAAAAAACCCAACCAACCAACCAACCAACCAACCAAACAAACAAACAAACAAACAAACAAACAAAACGTGGACAAACGAATCACAAGACAAAACATGACGCGTTTCGACCTCTTAGGTCTTCTTCAGGCAAGATACAAAGCAATACTCGTTCATTTTCGTTGTAATAATTGTTTTGTATTTTGCCTGAAGAAGACCTAAGAGTTCGAAATGCGTCGTGTTTTGTCTTGTGATTCGTTTGTCCACGTTTTTTTGGGCGGTTCGCTAACATTCATTTAAGATTTGTTTAGATTTCCGCCTGCAGTCATCTCACTTTGCAACTAGATCTCACTTTGTACTCGTTAGATTTACAAAATATAAGGCATCATTACAGACATAACTAGTGTGAAAAAACCCTGTAGTCTTTAGGGATAACTGTCTCCAGACCATTAATGTCCCATTGTTTAACATGAGTAGGACAGTCACTGGTGACCGAGTCAAAAGTGGGCATGTGTAAAAACTGCATTAAATGAGCGTATTTGTCACTACTTACAACATAACAGATTTTAAAACAGGAATGAGTAGAATTCTACAGTAACAAATGATTCCCATGTGACAAATGCTGCAGGTGATTGTATGCAGGCGCGTTCTTAATCATCGACTAACCTGGCTTCAGAGACTGGGATGGGGGGGGGGGGGGGGGGGGGGGGGGACCAACGAATCAACCAAACGAACAAACCGATTCTTTTCTTTAACCAGTGGAAGCAGATCAGAATGTTGCATGTTTCTCTTGATGACAGCTGTTTTGTTACAAACTCTACATGCATCTCTACGATGCCATCTCTGTATGTCTGTCCGTCTGTTTGTCTGTCTGTCTGTCGGTCGGTCGGTCGGTCGGTCTCTCTCTCTCTCTCTCTCTCTCTCTCTCTCTCTCTCTCTCTCTCTCTCTCTCTCTTTGGGAAACACTGAAAGAAAAGAGAATGATTAAGTCTTTTGTGTTATTTATGTTGTTCTCTGTGTAGAAGCAGCACATGATCAGAATGAGAGTGCCAGTACACCACACATTAGACCATTAAAAACCCAGACACTTTGTATCAAACGCTAAAAGACTAAAATCAGCAAGAATATGTCCATTTGTAAGAAAACATACAGACTGTGCATGGTGTGTAAGAGACTGGTTAAACAAAAAGCTAGTAGTGGAAAATATTTGTGTTTTTTTCCCCTTTTTTGCCAGATGAAGAGGACAGTGTGAAGCACCGAAAAATGAAGAGGTGGACTTCGGCCTTAGGAGAAAAAGGAGAAAAAAGTCATCGCCCTAGGTGCTCCATTGATCCGGTAACTGATGCCACTAAAGCAAAACAAAACAAAGAAAACAAAAGAGACAGAAAGTTGTTTTGGTGTGTGCCGGATTTCTCCTGTCTTCGCGCAGATGTGGATGATCAATGTGTGCTACTTGACTGCATTTGGCTAATTAGCAATAAAAATCGAAAACAAAAGCAAGGCCTGTTCTTTCTCTATACAAACTTCGTAAGAGAGAGAGAGAGAGAGAGAGAGAGAGAGAGAGAGAGAGGAGAGAGAGAGAGAGAGAGAGAGAGGAGAGAGAGAGAAAGAGACAGACAGACAGACAGAGACAGACAGACAGACAGACAGACAGACAGTCAGACAGACAGACAGGCTGACAGACGGATGGGCAGATAGACATAGATATGATGAAATATAGTTAGAGACATAGAGATATACAAAAAGGCAGAGAGAGAGAGAGGAGAGAGAGAGAGAGAGAGAGAGAGAGACAGACAGACAGACAGACAGACAGACGGTCAGATGGACGGACAGACAGAACCACACACACACACACACACACACACACACACACACACACACACATAATGACCGACAGTTCGACAAACAGACAAACAGACTGACAGACAGGCAAGAGAGTAAGAGACCGAGACAGAAAGAAAAAGATAAACGGAAATAAGAGGAGAGATCTAAGAATCGGATCCGGATTTCCAGCCGGGTTGATGACAGCATGGCTGACGCACGCGACGTGAAGAAGCAATCAACAGTCATTGTCTCAAATTCAGCAATCAATTATGACCCTTAATGTCACATCAAAGCTGCATTTTGAACTTTCCAGGCTTTCTACTGAGGCAGGTGACATAGGAGACACTTTTTCTGCCTGTCTTTATTTTGATTTTATTGCACTTTTAAATCTAAAATGGTCGTGGCTGATAAAGAAAAATAGGCCGTGAAATATATGGTACATTACACGTAAAAGAATACAGAGAACGTCTGTGGTTCCCTTTGAAATATCGATGCCAGCCCAAGTTTGTATTTCTCGCATGCAGCCATTTCGTTGGGTCATTTTTGCAATATTTGGTCAGCCTTGCCTGGCACAAACCGTTCTTGTTCTTCCCACGAAAACCTTTCCAATCTTCCGAGAAACGAAACGAATACAAAGGGATTATATAATTTTGGTTTGTCTTCATCATGTGTTTGGAAATGACTGCCGTAGAGTCCCATCTCACTTCTTTTCGAATTTAAAATTGACCTGTACAGGACATGCGGGAAGGAGAGCAGAGCTCCCACACCATCGAATGGTCCTATCAACTTCGATCAAATCCTTCCCAAGTCCGTCGTATAATTATCTCTTGAAATATCTCAAACATGGTCAAATTTACAGAACATGGTTCTACCTAACTGAAATCTCATTGTTTCAGCTACACTTTGGTGGTACTTGCAGGTTTCTAGATCGGTTTGTACTTGTACACCAAGCGAATAAATATCATACCTGGCCCGGTCCCTTTATAAAGAGTAATTTGCTTGATGGAATCGAGTTATAATCCACTTGCACGCGGAATCTCACAACTTCGTATTCATCACTTTTTCTAATGAGCCTGATTTTCTTAAAATTCAGATTCATATGTTATGTCATGGAAAATTCATTATGATCTCAACAAATGCCCATTCTCGTAATGTTGAAGGAAGGCGGGGGAGAGGGGGGGGGGGGGGTTCCATGGGTCCATCCTTCTTTCGAAAAAATTAATAACTAAAAATTAAAAATTATACGGGCACACCTTTTAGCCACAATCTGTCTTTTCACCACGTTTCATTAAAAACGGTTCCGTCGTTTTCGCGCCATATTACTGACAGGCCAACAAAAAACAAAAACAACACACAAAAAACGGATACTTGGTAGGTAGTGTCCTGTGTAGTTAGGACCAGAGCGGGCAGCACTGAATACCACCTAAATGCCCTGACAACTGTACCGTGTCTCCTCTGGTGTTTGCTGACGTGATTTAGCTGCTACCTTTGGGTTCTTGGTGCCAGCGATGCAAAGGGTAAATCAGGATGTTTTTGGATTGGCAGCTGGAATGAGCGGTAGAGGAGTAATGCCACTGAGTTTTCGCGAACGAGCAGATAACAAACAAACAAAAAATGGACATCACATTACCGAACGTGCTGAAAGCAGTACGAAAAAGTCAAAAGATCATTCCGTCAAATTTCAGTGAAGACCTGATTTAAGCCAAGTCAAGTTTTGCACATTAGAAAATTTTGAACAGGAATTCTTTTATCTGGTGAAGTCGTGACATATCTGTGAAGTGAGAAATGGATGCTGTATTCACTGTGTGTCATGGTCTCTATGACAATCTGTTCACACAGCAAGTCCTCCGACATATCCTAACTGTTTGTAAATCTTTAGTTTCAGAAGAAAAAGTCCATGTTGTCAGCATTAAGTTTTTGTTTGTTTGTTTGTTGTTGTTGTTACCGTTGTTATCATCGCTGTTGTTGGTGTCGTTGCTGCCGCTACTGCTGCTGCTGCTGCTGTTGTTATTGCTTTATGCAAGATAATATGGAAAATAAATCGTGTATCAGAGTGACAAGTCAAGTTTTCACATTCCCTCAGAAGAGAACTGATTCACGAAGGCCGAGCATTGAAACGTGGACTTCATCATCTTCTGGAGACGACCCAATGAATTCAGCCTCCAGAAGATAATGATGAAGCACATCAATGAAAAGTAAGCTACAACAAAGCAGCATTTAGAATATTTGAAACCATTTGTAAAATCATTTTTCATGCAATGATCTTTTGGTCTATGTGGCAACAGGAAGAAACTCTAGGGAAAGCCTGACAGCAGGTCTTCAGAGGAGCCAGAAAAAGTCTTTATAGAGTTGGTAGCAGAAGGACATCTGGGAGTCATGAGGTGGGAGTTGGTAGCAGAAGGAC
>CM065724.1:45740338-45755338 GCA_033310375.1 Conus canariensis
ACGCAGATGCGTTTTGTACATGAATTGTTCATTATTTACGATTACACAGTCAAGAGTTTTTGTTGTTGTTGTTGTTGTTGTTGTTGTTGTTGTTGTTGTTGTTGTTGTTGTTGTTTTTTTTACCTATGTTCTTCTCGTTGAAATGTCACAATGTGCGTAAATTGCATTTTTTTTCTTTCCATGAATTGTTTCTCGAACCCCAGCCTATGCCTTTCAGATCAATGTTTGTAAGTTAAGATCCCTTCATTTGGCAAACTTTAAAAAAAAGGCAATTATAATGACTCCCACCGAACAACATTAGTGTTTTTTCTTGTGATTCGTTTGTCCACGTTGTTAGGTGGAGTCCTTACAATTACTTTTTAACATTTGTTTAGATCTCCGCCTACAGTCGCCTCACTTTGCGACTAACTTTAGAAAAAAAAAAATAGTAAACTATTTTTCTTTCCTGTATCGAATTTTTGCCCATTTTCTGAACTCATGCTTCAGCTGTAAGGTATGAAGTCCCAAAGAAATCAGCCCAATATTTTTGGAAAGATATCGCCATACAGTCCTCAAATTTTTCAGTGTAAAATTAATACATTCGTACAATTTTCAGCTAGACATGATATAAAGCTTGAAACTACTTCTCGATTCCACATTTGTAAACAAGTCATCTCCTTATATAATTATATTCTGACAGACTATACTCTGGTTGATTTTTTTTTTTTTTTAGCAAAGACACAAAATGATAGGATACGATAAGATAAACTTTTTTGCTATCTCAAAAAGCAACATTAGACCAGGTGCAACCGCGTTCTCTATCTCGGAAAGTAAAATTATACCAAGTGCAACAGTTATCACAACAACAAAAATGCATATAACATTAAACATGCATGAAACGAGCAGTAAACATATCTTTATAGAATAGTGATAATAAAACACAAGGTTTAACGGTAAACACCACACACACACACACACACACACACACACACACACACACACACACACACACACACACCACACACACACACACACACACATACGCACACACACAAACCACCACACACACACACACACACACACACACACACACACACACACACACACACACACTCTCTCTCTCTCTCTCTCTCTCTCTCTCTCTCTCTCTCTCTCTCTTATTTTAGAGTACCTCTGAAATATGCACATTACGTAAATTGATTGCCCATGCAGGCCTTGCCTGATTGCCTTCTCGATTCTGTTGGCATCTTCTGTCTTCAGCTATTGCGTCACCAAGTCTTTCTTTTGTTCCTTTGCTTACGATTTTCAGGACTTTCCTTTCACACCTCCACTGCCCGCCAAAGGTTCCATCTGCAGCTAGTCTTCACCATCGGCTGAATTCATTTCAGAGCCTTGTGTGCAGAACCCTCAAGCATGGCAGCCAGACAGCGCAGTAATGATAACAAATTTCCCTGCAGGAGGGAACAATAAACGGCTGAGATCTGCATCAGGGATCCCAAACAAAATTCAGTGGAATCGTTCTTGTGCTGCTTCTCCTGTTTCCATTAAATTTGGTTGTGCTCGGTTCAACAGTTTTTTTTATTACTTAACTGAAAAAAAACAAACGAACAAACGAACGTGGACAAAAGGAAAAAAAACCATAACCTACTTGACAAGACAAAAAAGCAGAAGAGCACACAAAACAAAGTGTGAAGTAACGCAGTTTTAATGCACGACACAAAACAGGACAAGAAATTTTCGGCAATATGCCTTCCTCAGCGACAAAAAAATACAGACATAAACATGCACAATACTCCCCTTGTGAAGCCAAAGTGGTGAATGACAAGAGTTTAATCCAAGAAAAAGCTTGAAGAGCAACAACACAAATATTCACAAAAACGTGCCACTGTACAAAGAAATGTAAACAACCTTTACATAAAAGCTGCATAAATAGATACGCGAAAAGAAACAAGATTTATTACATTATCTCACTACCACTAAAAAGTCTGTGATTACACATTCCAAAAGACTTTCATGTGTTGAGATATTACAGGTACACAGCAAAGATTATTTCTGCACCAATGTAACACAGTACTCGATAACCATGGAAAATGCAAGTACCTGGTAGATTTTTCAAAACGCTTTTATCTTTTTTTCCTCTATGTTCGTGAGGAATCCGATGTTTCTTTTTCATCTATGTTCGTGGGAATCTGATACAGCGGACCAGTCCAAATATGATGTTTTTGAATTCGTTTCTAAATCGCTTTCCAGTCAGACAATACAGATAAAAATTTATGGCGAAATTAAAATAGAGTATGACATACAGAGAAGCTTGTAAAAACAAATTAAAAACCCTCTTTTCGATAGTTGTATTTCTTGCTATCCATAAATTCATATGGGAAATTGAATTCCAAATTGCGATGGGAAGTGTAAAAACAATGAAACACATGGACATGACCAGAGCAGTCAGAGTGATGGAGTTCACTTTCTGTTCTCTCTGGCTCTGCTGTTTGTCACTGGCTGCAAACTGTTCACCTGCTTCCTTCACCGACACCCTTAACTTGGTCACAAGGACGACGTTACTGATCATCAGACCCACAAGAGGAATCCCAGAGAACAGAAACACATCGATTTTTACAAAGACTCCGATTAAAAAATCATAATAAGAAGGAACGTAAGAGCATTTACTGCCTTTCTTTATCCTTCCGTACCAGAGGTGAGAGTAAACCAAGAAAAGGAAGATCACGACAGCTGCAATAATGGCCCACATTCTCTTGGCAGTGCACATCAACCCAACACGATGAGGCCAGACCACAGACAGAGCTCTCTGTACCGTCATCACCAACAAAATCCATGCGGAAATTCCAGATGCTGCATTGGCGATGAAGCTTGATATTTTACATGTGAAACCGTTAAAGCCCCTTATGTCGAACGGACTGAACACAATGTTGATCCACACCTTAACAGGCCCAGTGAAGAGGGCACACGTATCAGATATTGCTAAAGTCAGAAAATAATAGTCTAAGCTGGAACGATTGGCTCGTAATCGAATAACAATAATGATGGTCATCACATTGCCGAATACACCGAAAAAAGAAAGAAAAGGGAACCAGTACGTGCGAATCGTCTGTATGAGCTGAATTAATTCATATGATGTTATGGGTTTTTGTGGCACGGCGGTAGAAATTGGGATACTGTACTTCTCAGATGTAGTGAAGTCCGACATGTTTGTGAAGTGAAACATGGGTGTCATATCCATCACAGTTTTTTTTTATGACAGTATCTTCTGATAGCAAGACTCCTGACGTGTCTCAGCTGTTCTGTAATGAATTCTTAAGCTTCAGAGGTCAAATCCTGAATCTTCAGCATTAAGCATTTACTTTGCACATGTCTTTAGGCCAAAAGACCTATCTACACTCAAACTGAGTCATAGACACAATGGAAGTGTTCACGTACAGTCAGAAGGAGGTTGATTCCTAAAGTGTGTCCACTGAAACGTGCACTTTATCGATATGGGCTGCTGGCCTTTCAAACTCTTTAAGATGATTCTGTAGCATCAGCCTTCACAAACAAAAATGACATGCAAAAATGAAAATAAAGTAAAAACAAATAGCTTTCCACACAGTTTTAGTATTTGTTAAAATATCTTTTGAAAATTAACATGGAATCATAAATATAAAATGCCAGCGATTGGTTCTTCTTGGAATATTGGGAGTGAAACCAAATATCTATTCAACAAAATGATTTGCTGTTGTTCTGCATTACATTTCCCTCTTACCTAACAAAGTTTCAAATTTTCTGATGTCTTAAAATCAGCATTGTTTGATCAGGTGCGTTTCTTTTCTCTTTTGTTCCTCTTTCTCCCTCATCCCACTCCACTCCATTCGTCTCCACCATCAACCTCACACACACACACACACACACACACACACACACACACACACACACACACACACACACACACACACACACACCCTCTCCTTTGCGCCCTTTTTTCCATATCCGACCAACCACATGTTACAAAAAAGATGATTTTTCTAGCAATAATACAATAGCAACGTAATCGAAATAATTATTTTAAATACTCATCCTTTCCTGGCAGAATCTGGAATTCATTAATATATCGTATTGTTTCGAGATGGATTCTAAATCGCATCAGCCTTGGATCATATGGCAGAGTGCAAGGAAACCTTGCTTCTAAATATGGACTTACTCTGTTTAATATCCAGGAAATTTATATCGTTTGCTTGATACTATTTATATGAAGAGATTGATTCTATATATCTTTTCCAGGAGAAAAAAAACAAAAAACGTTTTGTGTTTTAACCCTTTAATGTGTGTACTGTTATGTCTTTTTAGACTGTATTCGATCTTGCATGGCTGGACCACAAAAATTGTGAACCGAATTTAGTTCAGTCAAATTGTGCCTCTCCTATGGAAAGAGAAATTACCCGTGTCCATTTACCGTAATTACATTTGAGTTCAAGTTCATAAATGAGTATGAGCAAAAGACGTGACTGTCATGGTAGTTGTTGTCCACACACATTGCATTATGCAATGATATTCACATCAACAAGGAATCTATTTGTTGATGTGTACAGAACTGAGAATTGTCATTGGAATGCAAAGAATTTTTTTTTTCGCAAGGAAACATACACAATGAAAAACAACGAAAAAGTGGATGAACGCAGTGAAAGAGAGAAAAATGGAGAGGAAAATAAAAGAACATAGAATGAACTGAGTCTCAAAAGCAGATTATAATTGTATACAGGTTATAGAGTAAATTTTTGAAACGCCATGAATACGTCTCTAGTACGCGGTTTTAATGAATTTACATTATCATTTTCTAGTTGCAAAGCGAGACGACTGCAGGCGGAAATCTAAACAAATCTTAAATAAATGTTAGCGAACCGCCCAGAGAACGTGGACAAACGAGTCACAAGACGAAACACAACGCGTTTCGACCTCTTAGGTCTTCATCGGGTGAGACATAAACGAATAAAACAACGAAAATTCACTTAGCTTTGATCGCTTCAGATCACTTCACAGGGTTCAGCACAAGGAAGAAGGCGTTGAATGAGAACGAGGCTGTTGGAAGAGAAATAGTGAGCGAGTCAAAGTCGTAATGAAGATAATAATATTACTAACAGGAATACTAATAATGGTCAAAATATTGAGAGAAAAAAAGGGACAAGATTACTACCAATTTTAGTGTCAATAAGTATGGGTATGGGAGAAAGGAGAGTGGGTTACAGGATTCTTAAACGGCAGGGTTGCCGTGGCAACAGTCCCAGAGGCGAAGGCGATGGTGATGTCAATGCCAGCGGTAGTATCAATACTAGCAATAGTATTACTGAATGATACTGCTAACAACGATAGTGAAGGTTAAGGTAATGAAAGCATGATACAGAAATATATTTAGAAAATACATTTTTATAATAATCAAATAAATAAATAAATTAAACATTAAAAATAATAATAATATTAAATTTAAAAAAAAAATAAATAAATAATGAAAATAATAATAATAATAATGATAATAAATGCATAAATAAGATAGCTATAAGTTGTGTGTGAGGTGAATAGTGGGAGATAAGGTAGTATGTGTGTGTGTGTTGTGGGAGGATATTGTGGGCTGAGATTGAAGTGGTGGGTTGGTACATGTTACTTTAAGGTGTTGATGCTATGAGGGTGGAGGGAAGAAGGGATGGGTTTACGTACTAAATGGGGGAGGGGGAGGGGCAACATATTCACACCTATACACAATCTCTCTCTCTCTCTCTCTCTCTCTCTCTCTCTCTCTCTCTCTCTCTCTCTCTCTTCTCCCCCCCCCCCCACCCCCCCCCCCCTTCACTGAACACCTGGCCGACATCCGCCACCGTCGGCCCAAACCAGTCGCTCTACACTTCAACCATGCCCCACACAACATCAACCATGTCAAAGTCTTGGCACTTTGGCAATCTAAGAGTGACAACTTGGAACGCCTTATGTAGGAATCTCATCTCATTGCCAATTTGGGCACCGTCCACCCTCATGGCATCAACGTCCAAAAGTAGTATGTACCATTCCATCTCTGCAGCTCCAGCCTGAAATATCCCCCACCTACACATACCCATACCACCCTACCTCCCACTGTTTACCTCAGACATAGGTTGCAGCTATCATCATCTTCCCTTTTCCTACACTCTCTGAGTCTCTCCATTTGCTACATCATTCGACTTATACCCCCCCCCCTCCCCCTGCCCTAGTAATGATGTGTGTAGGGGTGTTGGTGGATATGGCGGTTGCTGGGGGTGGAGGTGGGGGTAACCAATGAATAAGGCTGATATTATAAATGGAACACACACACACACACACACACACACACACACACACACACACACACACACACACACACACACACACACATAATAAATAGAATGCTGGCTCCTTTATCGTTGGTCGTGAAGGGGGGGGGGGGGGGGGGGGGGGGGGGGGGAGGAGAGAGAGAGAGAGAGAGAGAGAGAGAGAGAGAGAGAGAGAGAGAGAGAGAGAGAGAGAGATTGTGTATAGGTGTGAATATGTTGCCCCTCCCCCTCTCCCATTTAGTACGTAAACCCATCCCCTTCTTCCCTCCACCCTCATAGCATCAACACCTTAAAGTAACATGTACCAACCCACCACTTCAACTCACCACAATATCATCCACACCCACACACACACCACACACACACACACACACACACATACTACCTTATCTCCCACTATTCACCTCACACACAACTTATAGTATCTTATTTATGCATTTATTATCATTATTTATATTATTTATTTATTATTATTATTATTATATTATTATTATTATTTCATTATCTATTTTTTTTTATTTATTTTATTATTATTATTATTTTTAATGTTTAATTTATTTATTTATTTGATTATTATAAAAATGTATTTCCTAAATATATTTCTGTATCATGCTTTCATTACCTTAACCTTCACTATCGTTGTTAGCAGTATCATTCAGTAATACTATTGCTAGTATTGATACTACCACTGGCATTGACATCACCATCGCCTTCGCCTCTGGGACTGTTGCCACGGCAACCCTGCCGTTTAAGAATCCTGTAACCCACTCTCCTTTCTCCCATACCCATATTTATTGACACTAAAATTGGTAGTAATCTTGTCCCCTTTTTTTTACCTCAATATTTTGACCATTATTCGTATTCCTGTTAGTAATATTATTATCTTCATTACGACTTTGACTCGCTCACTATTTCTCTTCCAACAGCCTCGTTCTCATTCAACGCCTTCTTCCTTGTGCTGAACCCTGTGAAGTGATCTGAAGCGATCAAAGCTAAGTGAATTTTCGTTGTTTTATTCGTTTATGTCTCACCCGATGAAGACCTAAGAGGTCGAAACGCGTTGTGTTTCGTCTTGTGACTCGTTTGTCCACGTTCTCTGGGCGGTTCGCTAACATTTATTTAAGAATTATCATTTTCGTCGTCGTCGTCATCAGCAGCACTTCCACCACCACCACCACCACCACCACTACCACCACCACGATCGTCATCACTCATCATCATCATTTCCGTCAAAATTACTTATAGCAGTAGAAGTAGTAGTGGTGGTGGTGATGTTGGTGGTGGTAGTGGTAGTAGCAGCAGCAGCAGCAGCAGTAGGAGCAGCAGTTGTTGTTTTGCCTGGTCAGAGCCTTTTCTGTCGTAAGTTGTTTTTTTTATATATTTACTGTTATCATTATTATTATTATTACTATCATTATTATTATTATTATTTTTATTACTATTGTTGTTGTTGTTTATATTATTGTTATCATCATCATCATCATCATCATCATCATCATCATCACCTTTATCATCATCATTATCATAATCATTATTGTTGTTATTATCATTATTACTATTATGATTAATAAAAATGATATTATTATTGTTGTTGTTGTTGTGGGTGTTGTTATTATTACTGTTATTACCATTTTTGTTATCATTGTTATTGTTATTGAAATTATTATTATCATTCTTCTTCTTCTTCTTCTTCTTCTTCTAATAATAATAATTTTTGTTGTTGTTGCTGTTGTTACTGTTGTTGTGTCGTCGTCGTCGTCATCATCATCATCATCATATCATCATCATCATCATCATCAGATATTATCAATATTGTTGTTGTTGTTATTATCATATTTTATTATTATTATCATTATTATCATTACTATTATAATCGTCATCATCTTCATTATTATTATCATCATCATCATCATCATCATCATCATCATCATCATTACTTTACTATGATTGACAATGAAGGTCAGAGATAGGACAATGTGCATGGATTAGAGATTTTCCCCCATTCTTGCCAAAGCCGCTAGGAGCTAGCCACCCAAGAGGCTTTTGTCATTCAGGCATTAGCTTACGCACAAATGTACTAAAGCATAAGGATACACTGGCCATATCAAAATAAGGTTATGTGAACGACCAACGTGCCTGAGTTCTTCGTGACACTAGTTGCACCACTGCTGAAGGTCACAACTCTCTGGGTCTCCCAGATCAGTATCCTCACAAGACCCTCTCACTAAGGGACAGGTTTGTGTTTCTTGTTTGCTCTGGTGAAGTAACCTGTTGTGTCATTGATGATTCTGTCACAGACCTCAGTCTTGGCAACTTACCAGGTGTGTCCGGTTTAACTCTACGTGATCTTCAGCAGGATGTAAGCTTGGTGACAACACGTTCACAGGTGCAAAAAAAAGTCAGCAAACTTCTCCTCCTCAGATGACTTACCTCCAGATTTGTGTTTGTCGAAAGAAGAAGCATTTACATGAAAAGGACCCTTTCCGGGAAGTGTTTTAGTCCCCTAATACGGATACCGTATCTCAATTGGGCTCTGCCAATGTCTCCTATACCATCTCCAAGAGTGTTTTGCTCTTTCTGTTTCAGGACACTCATTCTATAACAAAAGAGGTTATGATACCCTGTCCCGCGCGAAGGTCAATCTTGTGCTCT
Organism: Conus canariensis; assembly: GCA_033310375.1. Classification (NCBI taxonomy): domain Eukaryota; kingdom Metazoa; phylum Mollusca; class Gastropoda; order Neogastropoda; family Conidae; genus Conus; species Conus canariensis. The sequence goes on from CM065724.1 coordinate 45,749,296, forward strand.
GCACACAACGGCACTGCAGCAGGACTATGCCAAGTTTGGCGTACCCTGCTGTGAGTTCTCCTGAGACATTTCCGCCGCGATAGTCGCAGATAGGTAAGAGAATACTGCCACACTTGCGATGTCTGCCAGAAAGCAGAATCCAAAAGCATCCTCTGATCTGTTCCCCTGGAGAAGAAGCCAGTTATTGACTGTGGAATTCACATCCATTTTGCGCCCAATTTGAAGAGGTAAGTGATCCGGAATTCATATCCATTTTGCGCCTCATTTGAGGAGATGTGATTGTTCATTCTTCGTTTTCATTGCCTTGAATGCTTTTTGTCGTGCCTGAAGAAGACAGTTGACCCGCGTCGTATTTTGTCTTGCACTTTGTTTGTCTCTTTCGTTCGGAGGAACAGCCTTTTTCTTTTAAGTCAGTTTCCATTTCCGCCTCACCTTGAAACCTTCCACTGCTAGGTCAGCTATTTGTGGTCAGTACTAGCACCGGAAATACCGATGTTGGTGGAGTGCCCGTTCAGTTTTAGGATATTTCGCATTCAGTTACCTACATTAAAAGGAAACTTCTGGAGCGAGAGAGGAGCTATAGCATTATGGAGGGAAAGTGCTCGGAAATAGTGTGGGTTGTAGAGAAATTGTCTAAATATTTGTAGATATAATAATACCGTTTTTTCACAAACTGATCACAGACCCCTTACTTGCCTGTGGCGTAGTATTTATTTAAAGAACGTTGGCCTGACCCGTTCAGCTGCTACCGCAGGAATATAATTATTTTCTGTTTCTGTTTGGCCTGTGTTTGGATCATTTCACCGATTTGCTGATGTACTGTCTCCTCTCAGGCAGAGCAGATATTTACGTCATGTATTTTGTACACTGAAAATGTGTATTCTTTCACGTTATGCTTATTAATTCCTGACAATGGATTATGTAACATTATCATCATATCAAACGAAAAAGCTTTTTTCGCAGGAGAATAAATGTGTTACGTATCGGTTGCCTTTTTTTTGTTTGTTTGTTTTTGGTTGCTTTTTTTTTCTTTAATTAATTTCGTTTTGGAGTTATCGTCGGAAATTTGCATTTTTCAGTCGTTGTCAATCGGGGTGTGAACCCGTTTGACCTTCTTGTAGGGTTCACGGGACACACACCCCGGTTGGCAATAGCTCAGGTCCAAGGTGTTGAACTACGGTCGGGTCAGGTTTTAAGTCTCCCTGTTAGTCACTCTCTTCCGGTGAAGGAAGTCCAGGTGAGACATATTTGTATGGGAAACGGGCTTTAAGATCATACCGTTTTTCTTTTCAAATTCTTCAAAATTTCTGCGTTATGTTACATTTTGTTATCCTTTCTTTTCCAAATGTGCGAAATCCATTTATACACAGGGAATGAATAATACCTTCTAAGAGCATTCGAGGTGTGTTATACCCTGACTTCTCCTCTTTGGACTTCAATGGGAAGAAAAGAAGAAAATTTGTAGGTGGAGGTTCGAGGGGGTATTTTATGTTTGCAGCCATGCTAGCTATCCAGCAGATCGCAGAATACTGGCAGTGCCGTGCTGGGCTTCTCCACTCTCTTCATCTTCTCGAAGAACCGTTTTCTTCTCCCCGGATCTCATCTGGAATGTCTGTCCGTAGACATTCCCTGTGAGTTCCAGCCTTCCCGAAGGGGCTTGTATCAACTTCTAGTTCAACTTTTAGTTCGTGGCTTTAGTGGTTTTCTGTCGGTCGATGTGTGATTGTGTTTACTTCTCTTGTGGCAGGTGAGGACGGTCAGTTATGCTTGCCTTTTTTAAAAAAAAATGTTTTTCCGTCGTCCATTTGGAAGAACACTTTGAAAGCTGCCTGCGTGCAACTAGGGTATCTTTTTGAATTGACACCCTCTGGGATACTTTAGTTCCCCGAGTCCCCGGGACAGTGACCGAACATACAAGAGCCGTTCTTTTTTTTCTTTTTCTTTTTTTTTTGTACCAGAAATGCTGTATTTTAAGGGTTGGTATTGTAAGCGCGTGTAAGAACCGGAAGACACTACCGAATCTAAATTGTGAGTGATATTTGCCGTTTCTGTGTTCCTGAGTCCTACTGTTTGTCAGTGCGAGCGATGCTTTGTAAGAGATTTGTTTTCGTTTCCTTTCATGTTGATAAAATAACCATAGCCGTAACGTACGTACAAACATTCAGGCAGCCTGTAACACGCTAGTTCTTTTTCAGTAATAGAGGTAGTAGTAGTAGTAGCAGCAGCAGCAGCAGCAGCAGCAGCAGCTGTAATAGTGGTAGTAATAGTAGTCTTTGTAGTATAGCAATTATTCAGTCTTGAAGGAACTGACAGAGGGTTTTGTTAAGTTTGTTTGTTTTGGGGGAGGTCGTTTATGTATTGTTTTTTTTTTGTTTGTTTGGGGACTGAGGGTGAAGGGGGGTGGTACAAAAACAAAAAGAGACAGACACCGTTAAAACGTAGTCATTTTGTTGGTGGCTAGCCCTTCAAGAAGCATTTCTTTTGTATCTGATTCCAATACTTTCCTTTCATGCAGCTTTCTCGACAGGGAACACACTTGTATACTTTTGAATACTACCTTTAAAAAAAATCAGAGAAATAATTCGGACCCAATGACATAATGTACCTGATGATAGAAATGCCTTGGGACCATTAACACTAAACACAGACAGACATAAAGATCAAGACGAAGATAAATGGGAGTGATGTTTTCCGTCACAAAGCAAGAACAGAAAGAAAAAGAAAACAACAACAAAAACCACAACAACACAGGTTCAGTTTTCAATGCCTGAAACATAGTGCTTTGTGTCTGTGGCATGAAGCTGCACACCTTATTTTTCCCCAAATATTGATGACAAACGTGGGTTTTTTTTTTTTTTTTTTTTTTTTTTTTTTTTTTTTGTTCTTGTTGATTGTGGTGTCGGCAGTGGTGGTGTTGGTGGCCTTTTGTTGTAACAATAAAAGCTGCCATGGTAATAATATAGAAACATACATGTTTAAAAAAAAAAGAAAAATTCTATTAAATGGGTACAGACAGAGAAAAATATCTTGAAAGCAGTCACATCTGGACTCAAATCATACCAAATCCTAGAATGTAACATGTCTTGACAAAACTTGCTTTTTATCAATAAAAACAGACAGACACTTAGGCGGAGTGAAAGCTGTTTGTGTCTGATTGGAGTACGTCCAGTTCTAAATGTGTGTACGTACATTATCCTGATCACAGGTGATAAACAGGGAGAGGCACGTACCACATTCACAATGCTGGGTACACAGACACTTTGCTGGAAGACAATCACTCCTTTGTCAAAATCAAAGATGGCGTTCTTTTCACCTCAACTACTGGAAAAGTTTTATTCACTACATAACAGACACATCTTTTGTCAGAAACGAAGAAGGTTTAACACACGTTTTTTAACGCTTTTTAACGAAATGATTATACCACGTCAAAACCTAATGTAATTCGAGTTTACTTTAACTTCCTAAAATTTACATTCTCTATAAGGTAATCACATCTTTGTCGGGAGAAAGATCACTTAATCGACTTTTTAGTTTCTTGAAGATTTAGATCTACGAAGGAAAAAAAATCACTCCTAAAACCAAGGGTGACCTCGTCTTCATGTTAATTGCTTGAAGTTTACCTCCTCTGCTATAAATAACAACTGTGGCAAACCAAAAATGATGTTGCCTACCCTATACTTTTTTTTCTCTCTAAAAACCCACAAAACAACAACACTTCAGTGAAATCCAAGGAGGCTTTGTGTACACTTTGTTGTTGCCAGTTCTCTGATCTTCACTAGAATACCACAGAGTTTAGGTCTTTTTTTTTTTTTTTTTTTTTTTTTGATGATGATGATGATTAATGAGGATGAAAAAGGCCATGATTACTGACGGACACACAGACGTTTATTCGAGAATGCAATACAGAGTTAACGGCCTCTTCGGCGTTTCATCGTGTGATTGTTATAACCGTGCCCAGGTTGCCATAAGCCGCACACATATTACTGTGCCAGCAAGAAAACATGGACTATGATCTCAAGCATGTAAATGCGATGTGAAAGATGCTCTACTGTGTGCTCACCGTCTGGCTATGAGCGCCATTATCTTTTGTGTAGGAACTGTTTGGGGGCTGAAGTATTCCACACTGATATTAAAGGTACCGACCTCGAACCAAACTCACTACCTGCTGTTGGCCACTCTGAATTGCAACAATTCGAATGCTTCTTGGAACCACACTGTTTTCTGAAAAATAAAGAATCACGTCAATGATAAGGCCAGGCAGTGAGTGCTCCTTCGCTTGCCAGGCAGTTGTGTTCGGAGTATTTTGTCTCTGGTGAGAGTTTCGTGGAACGATTTGATATCTTTTTGGATGATCTCATTAGACTTTACATAACAGCAAAGACTGCAGCATGGGAGAACATGGCAGGGGTACGCAGAAACACTAAATAGCAATGCATCATTAGAAAGACGAGAACATTGTGTTGCAAAGAGCAGGGCAAAACATGTTTCAGAGAGAGAAGAGAGAGAGGAGAGAGAGAGAGAGAGAGAGAGAGAGAGAGAGAAGAGAAAGAGAGAGAGAGAGAGACAAAGGGAGCGAGGGAGGGAGGGAGGGAGCCAGACAGAAAGACAAGCAGGCAGGCAGGCAGACACACTCACAGACGGAGACAGAGAGAGAGAATGATGAAGGAGGTAGGGGATATTCAGACAAGAATCTATCTGCAGATTAATCAAGCGCATTGGAGATACTATCAACGCATAAACTGCACTTTCACAGCAGTTGAGTCATGTGACTAAGAGACCATGACAAACTGGGAGAAAACTTGAAGAAAATGGAAAAATGGAATCAGCCTATGTGTTAGAAACAGTTCAACTTCACTTTCTGTTATTATCATCGGTTAGTCCAGATCTACAGTTCTTGAGTTTCGCTTTGTCCGTATTAAGTTTAATGTGGCACTTACTTGCCAAATTACGCACTTAGAATTTGTGCAATGATTCCCATGGTCTACTTAAAGTACCAGAATTAGACGAAGAAGTTACAGAAATTGCTTTGTGAATGTGCGGAACGTTTTGACTGGTTCTAACATGAAATGGTTCTGGATCCTTTAAAAGAAAGTTCTAGAAGATTCTGCAACATTTCATGATCAGCTACGGACTGTCTCGCCTCCTGTTTCTTGAACTTCTGATTTGATGGAATGACAAACGATGTTCGGTAATCTGCAAGGGAGGTAATCAGTATCAGAGTTCGCATTCGACAAAGTGGCCTAGCCGTTTTCATGCGACAGATGTCGCTGATGTGGTGGGTACACCCAAATCAATTCTGCCCCATCACTCAGCTAATCACAGAGAGACAATTCCAACACACGGTTGTGGAACAACAGGTTTGTAATGCAGGCAGTCGATCGTTATCCGCGCATGCGCTTCAAACGAAGCATTTGTCTCTATGTTTATTTGCTTTGCTCATAACCAGGGAAAAGTTTACTGTACTTGCAATAGAAAGAGCGAAAATCCATAACGTGAGTGTGAAATGGTGCTCTCATTGTGCACAGTGTGCTCTCGTAACGCTGTGTCGACTTCACGTCTTCTTCTGCTCCTTCTTCTTCTTCCTATTATTATCATTTTTTTTTATCATCATCGTCATCATCATCATTATCATCACCATCATCATCATAATTCTTCTTGTTCCTCTTCTTCTTCTTCTTCTGATTATTGTTGTTCTTGTTGATGTTAGTATTTTTGTTGTTGTTGTTGTCGCTATCATTGTTATTATTATTATTATTATTACTATTTCTATTATTATTATTATTATTATTATTATTTGTTTTATTATTGTCATTATCATTGATCCATTCAGATCCACATGTTTTGAGTTTGACGCGATATTCGTTTACCAAACGATGCATGAAGACACTGCTCAGTGATCTTGAACTATAAACCGACAAAAGATAACTCCATGTGCAATGGAAAGACAAGCTTTACTTTCCCCTGAATAGGTCGGTTGAGAGGGAGAGAGAGAGAGAGAGAGAGAGAGAGAGAGAGAGAGAGAGAGAGAGAGAGAGAGAGAGAG
>CM065724.1:45760338-45777838 GCA_033310375.1 Conus canariensis
GATTCGTTTATCCACGTTGTTCGGTGAAGTTATGATACATATTTTAAAAACTTTGTTTAGATTTTCGTCTGCTGTCGCCTCACCTTGCAAGCAAATTTGTTTCGACAAACAACAAGAAAATAGCAACAAAAATATGTATATGGGCTCTTTGGAATGCTCTGGCCCTAGAAAATGTTACATAAAAACGTCTATCGTAATTTTCTTTTCGTCATGCAAACCCTGATGACATCAAAGAATAAAAATCTTAGCAACCTCTCCTCAGCTCTTATCTCCATTTACAGATATGATAAAGTTACTCTGTGATGGACTCCGCCTCATTGTCATGAATACGGCGATGAGGCTGTAGATGCCCTGGCAAAGGAGGGATCAACAAATACCCGGGAGGACAGAACAACAACCTTCCTGGAAGCCAAAGCCATAATCAAGACCAGAAGATACAGTAAGCGATTGTGAGAACACTTACACTTCAACAAATCTGACTACTGCTTCCTGCGAGCTAGAGCAAAGAAGGTTATCATCTTCAGGCTATGAACGGGCCACAGGCGTCTGATTCAACCCGACTGTGCCGAATTCCAAAAACGTCACTTCGACCAGTGCTGGTGGGCAGCATTACATCAAACCATGTGCTGCTGCCATGCCCATTGTATGATGACCCCAGGCGACAGTTTTGGCCGGAGGCATCGACAGTGGCAGGGAAGCTGTTCGGCAGAGGGCCTTTGGGCAAGACGCACAACTGATTGACAAAGGAAGACACAGAACGTGGTGTGGGAGGGTAGAAAATATCAACATAGAAGAGTAATTTCACTTACTCGATTCGTGTAAATTATAAGACGAATTAAGACATAAAGGTGTTCATCCAGATGAAAGACGGCGAACAAGAATCCGAAATACACAATGATAAATTAAGTTGTACAGTTAGTAAACAAGTCTATCGGACTGACACGATAAAGCTGCATATGAATGTTTTGATAAAATAACAAAAATGAAATAAAATGTACATTCTTACAGTACATTCTTCAGCAGGTTACAGACTATAATTGTACTTGTTGCTATTACATGTTGTGTCAAATAAGTCTTTGTTACTTATACTTACTTGTCTGTTCTGTTCCTGAGCAGGCAACAGCTGATCAACATGGCAACAAGTTATCATCGACCTTCAAACAGCCAATATGACGACCAGCTACATCAGACCCATAAACCGTCTTCAGCTGGTCAACATGGCGACCACCTGCCTTTGACCTGTGGACAATCTTCAGATGATCAACACGGCGATCAACTGTCTTGGAGCTCTGGACAATCTTCAGATGGTCAACATGGCGACCACTGCCTTGGACCTGTGGACAATCTTCACATGGTCAACATGGCGACCAACTGCCTGGGTCATGTGGACTATCTTCACATGGTCAACATGGCGACCAACTGCCTTGGACCTATGAACAACCTTCAGGTGGTCAACATGGCGACCAACTGCCTTGGAGCTCTGGACAATCTTCAGATGGTCAACATAGCGACCAACTGCCTTGAATCCATGGACAATCTTCAGATGATCGACGTGCCAACCAATCACCAGTGTTGTGCAATTAGTCTTCAGCTGCTCAACATGGCGACTGGCTTCCGGTGATGGAAAATTAGTCTTCATCTGGTCTACATGGCCATCAACTGACACTGCCTCACCATTTGTCTTCATTCAGTTAACAAAGCGACCAGCTGACACTGACCCACAATCAGGCTTCCTCTTGTCAACACGTAACGACCCTTACTTACTTACTTAGTCCTCTGAATTCCCTGGGGAACATAGGGCCGCAACCACTCTCTTCCAGCGGACACGGTTTTGGGAGATCTTCTTCAGCTCGGCCCACGTCATTCCGGCGGCCTTCACTTCCGCGTCGGTACTCCTTCGCCATGTCTGTCTTGGTCTTCCCACTTTTCTTTTGCCCTGAGGGTTCCATTCAAGGGCTTGTCTTGTGATGTTAGATGGAGACTTTCTGAGGGTGTGGCCAATCCATCCCCACTTCCGTTTTCTGATTTCTAAATCTATTGGAACTTGCTTGTCTTGTTCCACAGTTCTGTGTTGGCAATAACATCTGGCCATCTGATGTTCACAATGTTTCGCAGACATCTGTTGATAAATGTTTGGAGTTTGTGGGTGTTTGTCTTTGTTGTTCGCCACGTTTCAGAACCATACAGAAGGACAGATTTCACATTTGAGTTGAAGATTCTGATCTTGTTGTGGAGTGAGAGGGCAGAGGAATTCCAGATAGGTCGTAGCGTAGTAAAGGTGTGCCTGGCTTTATTTATGCGGCTCTTGATATCCTCATCTGTACCTCCATCTTTGCTGACCACACTGCCGAGGTAGACAAACTTGTTAACTTCAATTATGTCTTCCTGTTGTAGTTGTAGTGGGTCTCATTGCTGGTTGTTGACTCTCATAGCTTCTGTTTTCTTTGTGTTGATTTGGAGGCCTGTCTTTCCTGCTTCTTCTGCTACCCGGCACAGCTTCTCTTGTGCGTCTTGCTGTTTGTGGGAGAGAAGACTGATGTCGTCGGCGAAGTCCAGGTCTTCCAGTTGCTTGGTGAAAGTCCACTGGATTCCTGTCCTCTTGCCATCTGTAGACTGCCGCATTATCCAGTCAACGACCATCAGGAAAATTGTTGGCGATAGTAGACACCCCTGACGGACGCCGGTTTGTACAGTGAAGGGCTTCGTTAGCTTCCAGTCGTGGACGACCTGGCATGTGGCATCCTCGTAGAGTTGCTAGATGATGGCAACAAACTTGGGTGGGAAGCCATAGTGGTGCATGAGTTTCCAGATGGTATCTCTGTCGATGCTGTCAAACGCCTTCTGGAAATCCACAAATACTGTGTACAAGGGGGTCTGCCACTCCAGAGACTGCTCGATGATAATTCTCATGGTGGCAATTTGGTCCGTGCATGATCTGTTTTGGCGAAATCCAGCTTGTTCTTGGCGGAGGGTCTTGTCTAGGGCGGTCTTTAGTCTCTCCAGCATGATTTTGGCCAGCACCTTCCCCGGGATGGACAGCAGCATAATCCCTCTCCAGTTTTTACAGGATGACAAGTCCCCTTTCTTCGGCAGCTTCACCAGGTGGCCTCTTTTCCAGTCTTCTGGCACTCGTTCCTCCTCCCAGATCTTGCTTAGGAGTGGATGCAGCATCTCTGTTGACGTCTGGATGTCTGCTTTCAGTGCTTCAGGTGGAATTCCGTCTGGACCCGCTGCTTTACCTGAGACTAGCTGCATCCGCTTTGCTAACAGTCATCAACTGGTCAACATGGCGACCTGTTGTCGCAAACCTGTCAAAAGTCATCCGCTGGTCAATGAACTGTCATCTCCCCCCATGCGACAGACAGAGTGAGAGACAGACAGAGCAAGAGCGACATAGACAGAGAGAGAGGGTTCGCACGCGCGAGTGTGTGCACCGTCATTTTCACTACCATGTCACATTGTAATAGCAATTAATAAATCAATTACTTAATTGTGAACTGAAACAATAGTTTTCTATGCACAACGTGTCACACTCAGTCAAAGGACAGCGTTTTTACCTAAAAAAAAACAACCTTTTGTTCAGTGGTCGACTATGAGCAAATAGATTGTGTCTTGCGATATGGACAAATGCAAACGCCATCAATACGTTCAGTTTCTACTCGTTAGATATCATTTTATACATACGTAGTGTGATTTGAAAAAAAAAACTGCTGTATGTTGCTGACCGAATCAAAAATGGGGATGAATATATATATATATATATATATATATATATATATATGTCCAATTATAAACAAAGCTTGCTCTTATGTCTTAGATTGAAGAAATAGGGGGAGATTAGCATTCATATCTGCAGTGGTGGATAATTCTGCCTAACTAACAGTATGTGCTTGAGAGGATGAATGGGGAATAATAAATGCTTCTCAAAATGAGCCTTCAGTAAGCTTATAGTCTCCAAGGGGGAGACAATCTCCAATGGGGAGGAAACTCACTAACATATAACTGCTGGTCAGATACCGGTATTTCGAAATCTGATTGTTTCTCCTCAGTGACCGCGGAAAGTGGTAACTTGACTCCTCTGCCTTTTCGGTTTTAAGAAGAATGCTATCCCAGAAAATGGCTGGTGTGCAATACCGTAGTATGTTTGTTGAGTTTTCAAAAAACCAATCAAAGGTGCCACCGAAGAAGCAAAGAAAATAATGAAAGAGCAAAACAAGCTACATTTTCTTGTGAAAAGTAGAAAATATTAAAAAGATAACCTCTTAAGACACAAGTGCTGAGGGCCAGTTCTTGGAATGAATCCGTAAGGGACTAAATTACAATAAACTAATAAATTCCAAGGATAAGTACCGAGCACCATTCCAGCAACTTACAGAGCAGCTTGGTGTTGCAATGACTGCAAGGAATATTCAATTATAAACAAAGCTTGCTCTTATGTCTTAGATTGAAGAAATAGGGGGAGATCATATATATATATATATATATATATATATATATATATATATATGTGTGTGTGTGTGTGTATGTATGTATGTATGTATATATATATATATATATATATATATATATATATTTGTTAAAAATATTTTAAAAAAATGAAGTATTATTTAAAAATGAAGTATTTTAATACTTCATTTAAAAAAAAATTTTAACAGATGTTGCTCCCCAAGGGGTTGAGCATTTTCAGATTTTTTGACATTTTTATATTGTTCATGATATATATATATATATATATATATATATATATATATATATATATATATATATATACATATATATATATAATTGCATTAAATGATCACATTCGTACCTACAACGTAATACATTCTAAAACAGTAACAACTAGATTCTGGAGTAACACACTATTTCCATGTGACAAACAAACAAACGAACAAACAGTTTCTGTGTGCATCCAGTTGCAGCAAATCAGGATGATGGATGTTTCTGTTGTTGCCAGCTGCTCTGGTGGTGCCAGATTTCACTTGTCTCCGTGCAGATGTACGCGATCAATGTATGCTCCTTCACTGCAGCCTTTTCATTCTAATTAACTGAAAAAAAAAAAACAAAAAAAAAACAGATGCGTGGCCGGGTCGTTTACCATACAAACTTCGCAATTGTAAGAGAAGGTGCAGAGACGGACCGACAGGTAGAGAGGGACAGACAGACGGACGGATGAACAAATGGATAGAGGCATATTTAGAAGAAAAAGAAAAAGGTGGGGGGGGGGGGGGGGGGCGAGATAACAGAAATACAGAGAGAGAGAGAGAGAGAGAGAGAGAGAGAGAGAGAGAGAGAGAGAGACGGAAAGACAGAAGCAAACGCACAAAGAAACAGGGGGTGACGGTGCACACACTCGCGCGTGCGAACCCTCTCTCTTTGTATCCCTCTTCCCATTACACAATTACACATACAAATAAAGAAATGAACAAAAACGAAAGGAAACAATGGAAAGCACTCATAAAGACAAATCAAGACAGACACACGGAGAGAGGAGATGGGCTCGGAGTACGCCTGGTTAAAGATGTTGGAGAGAGAGAGAGAGAGAGAGAGAGAGGGGGGGGGGAGGGAGACAGACATACAGAGACACAGACAGACAAGCAGACAGACAGACGGACAGATGGACGGACAGAGACAAACAGACAGACGAACAGACAAGAGAGAAAATAGGAGATTCAGAGAAAAAAGATGAGAGAGGGATCTACGAATCGAACGGATTTGGATTTGCTACAAAGTCTTTTTTTTCTGTTAACTTAAGTAGTAAGTGCGCAAATCAATAATCAAGAAAATGTACTTTAAATGAATACAATATACACTACATTCCGCTCTGTGTTATCCTATCGGCTTAGTTAACGAAAGCATGATTAATACAATAAACATAAAGAAGAAAGCAATATTAAATAGCATATATCCAGTGTGGCAGTTATGGCCCTCAGAGCTCTACATTGAAATTTCCAGTCTCTCCACAAATAGGAGACACGTCGTTTTCTGCTGTCCTTATTTCGATTTTATTGCATTCACGTTTGCGGCTGATACGAAATGTAGGCTAGGGGGGATGTATAATATATGACATGCAATTCCGCTTTCAAAGAACATCGCTGGATCCCTCTAAAATATCAGTGCTAGTACAAGTTTGATTAGTTTGATTATATCGCATACAGCCATTTCTGTGAGTTGGTTCGGTCCATCTTAGCTTGCAAACTGTTCTTCTAGTTCACCTCGTTCTTCTACGAAAAGCTTTTAAGACCTCCAAGACACAAACCGAAGACTATGGAAGAATGCATTTACAGTGTCTCTGACCCACATGTGCGGAAAGTACTGCCATCCAGTCGCATCATTACTGCTGACAGTATGTACATCAAAGGCAAGATCAAAGCAGCAGTTATGGACAATCCAATCCTTGACCCCATTCTTGGGTGCCGTTATGTCATCCTCAGGAAACCACATCATCCTGAAATTGTGTCCACAGTTCAGACTAGGGCTCAAAATAAACTCAAAACCTCCTCCCCACGAGGAGAAGAAAAGGGGCTCAGCTGACTGACCCGACCATAGCTAAGTCCTACGGGGAACTGTGGAGAGCTCATCTTCCCCCTCACAACGGTGAATTTTTCAGGCAGAACCGTCTCTTATACCGCACAACTTGCGCTGCCAGCTCCCCACTGGACCAGAGGATTGGAAATGGGACATATACTCCACTCAAAAGGCCACTTGGGTATGGGATCCACAACTCAATAGGCGTAAAATCAGTGCTAATGGCCGGGGAGAGCAGAGGACATCAAACGGTATGTCGATTCCCGCTCCCTGTGCCAGCAGTTGTCTCCCTACCAGAGGGCCCACTCCTTGCCAGTTCCACCTGACAAACCAGCCACAAGTGGACAAAATACCAATGCCCCATTCCAAGGCTCCACTGTTGGTGTCTGGGTGAGTCCGTGGCTTATGCCAGATCTATAAGGTACCAGGATCAGTGTTAGTTGTCAATTCCAAGTTTCTCTCAAGAAAGACACTTCTTTTGGGGGCTTATGTGATGTCTAACTGGTCAGACCGTACCATCTTTTTTTTTCCTCCCCTCCCCCGTCTCTCTCTCTCTCTCTCTCTCTCTCTGAGTGTATTGTGTGCGCGCGTGTGTGTATGCGTGTAGGTTTGTGTGTGTGTGTGTGTGTGTGTGTGTGTGTGTGTGTGTGTGTGGTGTGATATGTATACATGTATATACATATTTATATATATGTTATATATATATATAATATATATTCGTGTGTGTGTGTGTGTGTGTGTGTGTGTGTGTGTGTGTGTGTGTGTGACGAGAGGGGTGGGGGAGGGTGGACGCGAGCGCGCGTTTCTCATGATTTGAATGTCAACCATTTACTGGTCGTCCTCTTCCTCAAAATCATCAACGTCCCTCTCCTCACCCCTGATATCCTTCTTCTCCTTCTCCTCTTCCAACTCCTCCTCCTCCTCTTCCTCCTCCTCCTCCTCCTCATCATCATCATCACCATCATGAACATCATCTGCAGCTGCAGCAGCAGGAGCAGCTTATCATCATCATCATCATCATCATCATCATTATCATCATCTGCCCAAGAAGGGGTGTTGGCCCCACAAAACCCGTTTAACCTCCGGGTGAGTTGGTCTACATTAGTCTGACCTCTACCCTTCGACCTGTCCAGCTTGGGTGGCCCTACCAGGAGCATACAGCTCCCGCTGGCATAGCTTTCTGGGTCATAGAGGTACACAAGCTCCCACACCACGACAAGGAGTAGACCGTGTGGAAGATGGGGCTCATTAGTCTGGGAAGACAGACCACCTAAGAGAAGGAAAACTCTGATCTCAAGCCTCCGCTGCCTTGCGGCTATACCCACTCTTAGGAAAGGCTTCGGGAGTCAACCCTGAGGAAAAATCCGGAGTCGGAGTCCCCAAGGCAGTCCGAGGCTGTATACAGCAACGTTCTGGCAACTCCTGCGACGGCACTGGAACCATGTGTATCGGCGTTTGCCTTTCCAATGGACCATTCCAGCGACGTGGAGAGGGGGGGGGGGGGGTCTGCTGCATGGGTAACAGCTTGCCCTCCATACTTACTTACCCAGGTTTTGCGCTCTGGAGAGGTCACTCCAGCTTCGCTTTGCAGCGTCGACAAAACACGGGAAGTAGCAGTCTACCGGTTATAAGTCTGCATACTCAATTGGCGTAGAGTCAGACGCCAGGGGCTGCTTCCGACGGTGGGAGAGGTCATCGCATCTCACTGGGCAACTACCGCCCGCCTTAAGCTGGGCAGTCCCCAGCCAGTAAGGTGCTGCCCCGCCACGGTCCGTTAGCCTCACTGGGTGCGTGGGGTTTAGGGTGAAAACCGACAAGCGGATCGATAACTATGCACCAGGCAACAGAAAATGAAAACTTCCGCCCTGAAATTGGGTACGTGGAACGTAAGGACAATGACTCTAGGCTTTTCTGGCGACCTGCAGGAAGTAAACGATGTTCGCAAGACAGCCGTCATCGACAGAGAACTGAGCAGACTGCAGATGGACATTGTCGCCCTTCAAGAAACCAGGCTCCCAGAAACAGGATCTGTGAGGGAGAGAGAATTTACCCTGTTCTGGCAGGGCAAACCATCAGACGAGGTCAGAGAACACGGCGTGGGATTCGCAGTTAGAAACAGATTATTGGAGTCCATAACCCCACAAGCAGAAGGAACAGAACGAATCCTGTCTCTCCGACTCCAAACATCATCGGGACCAGTCAGTCTAATTAGTGCCTACGCACCAACTTTGGCATCCACAGCAGAAGCAAAAGACAAGTTTTATGACGACCTCAGTGCTGCTATAAGGAGAATTCCCGACAGAGAATTACTGTTCATCGCAGGCGATTTCAACGCCAGAGTAGGTGTCGATCACAACTCCTGGCCCACCTGCTTGGGTCAGTTCGGCACTGGGAAAATGAACGAGAATGGCCAGCGCCTGCTAGAGCTCTGCTGTCATCATGGGTTGTGCGTCAGTAACACCTTCTTCAACACGAAGCCTCAGCATCGAGTCTCCTGGAGACACCCGCGATCCAAACACTGGCATCAGCTCGATCTGATCCTCACCAGACGTGTCAACCTTTCCAGCATCAAGATCACTCGCAGCTACCAGAGCGCCGATTGTGACACTGACCACTCTTTGGTGTGCAGCAAAGTGAAGCTCCGCGTGAAGAGACTGCACAGTACGAGAAAGGAGGGCCGGCCTCGCATCGGCACCAGCAAAACACGCGATCAAAGTGGAGGAGTTCGCACGCGTGTTGGAGGAATCTCTCCCTGGCCCACCCACTGCAAACGCCCAAGACCGATGGGAACACTTCAGAGATGCTGTCTACAACGCCGCCATGTCCACCTTTGGCAAAAAGACCAGCAAGTCAGCTGATTGGTTCGAAGCCCATTTAGAAGAAATGACACCAGTCATCGAGGCCAAGAGAAATGCCCTGACAGCATACAAAACCAATCCCAGTGAGCAGAACCTCCAGGTTCTCCGTGCTGCTCGCAGCAAAGTCCAGCAGTGTGCCAGGCAATGCGCCAACGATTATTGGCTTCAGCTCTGCTCCCAGATTCAGATCGCAGCTGACACAGGCAACATTAAGGCGATGTATAACGGCATCAAGCAGGCTTTGGGCCCAACACAAAAGAAAACTGCCCCTTTGAAATCAGCTACAGGGGAGGTGATTTAGAACAGAGAACAACAGATGGAGCGCTGGGTAGAACACTACACTGAGCTATATGCAAGGGAAAATGTAGTCGCAGAAGATGCCCTGAATGCCATAGAGCGCCTACCAGAACTGGAAGCGCTTGACAGAGAACCAACCATAGACGAACTCAACGAAGCCCTGGACGCTCTTGCCTCTGGCAAGGCACCAGGGAAAGACGGTATTCCCGCCGAAGTACTGAAGTGCTGTAAAGAGACACTTATCACCGAGTTGCATGAAATCCTCTGCCTCTGTTGGAGTGAAGGCGAAGTACCACAAGACATGAGGGATGCTAACGTCGTCACACTGTACAAAAACAAAGGTGACATAAGCGATTGCAATAATTATCGTGGCATATCCCTCCTTAGTATCGTTGGGAAACTCTTTGCACGAGTAGTACTGAAGAGGCTCCAAGTACTTGCAGAGCGAGTTTATCCTGAATCGCAGTGCGGTTTCCGTGCCAACAGATCCACTATAGATATGATCTTCTCCCTTAAACAACTTCAGGAGAAATGTAGGGAGCAAAGGCAGCCACTCTTCATTGCCTTCATAGATCTCACAAAGGCTTTCGATCTGGTCAGCAGGGATGGCCTCTTCAAGATCCTCCCCAAGACTGGATGTCCACCCAAACTTCTCGGCATCATCAGATCCTTCCACGAAGACATGAAAGGCACTGTCGTCTTTGACGGCTCAACATCAGCTGCCTTCAACATACGGAGCGGAGTGAAACAGGGTTGCGTCCTAGCTCCCACCCTGTTTGGAATCTTCTTTGCTGTGATGCTGAAACACGCATTTGGTCCTGCAGCTGAAGGTATCTACCTCCGAACCAGGACAGACGGAAAGCTCTTCAACCTCTCCAGACTAAGAGCCAAGACTAAAGTCAGGCTGAGGTGCCTGCGTGACTTCCTCTTTGCAGACGACGCAGCAGTAACCGCCCACTCAGCCGAGGACCTACAGCAGCTCATGACTTGCTTCAGCGATGCCTGCCAAGACTTCGGGCCTACTATTAGCTTAAAGAAAACACAGGTCATGGGACAGGATGTTGAGTCTCCCCCAGTCATCAGCATCAATGACCATGAACTGGATGTCGTCCATGACTTTGTTTATCTGGGCTCAACTATCTCAGACACCCTCTCACTTGACGCAGAGCTCAACAGGCGCATCGGCAAGGCAGTACCACCATGACCAGACTGAAAAAGAAAGCATGGAACAACAGCAAGCTGACCGAGCACACAAAGATCCAGATCTACAGAGCCTGCGTCGTGAGCACCCTCCTGTATGGCAGCGAGTCTTGGCCTTTGCGTGCCCGACAAGAGCGAAACCTCAATGCTTTTCATATGCGTAGCCTCCGACGCATTCTGAACATCACTTGGCAGGACAAGGTCCCAAACAACACTGTCCTGGAAAGAGCCGGATGCACCAGCATGTACACGCTGCTGAAACAGAGACGTATGCGCTGGCTCGGTCATGTCGTGCGCATGGATGACAGACGGATCCCTAAAGACCTCCTCTATGGAGAACTTGTGCAGGGAAAACGTCCCACAGGCAGACCACAGCTGCGATTCAAAGACGTGTGCAAGAGGGACCTAAAAGCCTTGAACATCGACCAGAACAACTGGGAAGCAACAGCCCTCGAACGGTCAGCCTGGAGACAGACTGTGCAGAAAGGTCTCTCCAAGTTCAAAGAGACACTCGCTCAGCAGCACGGGGAAAAGAGAATGAGAAGAAAGGCTGCAGCCCAGGCAGACAGACCAGCGTCAGACTTCATCTGTGCCCTCTGCCACAGGGACTGTCATTCCCGAGTCGGACTGGCCAGCCACACCCGTCGCTGTACCAGAATAGACACCTAGAGCGCAACTCCATAGTCTTCCGAGACTGAAGGATGCCTACTACATCATCATCATCATCATCATCATCATCATCATTATCACTATCATAATCACCATCATCACCGTCGCCGTCGTCTTTGACGAAGTTACAACTATGCCTTACACATCCCCCCTCCACCATCCACCCCCCTTCAACTTCCCTCCGCAGTCTCCTGTCATCTTTCTCGTTGATTTGGTTTTTTGTTTTAAATATAAGAACTTTTGTGTAAATATTCATAGAAGTATATTGTTGTCTATGCAAACTGTGTCTGTCTGTTGTCTGTCTGTCTGTCTGTCTGTCTGTTTTTCTCTCTCTCCGACGGTTGATCGATCGGTCTGTGGGGTCTTTCTATGTGTGTGTGTGTGTGTGTGTGTGTGTGTGTGTGTGTGTGTGTGTGTGTGTGTGTGTGTTTATGATCATGGTGTATCATGTGACTTGTGTGCTTGCGGTGGATAGTATAAATCTGCCTTTTCTTTGCACCTCAGCATATGCCATGTCACACCAAGAACAATAGAAATCCACCCATAGAAAAACCGATCCCAACCCAAAACAAGAATAAACTACCTTGAGCCGTTTATGACCGCCCAAAGTCCTCTGCCTCTCCAAGTGCCATTCTCATTTTTCCTCTCTAATCAAAGAGATCTGAAACGTTGTCGCTGAACGTCATTTCCGGGGCTGGCCATATTGTCTGGGTTGCCGCCATTGTGATCGATCCCATGAATCTTTCGCCTAACCGGCACCGCTATTTCCTCCGCTGTCTATCAAGTGAACAATGGACAAACAAACAAACAAAATAAAACGAAAACAAATACACGAAAAAAAAATTGACAAAGGAAGAAACAGACTATGAATAGATAGATAGAGAGAGAGCAAGAAAGAAAGAAAGAAAAAGAAAAAAAAGAAAGAAACAAACAAACAAAGGAACTAACAAACAAACAAAGCATTGTTTATACAGAAACAACGAAAGGAACCGTTGTATGTGATTTATTATTGACAAAAAAATCGAATAAATGCGCACTTTGAAATAATACTCCTGGCATTTCTTTCTTGATTTCTCTTTATGTAAACAGTCTACCTGTGGATAATGGGGTATCTTTGACGTGGTTCATTGTTGTAGGATTCATCTGGCTATTCTTTGCCTTTTCTTGTGTTTGTGGTAGTTGTGATGGGACAGAAAGGATGGCGCGTGAGTGGAAAATGCGACAAAAAAATGGTATTTCTGTGTGAGGTTGCTTTGTGTGTGTTTGTTGGCTAGTTTGTTTACTTGTTTGTTTGTTTGATTGTTCGTTTTTTTCTGTTGTTGGTTTTATTGTTTGTTGTTTTGTTGTTGTTGTTGTTGTTGTTGCTGGTTTTGTTGTTGTTGTTGTTGTTGTTGTTTTTGGGGGGTGCTATGGCCGATCGAAGACAGTGATAAATGTCATCAACTGATCAGTCAGGAGAGTGCATATTGTCTTTTTTTCATGTGACCCATTAACTATTTTTTTCCCTGAAGGAAAAGAGCAACAGAAGTAACAATTGACAACAACGATGACAGTGATTCAACAAGTTCATGAGTTAATCGATGCAGCAAATAACTTCTTTATCAATTTCATACATGAGACATTTTTTGCAAGTAGAAAATTAATTCTACTCTTACAGCGTCAACGGTAAGGAGCGGTAAACGTCCTAGGAATAGCAGGCGACGCAATAGGCTTACATACGGTAGAAATGTGGGCAATTAGATCCGACGTGCTCGCGCGCGTTTTGTGTGTGTGTGTGTGTGTGTGTGTGTGTGTGTGTGTGTGTGTGTGTGTGTGTGTGTGTGTGGTGTGTGTGTGTATGTGTGTGTGTGTGTGTGTGTGTGTGTGTGTGTGTGTGTATTCAATTATAAACAAAGCTTGGTCTTATGTCTTAGATTGAAGAAATACGGGGCGATAAGCATTCATATCTGGAATGATGCTCGGTTACTTATCCTTGGAATTTATTAGTTTTATAATATATATATATATATATATATATATATATATATATATTGAATGAGTGTGTACGTGCGTGTGCACGTGTGCACACGCATGTGTGTGTACATGTACACACACGTCTATGAGTACGCGTATGCGCGCGCGCGCGCGCGCGCGCGCGCGCGCGCGCGCGTGTGTGTGTGTGTGTGTGTGTGTGTGTGTGGGTGCGTTTATATATACCTGCACGCGCGCATGTGTGTGTGTGTGTGTGTGTGTGTGTGTGTGTGTGTGTGTGTGTGTGTGTGTGAGGGTGGATGGGTGTGGATGGGGGGAACGTGTGTTGGTGTGTTGGTGTGTGCTGTGTTGTGTTGTATTGCGCGCTAGCGGCGAGACTCAGAGAGAGAGAGAGAGAGAGAGAGAGAGAGAGAGAGAGGAGGAGGGCAGGCGCACAAACATTCATAAAAATCAGATTAAAGACAGTTGCAAAGCAGACTCGCACATCCAACAATTGTTAAAACCGCCTAACCCGCCGAACCGAACCAAACCAGACCATACCAACCACTCAACCTGAACAACAACAAGCCCAGCTCATGACCTAACAAACCCCGACACAAAAGGTCAAGGTCAAGGTCAAGAGTGCAAATCATCCGCGCGTGAAGAAGGAAGAACCCCTATAACGTGACATGACGGCATTCCTCATGCTCAGCGAGGCGACACCTTTAACACCTTGGGCCCATGTAGACACATAAGCATCGCGGCTTGGGAGGAGTGTGGGAAACTTTCGCTCACACTGTGAGAAGCTGCGAGTTGCAAAAGGGGAGATAAGCGAAAAATAGTGAACAGTTTTGACCCTCAAGGGTATGGACGAAATGAGCATATATTACTCGTTTTCCGCAAAGAATCAAGCCAAGAAGAAAGAAAAAAAACACACACACACTCAAATAAATAAGATAAATACATAAACAAAGAATCAAACGAAATATTTCATGTTGTGACCGATTGATTATATATTAAAATCAAATTTTACCTGCCTGTCATTGAACTTGAACTTTCAGTAAAACCATACACACATTTCCAAAAATGATTTATATACTAACGTTGAACTGTGCTCTCTTTATAGCGACAAGTTCATTGCGCAGATCAAACATCGCCATAATCATGATGGACAATTTGCTGGAAACAGCCTATTCTTTAATAAAGGGAGCAAAAGTAAAGTTACAAGAGCGCCAAATGAATGAACGAACAAGTCACAAACCGCGTAATCTGTTTGCACCATTTGTGTGGTTGCCTAGTTACTTTACTTTTGCTCTGTTGTTTTCATGAGCGCCTACAGCTACCCTACAATATCGGACATTGTATGGCAAATCGAATTCTACGTGTTTCTTGTGAGGATTTGGTTGCTTCTCTGGGTTACGTCGTATGCCTCCTCTCCTCTCTTCCCTGGGTCCCCAGCCTCGTTACACACACACACACACACACACACACACACACAATGCACACACACGCACACACACCACACACACACACACACACACACACACACACACACATCCGCACCGGCTGAACAAACTGTAAGCCGCTCCTCTTCCCCGAATAAGGGAGGTAATCTGCCGAGTCAGACCATTTTCTAGACCCCCCCACCCCCCCACCCCCAGCCCCTTTCTTCGTCAAATCCTCCTCCTGTTTCAGCCGACCAAACGTGCCCTTCACGCCGACTTCGTCAACATAAAGGCCTCCAGAGATGGAACTCAGCAAAGGGGGCGAGCCAAGCCCACTGCGGGTCACAAATCGTCGTTCTTACGTCATTTCCGTGATGACGTCACAAAGTTCCCCGCTGGGTGTAGACTTGAAAGAGCTACTGGTTGAGCTAGCGTGCTTCCTTCTCCCGGCCCAGCAGTACCTGTTCCCTCTATCTTCGTGGCTCAGAGACTTGGTTTGGTGAGGAAAAGCAAGTCCCCTGTGGGGGTTGAGGATCACTAGAGTCCAGCGCCGCGGTCACTCAGTGCGCCAGTTGCTGCGGAGGCAGACTGGAGGAAGAAGAAGCAATGATGCGATTGTGCTTGGGTTGGTTGACTGTTAACACATCTTGAAGATGATGAATCCATTCCACCTGATGCAAGCTCTCTCTCTCTCTCTCTCTCTCGCTCTCTCTGTGTGTGTGTAAATGTAAACGCATCGCCAAGTTGGTGCTGTCACTGACATTAGACATCGGAACACTTGAGTGAGCTCAGACATCAGAGAGAGCGAGAGAGAGAGAGAGAGAGAGAGAGAGAGAGAACGAACGAACGAACGAACGAAATTTATTGCTATTAGGCTATACAGCCCATGTAGCAAGTCGGCGCGATGTGCATTTACAAAACGCGACACGATTTCATTGGCATGGAAACCATAGCAATGTTGTTGTTTTTTCACATTAGATGACGAAGTCGTGAATAACAAAATGTCCCTGATATGTGTGCACAATCCGTTCACAGGAGGACAGTCACCCAAGGTAGAATTGGACGACGCCGCGGAGAGCGTGCAACCGCCGTAGAGCACGTGCTTGAATCTCTGCGTGTTGTGTGTTGCTGGCACGTCTTCCTTTCCGCAGGTGGGCCAGCTTCACACGTTCTTCCGATGACATGTTCCTGTGTTCCTGTTTGATGTACCAGAACACACAGCCGTCTTCCAAACTCGGATCGCTGGAGTATTCTAAAATAATGTCATCCGATTCACAGAGCAACACACCCACATCATCTGACTTTTCAAGCACAATCTTTCTGAATGCTATGTTTCTGTTCTTATCTCGCAACCGCCTTTGTATCTGCCGATCAGTCAAAGTTGCGACATAGTCTTTTACTACTCTCGTGTCAAAGCCTGCCACTGTTCCGTCTATAGAGTGGCCAAGGCCTGTGTCGATGACAGGGCGCTCCATTTCCTGATGAGCGATGTCGCATTCCGACCGACCAGAGCACAGCGGCGGGAGATTGTCTTGAACATCCGGCGTGTCGGGTTCGCTGTCAGCGGGTGTAGGCTTGATGTGTTGTTCGTAAACATCACGTGTGCTGCTCTGTGTACCATCATTTTCGAATTCCGTGTCGAACAAGGCCAGCTCATTCGTTTCACAAATGTTTTCGATTTCAACACCAACCTGTTCCAGCCGTCTGTTTTGCTGCTTTGCTCTTGCCTGGTCTTGTCGCACCTGGCTGGGCGGTTTCTTTCTGTAATATTGAACTCGTGTTGCTCGGTTCAATTCAGGATCCGCCATTGTTGTTGTCATAGGGCCGACGGGCTTGAGTCGTAGGACGACGACGGTGTTGCTGCCTTCACCTGCAATTTTCCAGCTTGACACCGAGTTTTCCGTCAGCAGGGCGTTCAGAGCTGTCTCCACAGTCGCTGGAAGTCCAGTAACTAGCGTTGTCAAAGAATAATCGAAAATACTCTAAGCAGTTTCGACAAATGGCACCCTGACGCTTCTTGTCAAACCACGTGACCCCGAGAGAGAGAGAGAGAGAGAGTTGATACTTTGACACTTTGATATTTTATTGTCATTACCAAAGAGGTCTTCTGACAAGGGGGGAGGGGATAACAGAACAATAACATTTCCCTCTTATTTTCCTGCAAACAAATCGTACACATTCATTCCCAGTGTGTGTGTGTGTGTGTGTGTGTGTGTGCGTGTGTGTGTGTGTGTGTGTGTGTGTGTGTGCGCGCGCGCGCGCGCCTGCGTTTATCCCATCATCACTACTATTCTATATTTCATTCACCCCCTGCATCTGTTGTTACTGCAGATGTGCTTATTCTCCTCGCAGCATTGCTTGCCTTAGTCTTCATCGTGATGGTCATCGCGTCATCATGCCATCACCATAGGTCAGGCCAGTCCGCCTGTCAGAACCATCGACTTCATGTGAGTGTCTGTGGTCAGGACTGACGTGGACAGGCGTGAAAACAGCAGCAGGCAGCCACCTCAGCACCTGCTTCGTGTTACATCCGATCCCCCCCCCTCCTCCCCC
>CM065724.1:45797838-45802099 GCA_033310375.1 Conus canariensis
AAGGAACCGGGCAGGTAAGGCTATGGGGAGCGAACTATTGTTTTTACACACACACACACACACACACACCACACACACACACACACACACACACACACACACACACACACACACACACACACTCACACACACACACACACACACACACACACACACACACAACACACACACACACACACACACTCACACACACACTCCCTCCTTCCACCTCCCCTTGGCTTGTCAACTTCCAATCTAAACGAATCCTGCTGGACAAACTGCACAAGGTGTACCTGACAGCGCCTGTGATTACAGCTTCTACTTAAATGATCGGACAAAGACCTAATTTAGCTGCCCCTCTTTGTCTTGACGTCATTTACTGGCGCTCTTACGAACAGAATGAAAACCTAGCTGTGTCCAGCCACGACCAAGAAGACACTTGACCAAACATTGCATGTTGCTCCATGTGTTTCTAGAGGAAACGAACAATATTAACTGACATTGATTGCATTTGTGTCTGTGTGAAGGTGTACTGTAAGGTAGGGGAACGACTTTAAGGTAGGAAGGGGGGGGGGGGGGGGGGGGGGGGGGGCGAGAAGCGGGGGTTGGTAAGTCTTAGGTGTCCAGTTCCCCCCACCCCCCACCCCCTCCCCCCCAATCCTCCGCATCCCCACCTGCCCCCAACACAGCAACAACACACACACACACACACACACACACACACACACACACACACACACACACACACACACACACACACAAGCATTCCGTTCAACGTCTGGGCTGGGGTGGGGGGTGGGGTGAGAGGGACTTTGCACCCCCCCTCCCCACACACACCCAGCCACCCTGTCCAAGATGTTGTCCTAGACCCCAGCAGGGCGAAAACAACCCATAGACCCCCAGCCTCGGTTGGGACACCCCTTCCCCTTCTTCGTTAATATGAACCGTCTCTTAACGAACATGGCTACTGTAACATTACATGTTTGTTTCTCACAACCTTCGTAATAAGAACCATCTTATTTTTCACAGAACCCTTCCTCTAACCCCTCCTGTCATTCCCTTTCCTCCTCATCCCCCCCAACCCCCCCCCCCCCCCCCCCCCACACACACACACGTCTTCCCCATTGCCCTCCAGCGTTTCAATTCGCACCCCCACCAGAGAACTATAAAATAGGCACTCTGGCTCACCCAGCTCCACCCAGCTCCAACCGGCTGAAGCCGGTTTCGCTGTTACTCCGCCGGCTTACCCAGAGTGCCTATTTTATAGTTCTCTAATAGTAAACACTTTACAAACATACATAATGTGTAGGATTATCTGTTTTTAATACTAATTTAGAAAACTTTTGAGACTTTAGTTTTTGCTTAATCCTTCGTTTTTCTTGATCGTTTTCAATAACATCATTTTCTTTCATACATTCATCAAATGCGTCTCTATCTTTCATGTGGAATAAAACCACTGTCTTTAATTGCTCTCTAAAGTCTTTTAAAACTGAGTTATATTTCTGACATAAAATCCACACACTTATCCCAGCATGTCTCCCGCTAAAAGCCAGTTTGGTAAAGTATTTCTTTTTCTAACTATGTCTCTTTCTGCCGAACAGTCATCTATAATAAATAGTGTCTGCGTTCCCTCAAACTGTCTATAAAAGTGTTCTAAACACTCACTCAGTTTATTGCTAGGATCAACTAAATAGATTTCATCATCTGTCCATATAAACCTTCTGTCGTGATATGCTTTGTTCCATTTGAGTGTTGGACAGAAAATTACAATATGATCAAAATTATAACTATAAACTGTTTGTAATAGGTCGAGGACAAATATTGTTTTTCCACAACCAGTCTGTCCACAAATCAATGAACAATGAGGGGTTTTTGTCATAAAGTTTAACATCGGCATTGACACCAAAGTCGTCTGCTCCATAGTTTTAAAACATAATTTAATCTAATCCAGTTATTGTTTTTATCATACTCTCTGTCAAAACTTGTTCAGTATAATAAAAACCTATAAGGTCTAAATGTGTAAGATTAATCCAGTTTAGTTCTGTAAGATCGTTTCTATTTAGACTAATATCAATTTTGTTGCTTGTTGTTATGACCTTAATATCCTCGCCATTGTAAAGAACAACGACAGTAACTTTAAGTTTGTCAACGTCTAAGTTTTGCCAGCTAATAAGAATTCCTTTTAGAAGATTGTCACTGACGCCCAGAGCTCCATTTCTCGCCTCATCTTTTAAGACAGAAATTTTAAATATCATTGTGAACGTGTCTCCTAATTTTGTGCGTGGAATGAACTGTAATTTTGTAGAAGCTTTCTTTAAAACCGATTCTCTTCTGTGGAGGATGTACTGTTTGTCCCCAAACGGCTTTATTTCGATCTCTTTCCGACTGTTGTCCTCTGGCATAAGACTTACATGTAAAGGGCCAGAGTTCAATGCTTTTCTGAAACTTTTTTGACGGTCAAAAAATGTAAATGGGCTTAAGAATTCAAATTTTATGTCCCATTCTAAATATGGTTCTAAGTGCCATTTGTTGTCAGTTTTTCGAACTATTTTATATTCATACTGACCTGTATTATTTGCTTCTAGATTGCGTAGTTGTTCTAGTTTAGGAAACCTTTTGTTGTCGTCAACCTCTTTGCGCTTATAATAACCATCTTTAGTGTACTCAAAACCATACAAAGTGCCTATCTCACCGTTTTGTTCAAAGTCCTCAACGTCTGCAAGGTCTTTTAATTCTAAAGTTACACACCTCTCAGGCGCTAATGTAACTCCTGATTCTTCTGGCCCACGAGACATTATTTTTTAGTACACCTTATTATTTTATTTCTAAAACAATGTGCAGGTTATCACATTTCACGACTTTCCCTGTTTTATCTGTGATCTTTATATTAAATGATCTGACCCTCCCACAAGCTAATCTTTTAAACTGTAAATTAGGGAATTGTATAATTTCATAATCGCAATATGCAGCTTTCCCTGATGGAAGAGCTCTTAAAACAGTTGAGGGCCTTCCATCATATAAGTTTTCATCAGTGCTCAGCTCGTCCAAATGAACATAGAGTAATGAATGTAATGCAAGATCGAGCGGATATTCTCCCTCATAAGTATTTTTGTCTGGTGTAACTATAAATTCATGACTGACTTGATTGTCAGTTGCAAAGTCTAACATTTTAGCTAGCTCTACATCAAAAAGGTAACCTACTTCTTCTTCTTCAGGTTTGAATGTCAACATTATTTTCAAATTTGCATTGTTAAGTTTGAGAGTAATGTCGAAGATACTCATTGCTTCTTTTAGCGAGCAAAACCCGTAATAACCATCAGGTATGATTAACCGGCTAGCTATGGCACTATCACTAAATTTTGTAATCTTATTATTCTCCTTGGATTCAGTTATATTAAACCATACGACTTTGTAAAAAATTTCATGGAGTGCAACCCTTCGGGTTCCGCATTCATTATCAATAGCATACTCTAAAAACGAAGGACTGTCTTGAGTTGTTATTGTTACAAACATTTTTAAAACAAATTTAAAAATGAGTGCATTCAAATATACTAATGCAAAATATTCTGTTGGGCCGCACTACAATCTTAAAAATATAACAACTGACACCTTGACATTTCTGTGACTCAGTCTGACGCCTTTCAAGTAAAGGTTAGTACTCCATTGAACAGATATCTTAACCCTCCTATTAAAAACGACTACATCCCGAAAGTGTGGTTCAGTCATCCGATGCAGTTTTATCAGAACCAGTTAAACTTTGCTGTGTTTTGTGCATCAACTGGGTGTGGAGTGTCGTATGCTGATCATTTAAATCATCCTGATCCTTTGGTGAGGTCAGTGTATAGATTTCATTTTTATTACACCTTCAGACGTATTTTATCTGAACTGCAAGCGCCATTACCAAATGACAAAACGTTTAATCCATTCAGCAACAGAATAGATTACAAGGCTTTTGAAAGGATCTGTAACGAATTTGATATTGACCCAAAGACAGACTTTAGACAAAAGTTGGATCTTAATCATGGTTTAGGCACCCTTTATTTTTGGGGCGTGCACAGAAGTATAACTATGATTGGAATCCTCCTTACACATCTTTTTCTTCAGGCACAACTGTTCACCTCGGGTCCATAGAGCAAGAGCATAAAACAGCATGGACAACATTTATTTTGGATACTTCTAATGGTCTAACTAGAGCGGGAATAGAACGAATAAACGACTCTATTCGTACTTATGTTTGGTGTTTGCTAGGTTCGCAAGCACAAACGAGATCAAACATAATTGA
>CM065724.1:45802199-45807199 GCA_033310375.1 Conus canariensis
ACATCAACTAAAATGCTTCGCATGCTCCAAGGCATTTATAAATCAGTACAATCGTGCGTGCGTTGGGGAAACGAAACATCAGATTTCTTTGAATGCCCCGCCGGGGTGAAACAGGGCTGTATGTTGTCTCCCCTGATTTTTTCCCTGCTGATCACTGAAGTTGCTGAACAAGTTACACAACATGGGAAACATGGATTTCAGTTTTTGCCGGGTTTACCAGAAATATTTTTGTTGTTGTTTGCTGATGACATTTGCTTGATCTCGTCAACTCCTGCAGGACTTCAAAACCAGATAAATCATTTAGAAAAAGCTTCAGCCTCTCTAGGGCTAAAAGTGAACTTAAGTAAAACTAAAGTTATGATTTTTAGGAAAGGGGGACATTTAGCGAAATCGGAAAAGTGGTTTTATCAGGGAAACAATATTGACATCGTAAATAGTTATAAATATCTAGGATTCACTCTGACCACTAAACTGTCGTTTGATGTTGCACTTGAGGAATTTGTTGGTAGAGCAAAAAAACAAGGTTGTTGAGATTTTGAAGACAATGTGGAGCCTGGGAAGTATGGATAGACAAGTCTTTTTCAGATTATTTGATACACAAGTTAAACCAATGCTTTTGTATGCTGCTGAAATGTGGGGCCTTTCTCGCTTTCATACTGTAGAGTTACCACATTTGTTTGCATGCAAGCGCTTTTTGAACGTAAGTCCTAAAACCCCGAACATTATGGTGTACGGTGAATTAGGCAGGTACCCTTTATATATTGATAGTGCCATGAAAGCAATGAATTATTGGTTTAAACTGCAAAAGTTACCAATTGCAAGAATACCAAAACAAGCATATGAAATGGAAAAATCAAGAATGTTGCAATCCACAAGACATTCTAATATACATTCAAACTGGGCAAAGTCTATAAAAAAATTGTCCTGATTCACATGGTTTTTCATTTGTCTGGCTTAACGGTGGAGTTGGTCACGAAAAGTTGTTTCTACAGGAAATAAAGCAACGAATGATTGATTGCTATCAGCAAGAGTGGAACACAAAACTGTCAAATAGTGACAGGTAGAAAGAAACTCGTGGAGAGCGTGGCAGCAGAGAGTCCTCAGAAGAGAAGCCCCCTTCAAGCAAGTGTTTCGGCCCTTATCTCCTGACACTCTAGGGGGGTTGGGCCACACCCGGTTCATGACTCCGGATGTCCCTCTGCTGCCCCTTTTTTTCCCATCTTGGGACGAGCCATGGCTGGGATTCGAACCCATGACCCTCTGGACATGCTCATTTTCCACTTAATGACTCGCGCTTTAACCACTGAGCCACAGGGACACCTGATATTTGTAGGGAAATTAAGCCTTATGAAGTTCACTTTTGTTCCTCCTTGACCAGATCCAGCTTGAACACCTCTCTGCCGCTTCTGCCATTGCTTTCAGGGCTCTGGTTTTTTCCTTCCCTGCAACTGAGAGCTGTTTCATGAGGCTGTATGCAGACGTTCCTACAAACCCCCTAGCTCCAATTTCTGCAGTGAGGACTTTGACCTGATAGCCTTCTCTCCTCAGGCTGTTTGCCAGATCAGCATACTTTTCAGTCTTGTAGATTTGAGCTGCCTCCATTCTGTTCTCATATGGCACCGTGAGCTCGATCATGATCAGCTGCTTGGTTGACTTAGAGTGGACTACTATGTCTGGTCTCATGCCACTCTTGCTGATGATCTCTGGGTGACTCTTCCATTCTGGGAGGTCTGCAGTGCACTCCCAGTCATCTGCCCCGTCCAGCAGACTCTGCCTGCATGTTTCGAGTGGCACTGTTGTTCTTGGCCATGATTTGCTGCCTCCTGCCGTGAAGAATGTTGCGGGTGCTTTTGGAGTCCTGATTTTCCCTTTTGTGGTGTTGGTACTAGCCCAGACTACTTGTACAATTTCTTTGAGCACTTGGTTGTGCCTCCATGTGTACCTTCCTTGAGCCAGGGCTACTTTACATGAGCTTAGGACATGCTCCACTGTTTGTTTTTCATGGCAGAGGGGGCATGCAGGATCGTCTGTTTTCCCCCACTTCACCAGGTTTGCATTTGAGGGCAGAAGGTCATATGCAGATCTGAGAATGAAGCTGATCCTGAGAGGGGCCATGTGCCAAATGTCATTCCAAGTGAGACTTCTTTGGAGTGCATTCTCCCACGTTGTCCATTGCCCTTGCTGGCTCTGCTGGACTGCTTTTTGGAGTCTTTTTTGGTCTTCTTCTTTTCTCATCTCCTGAATCATCATGTCTCTTTTGGCTTTTCCTTTGGCCTTTGACCACCATTCAGTTTTGGTCACCCCCAGTCCCTGTCTGTTGGTCTGTGTGTGTCCTGTTATTTCTCTGATCTTGAGACTTTCTTTTGCAGAATCCATCGCCTCTTGAACTTTCCATTTTCTGCCTGTCTTCAGCTGGGGCTTAATTGCTTCTACCACCTTGTCTCCTGAGTCCTCCAGCATGCTTTGAAGTCTGATCTTCCCTGCTTTGTATTCCTCCAGGATGGATTTCAGGGGTAGTTTCAGCTTTGCTTGGCGACAGTACAGCGCTATGTCAGTCAGACAGGGTGGGACACCAAGCCATTTCCTTGTGAACTTGTTGATTTTGGCTTCCATTGCCTCCACTATGCTGGTGCAGATGTCGTATATCATCAGAGGCCATAGCAGCTTTGGTATCAGCATGAACTGCAGACACCAGACCTTGTATTTGCCAGGGAGCCCACTCTGGTCAATGGTCTCCAAGCCTTCCTCCGCCATCTGCTTGGTTTCTTTTGCTCTTTGTGTGCCTTTCAGCGTATCATCATACCATCTTCCAAGGCTCTTGACTGGTTCTTCTGTGACTGTTGGAATGGCCTGGTTGGCAACACTGAAGACCACAGATCCGGCCACTTTTCCTTTCCTCAGTGAGAGACTCCGTGATTTCTTTGGCTTGAACTTCATTCTGGATGAGGCAACTATGTCGTCCAGCCTCTCCAGCACATGACGTGTCTCGTCTTCTCTGGATGAAATCACTGTAGTGTCATCCATGAAGGCCTTGAGAGGAGGCATCTTGTATCCATCGCCAAGGTCTGTTTGTCTCGCGTTGTTTGTTGCTGCTTTCAAGATGAGTTCCATTGCCAGCACGAACAGTATTGGGGAAATTGCACAGCCCATTGCAATACCCACTTCCAAGTTGATCCAGTCTGTTGTGTACTCCTTGGTAGAGAACCGCATTGAGAAGCCATTGAAGTACTTCTTGAGCATGTCGCGGATGTTCTTTGGCACATGGTACATCTCAAGAGCCAACTGTATCATCTCATGGGGCACAGATCCATATGCGTTTGCCAGATCAAGCCACACTACGTCCAGGTCTCTCTTTTCTGTTTTTGCTTTTTGGATTGCGTCCCAGATCATTGTGGCGTGTTCTACACAGCCCGCCACGCCTGGGATGCCACCTTTCTGGACTGACACATCCAAGTACTTGTTTTCCATCAGGTACTTGGTCAGCCTTGCTGCCATGACAGAGAAGAAGATTTTCCCTTCGACGTTCAGTAGTGATATTGGCCTGAACTGGCTAATGTCACTTGAGTTTTGCTCTTTGGGGATGTACACACCATCTGCCGTCATCCACTGGCCGCTGATCTTCTGGTTTCTCCAAGCCGATCGCAGCAGCCTGTGGAGCCACTCCAGCACCTTGGGACATTTCTTGTAAAGCTGGTAAGGTATTCCGTTTGGCCCTGGTGATGATTTGGCTCTGGCTTTGTCGACCACCTTCTTGATTTCCGCCAACGTTGGAGGCTTGCCATTGAACTGTTCCTCAGGGTTGGTTGGCCACACCAGACCTTGAATGTCGAGTGGTGCTTTGCTCTGTGGGTCAGAGTATGTTTTCCTCAGATGCTGCTCAAGAACTCCTTTGTCCACACTTAGGGTCCCAGATTTTGGCTGCTCAAACAGTGTTCTGGCAAACTGGAAGGGGTCTCTGAAGAAGCGCTCTTGTGTCTTCTTCTTTTTGCTCTTCCTCTTCCTCGCAGATTCCGCTTTGCTGAGGACACTGTGTTTTTCTTTCAGGTCTTTCCACAGTTTTTCCAAGCCTTGTTTTTCAGCTGGCAGTGCGGTCTTCATTTGCATCTTGAGGTTTTTCTTTTGGACCCTGATCTTGTCCATCTTTTCTTGGCGTCTGGATTTCTTTGGAGGTGTTTTCTCTTTGGGTAGTTTTGCTCCATAGGCGTCTCTACATGTGGCATACACAATGTCCCCATATGTGGCTAGTTTGTGTTCCAGGGTGCTTTTCCCTATCAGTGCATCGAGTCTTTGGACGATTTTTGCATCCAGTTTCTCCCAATCTTCAGTTTCGTTTGCTCGTGGCAGGTTGAGTTTCAGGCGCCTGGCATCGAGGGCCTGTGCAAATTCCTCATCCGAACCAACAGCGTGGATGTCCTTGGCACTGTGGTTTAAATCCTGGCCTTGGTCTTCCGACGTCTTATCTGCTGATGCAGATATTCTACTTATCGTTTGTTTAAATCATTACTACAGCCTGAAAAGTATCTTGCAGATATCACAATCCGAAAGTTTCGAAAAGTTCTTGTAAGGTTTCGACTAGGAATCAGTGATATAAACGTCCACGACAGATACAAAAATAACTCAAAAAGCTGCCCTTTTTGTGACAAAACTGAAAATGAAATACACTTTTTGCTGGAATGTCCATCATATCAAGATTTAAGAAATAAGTATATCATGAAATATGTAACAAATATACACGGACCATTGTTGAAGTTTTTGCTGCAAAACGAGGAAAGGGACGTAATTCGCTCTGTTGCGATGTATATCTTCTATCTTCGTGCGAGCGAAATTGTATGTGCGAGTCTGGGAGAGTGCTACATACGGGTGTGATTTTGTATGTATCTTTCGGTATACTCAATTTACGATTATACAGTTGGTGTGAGCAAGTTTTGTAAATGATCGTGATCAGTAGAAATGTTACAGCGTCAATGTGTGCGATTTCATTTTTGTTTCTTGACCTCATT
>CM065724.1:45824699-45829699 GCA_033310375.1 Conus canariensis
ATGGAATATCTCACAAAGCACTTCGTCGATCTTTCTGAAAATTTGTAGGTATGTTCATTATGGGTCACGGATGATACCCGATGTTTTACTTTACCGTTATAGCCGTTACTAACGGCTATAACTGCCCATAATGGTTTTTCTTCTTTATGGAATATCTCAGAAAGTACGTGGCCGATATTTCTGAAAATTTGGAAGTATGTTCATTATGGGTCACGGATGATGCTCAATGTTTTAGTTTACCGTTATAGCCGTTATTAACGGCTATAACGCCCCCTAACGGTTTTTCTTTTTATGGAATATCTCAGAAAGTACTTAGCTGATCTTTCTGAAAATTTGTAAGTGTGTTCATTATGGGTCACGGATGATGCCCGATGTTTTAGTTTACCGTTATAGCCGTTACTAATGGCTACAAAGGTCCATAACGGTTCTTCTTTTTTTATCTTAGAAAGTACTTGGCCGATATTTCTGAAAATTTGTAGGTATGTTCATTATGGGTCACGGATGATGCCCGATGTTTAAGTTTACCGTTACAGCCGTTACTAACTGCCCATAATGGTTTTCTTCTTTATGGAAAATCTCAGAAAGTACTTGGCCGATCTTTCTGAAAATGTGTAAGTATGTTCATTATAGGTCACAAATGATGGCCGATATTTACCAGAATAGCCATTTCTAACGGTTACACCAGCCCAAGACGGTTTTTCTTCTTTATGGAATATCTCACGCGTATTCAGGATAAACTGGGAGTACGTTTATATGCTTTGCATCTTGTTTGCTTTTACATCGATCTACCCTGTACATAAGAAGAAGGACGAAGGTAAGGAAGAAGAAGAAGAAGAAGAAAGGGACAAATAAGAAGAGGAAGAGGAGAAGGAGGAGGAGGAGGAAGAAGAAGAAGAAGAAGACGGAGGAGGAGGAAGAGAAGGAGGAAGAGGAGGAGGAAGAGGAGGAGGAGAGAAGAAGAAGAAGAAGAAGAAGAAGAAGAAGAAGAGGAGGAGGAGGAGGAGGAGGAGGAGAGAGGAGAAGGAGGAGGAGAAGGAGGAGGAGGAGGAGGACGAGGAGGAGGAGGAGGAAGAAATGTCGAAGGAGGTCAAAAGAAGAACATGAGTCAGAAGAACAAAGAGAAAACAAAGAAACCGAAAGAAAAGGGGAAAAAAACAGAGAAACGGAAGCATAAAAGGGCCCGCGTTAACCTGGAAAAAAGGAAGAAGTTATGCACAATGAAGAGGAGACAGACGTGTGGAATATACATACTCATATGCTTCCTCATTCCTATAACATTCATCACACACAGTCGTGCTCACACACATAAGCGTGTGTTTAGATACACAGCAAGGTGTAAGGAAGGTTGTGATTTTCAGGCACTTCAAAAACACATACATATGAGACATAAGCATGACATTGCGTTCGCTGTGACAGAAAACGTACAGACATAGAAACAAATGCCCCCCCCCCCCCTCCACCCCCCCTCCACACCCCCCTCCACACCCCACCCCCCCTCCCCCCTCCCCGCCAACCTCCGAGATGTGGAGCTGCAGACCACACTGGTTATCTCATTACTTTGGGTCCATAGTCACACGATGAATTCATAGTAGCAATTGTAAGCGTCCTCCGTCCGAGAATCGAACCCACAACATCAGATTTCGATTACAGGATCATTCTGTAGAGAACTGGCAGACTGCATTAGAACGATTTTTATTAATATTTGATTTATAGAGTTTCTAAGACAAGTTTGAGGTTGAAAAATATGTGATATTCCTCCAGGACTTCATGGCAAAATGTACATTGTTGGGAAGAAATTCTTGGAAGAGCTTGACAGCTTAAGGTCGTCTGAGAACAAACCCCTCTCACACCTGTGTTTCAGCCCTGAACTCCTTATACTGAAAGAGGGCCGGGCCGCATCCAGCTCGTGACTCCTAGACGCCCTTCAACTCTCAGATTTTTCCCCACCCAAATACAGTTAAAATATTCAGGTTTGTTTTTTTTTCCTCAATTACAACAACGAAAACTTTGCTGCTCTTTGCCACTTCTATGAAGATCAACTTGCAGAAGTGTCGTAAAGGTGGGTTTTTTTTCGTACTTTCTGCGAATATTGTTTTTCATTAAGAATATGTAAGGGCTGAAGATTTGTATGATGATTACAGCTTAAACTAGATTTTTAGGAGATTGTTATGGTAGTTTGCCTTTTTTTTTTTTTTTTGGTCCGAATTGTTTTCTCCATATGCCTCATGGAATCATTTTGGAACTGATGAATCTTGAATCTTGAACTTTGTATCTCACTTCTAAGCAAAGCAAGCATCCATAAACCAGCTATGTAAGGTTACATTGGTACTTAACTGTCGCATACATCAAACGTGATATGGCAGATAAGAATAACCATCTCAGTGAAAATGAAGATTAATGACATATGTAACACTATGCTAACCCAACGGAAGAACACCGCAAGCTGGCCAGTCGATTTTTCATTAGTAATTGGCGCTGGTGGAATTTGAACTCGCAACTTCTGATTCTGGACTCAGTGATTTACCACCGGGCCAAATGAGCACCCTACAACAACCCCCCCCCCTCCTCCCCCCCCCCTTCCCCCCCCCCCCCCCCCCAAAAAAAAAAAAAAAAAAAAAAAAACAGGAAAAAGGAAAAAGAAAAGCCGTTCGACCGCAACCATTTTAGATTCACCGGCTGTGTGTCTGATGAAAGTCATCGACCTTGACGTTCCATTTTCATTGGTCTGGGACTTCCGGAAGTAAGCCTCGACATGAAGGAAAGGGATAAAGTGGTACAACGGTTTCCGCCTGTCCGGTTAGTGGTTCATTTCCTGGCCCCTTCAGCTCTGGCAGTATGGAAACATGAAAGCGTCACAAGACCGGAATATCTGTAAGGAAATCAGTTGTCACCACTGTTTTCTAGAGTAAAAGTTATGATTCTCGAAGAAAAACCGTGATGACATGATTTCCCGAGAAACGGGCATTGTCTATGTTTCCTTGAAGAAGCGCTATAAATACTTTCCGGTAGTTGGTGGCTGGAACCGAAGACTGGAAACGGACAGAAGGCCGTGTAGAATGTGGAAGCATCCAAAGAATCACCAGAAAGAGTGGCAAGAGACTGGATATAGTACAACTCTCAGGTTCATTTCAATAATTGATTCTGATTCTCAGGAGCAAAAGTGAACATCGTGAGGCTTGACATCCGATGGTTCTGTGGGTAACACTTCCCGTCTCAGGCCGACTTGGTTATAGAGAGAGAAGAGAGAGAGAGAGAGAGAGAGAGAGAGAGAGAGAGAGAGAGAGAGGAGGAGACAGACAGACAGAGGGAGGGAGGGAGACAGAGACAGAGACACAAAGGCAGAGAGAGACAGTGAGAGACAGAGAGAGAGACAGAGACAGACAGACAGACACTGTATTATATGCAAAAAGAATAGAGGACGCCCACTTCTACAAGACTGTGGAGTATATGCCAGTTAACCTGCAGCTGAAATTAAGGGAATCTGGCTCCCTAGCCAAAGTCTTCGCCGCATGGACAGGACTAAGGTGGACTGTGGGCTCATCAGTCTGTGATTTCATGAATCAGCTCTCAATTTCTGTATGACAATGACTAGAACCTCAAAGACAATGGCAGAGGCAGTTGAAGAGTTCCACCTGAATCTGATGGAAGAGGAGCAAAAGTGAACATCGTAAAACTTAGATACCCGAACTTAGTACAGGTTGCCGATGGCTACGTGGGTAAGACTTTCCGCCTCAAGCTATGACGAACCCAACCACCATCCGGCAGGTGCAGAATCAGATCCTGGCAGCACCAGACATATTTCTGGCAGCAGAAGGGGCAACTAAGAGTCCTGACCTGGATTCGGTCTAGACCCCCTGAGAGTGGTGAGGGTTCAGTGCCAGAACACTTGTCTGCAAAGTGCTTTTTTTTTTCTCTGAAGACTTTGCCTCAAGCTCTGCCTTGAACGTTGTTGTGTCCTAATATGTCCTTTGGGAAAGGGCAAACAGTTGTTGTTTTTTTTTTTTTTTGGCATCAGTTGTCGGATCAATGGAGCACCTAAGGCGGTGATTTTTTTGTTGTTGTTGTTTTGTTTGTCGTAAGGCCGAAATCCACCTCTTCATTTTTTGGTGCTTCACACTGTCCTCTTCATCTGCCAAAAAAAAAAAAAAAGCGAAAAAAAAACAAAAACAAAAAAAACAATTTCCACTACTATCTTTTTTTTTTCCTTTTTTTTTCTTTTTTTTTTTTTTTTTTTTTTTTTTTTCTTTTTTCTTTCCCTTTTTCCCTCATTCTCCAATCAATCCCTTACACACCATGCATTGTCTGTATGTTTTCTCATAAATGGACATTTTGCCGATTTTAGTGTTTTGGCGCTTGATAAAAAGTGTCTGGGTTTGTTAGTGTTCTAATGTGTGGTGTACTGGCACTCTCACTCGAATAATGTGCTGCTTATGTAAAGAGAACAACATAAATGAAACAAAAGACTTCATCATTTTCTTTTCTTACAGAATTTCCAGGAGAGAGAGAGAAGGAAAGAGAGAGAGAAGAGGGAAAGGGAGAGAGAGAGAGAGGGACAGAGAGAGCGAGAGAAAGAAAGAAAGAGAGAGTGAGAGAAAGAGATCGACACAGAAAGACAGACAGACAAATAGAGAGACAGGCAGACAGACAGACAGAAGTGGGCATCGTAGATATGTATGTAAAATGTGTTAAAACCCGGCTCACCACTTAGCTTTTCTCCGATAAGGGCATCCTCCCCCCTCTCTCCCCCTCCCTCCCTCCCCTCCCCTCCCCTCTCCCCTCCCCTCCTTCTTCATCTTTTGTCAGCACTTTCCTACCATCCAGATCCGTGTCTTACATTTACTGATGTACATTTGTATGCAAAATTAGAAAGGGAAAAAAAAAAAGTAGGTTTCGACACCCATCGCAGGCAAACCTGAGCTTCCAAACATTCCAGGTAATCATCCTTGACGAAAAACGACGAAAACAAATGCAAGGACGACACTAGGAAAGAATATATAAGC
>CM065724.1:45834699-45837199 GCA_033310375.1 Conus canariensis
CCCCCCCCCCCCCCCCCCATTTGTCTTGCTTTAAAACTTCTTTGAGTAAAACAAAACAATTTTTCGCCACCAGGGAAACTAATACTAGGTATGGACCTAAAGAGCTGCCGACTATGCAATTTAGAAAATGGAGAATACGAAAAGTTAACGTTAACATCGCTAGAATGTGTAACTATTCCATTGAAATTCAAATAGAGTACTTCCGATATAGTTATTAATCTCTAAACAGTAACTTCAGAGTGATCATCTTCAGTGGAATATTTGGTTTAATCTTTCTGAATGAATCCCAGATCCGCCTTTTGATCCGGATCGACTTTACGGATCAGCGCTAAAGTGTGGTGGGTTCGTTCGTTGGCCGGCCACACTGCATCTTTCCACTAAGTTCTGTAAAAATGGAATGAGTTTTTCACTGGGAACAATTTTGAGTTACATAGTCCCACGCCTTTAGCCAAGGTCCAACAGTCTTCTTCACATATATGAAACTCATCAGATTCCATCCCATAGCCTCCGTCTTATGATCGGAATCCTGGCCGTATTTTAACAGGTTAGACTTTGGTCCACATTCTATATTTCGCCTCACTTTCGTTCAAATGGTTTCGGTTCAATTCATGTTGAATGTAGCCCAGCCGACCATAGCGAGGTATATAGGGTTGTTCTCAAATTGGTCATGCAGGCTGTGTGTGTGTGTGTGTGTGTGTGTGTGTGTGTGTGTGTGTGTGTGTGTGTTGTGTTGTGTTGTGTGTGTGTGTGTGTGTGTGTGTGTGTGTGTGTGTGTGTGTGTGTGTGTGTGCGTGTGTGCGTGTGTGTTGGGCGAGAGATTCAACATTACCAATAAAACACACGTTTTTTCGCCTTACCAGAATCCGCACGACTTACGTGGAGATCTGCAGTTCACGGAGTGTCCCTTCGGTCAGTTTTTGCGTTATAATTTCATAAAAAAATAAACTTGGTTACATTCGCTGTGGATAACAAAACCACTACTGCAAATGTATGTGCACTGCTCGCCATTCGGCATGTACCTTTCTGTACTCTGAATGGAATACCTGACATTGAGGTCGTTGTAAACCAAGCAAGTGAAGAAAGAAAGAAAAGAAGAGAAAGAAAAAAAAAGGAAAGAAAGAAAGGAAGGAAGGAAGGAAGGGAGGGAGAGAGGGAGGAATGAAGGGAGGGAGGAAGAAAGGGAAAAAAGGAAGGGAAAAAGAAAGAAAGAAAGAAAGAAAGAAAGGAAGGAAGAAAGAAAGGAAGGAAGGAAGAAAAACAGAAAGAAAGACGGGAAGGAAGGAAGGACGGAAGGAGAAAGT
The DNA here is from genome assembly GCA_033310375.1 of Conus canariensis. Lineage (NCBI taxonomy): Eukaryota > Metazoa > Mollusca > Gastropoda > Neogastropoda > Conidae > Conus > Conus canariensis. The sequence goes on from CM065724.1 coordinate 45,836,001, forward strand.
AAGAAAGGAAGGAAGGAATGAAGAGAGAAAGAAAGCCAGGAATAAAGGAAGAAAGAAAAAAGAGAGGAAGGTAGGAAGGAAGGAAGGAAGGAAGAAAGAAGAAAGAAAGAAAGGAAGGAAGGAAGAGAGAAAGAAACAAAGAAAGGAAGGAAGAAAGAAAATGTTTAAAAAGAGAATAACTGTATGAAAGATAGAGAGAAGGAACTAAGGGTGACTAAGAAAGAAAGATTCCTCTAATCCAGTCATCAAGACCTCCGTGCCGCCAAACTTCACACATACAAGACACCGCTCCGTAAGTAAACACGGCTGTACCTCCCATGCCTATCACGTAAACGAATCGAAATTGTAGATTTCAATACAGAAATTTCGCTGAAATAGCTTTCTTCGAATGGCCACTTGTCTGTCCTACCTAAACGTAGATTCAATTGCGCTCTCGCTCTCGGGTGTGCTAATGGCGTCATAAATGGAGCAGCTGTTAGCGTTCAATGTCCCTCTTCAAATGGGCCTCAGTGAATAACATCTGAATCGGGATCTCTCTCTCTCTCTCTCTCTCTCTCTCTCTCTCTCTCTCTCTCTCTCTCTCTCTCTCTCTCCCCTTCATTACAGATAAACAGATAGATAGATATAGATAGAGAGATATGGATAGTAGATAGGTAGAGAGAGACAGATAAATGGACGGACAGATCGATAGATAGATATAAGCGTACGGACAGACGGACAGACAGACAGATAGAAAGACAGATCGATCGATCGATAGATAGACAGATAGATAGATACATACATACATACATACATATACATATGTAACCAACGCCATCTGAACAAACATCATCCTCATACAGCGAGTAGCCTTCTTTAACTGAGTGACCTGTTTAGTCTGGTAGCCATTATCATCCTCATAATATTTTACAGAACACACAATAACGTTTTCATCCTTCAGAAGGCTTTCCCGTTTCATGCCTATCTTGACATATATAATACGACCTAGTTTGAAAACTCCCTGGAACTCTGATCAACCAGCCTTGGACGCCTTGGTTTAAGGTTGTGTCAGACCAGTTGACAAGGGTTGAACACCAAGGCTACATCCAAATGTTGCTATGCTCTGCATAGTTCTGCGAGGATTGTCTTCACTCGTGACAAGCTCCTAGCATAACATTATCAGTCTCTAAAATCCCCCGAAGTCGGAGTGTGGCTGCCTC
>CM065724.1:45864699-45867199 GCA_033310375.1 Conus canariensis
CACCATTCACATACATCACACGGTGAGAGTGAATAGACTGACATACAGGCATAAAGGCAGTCACACGCGTGATGCACGCTGTGCGCGCACACGCACACATACACGTACAACGAGAGAGAGAGAGAGAGAGAGAGAGAGAGAGAGAGAGAGAGAGAGAGAGAGAGAGAGAGGATGTAATGTAAAGTTTTTGTTCAAAACGAGTTGTGAAATGCACCTTGCAGAGAAAGAGAGAGGGACGGAGGTAGTGAGAGAGAGAGACAGACAGACAGACAGAGGGACAGACACATACACAGACAGACTGGGCACAGAGAGAGGGGGAAAGAGAGAGAGAGAGAAAGAGAGAGAAAGAGAGGGCAGAGACAGAGAGAGACAGAGAGACAGATAGAGACAGAGTGAGAGAGATAGAGAGACAGCAAGCCAGCCAGCAAACCAGCCAGCAAACCAGCCAGAAAACCAGCCAGCCAGCCAGCAAACCAGCAAACCAGCCAGCCAGCCAGCCAGCAAACCAGAAACCAGCCAGCCAGCCAGCAAACCAGCAACCCAGCCAGCCAACCAGCAAACCAGCCAGCCAGCCAGCCAGCCAGCAAACCAGCAAACCAGCCAGCCAGCCAGCAAACCAGCAAACTAGCCAGCCAGCCAGCAACCAGCAAACCAGCCAACCAGCCAGCAAACCAGCCAGCCAGCAAACCAGCCAGCCAGCAAACCTGTCAGCCAGCAAACCAGCCAGCAAGGCAGCAAACCAGCCAGCCAGCCAGCAAACCAACCAGCCAGCAAACCAGCCAGCCAGCCAGCAAACCAGCAAGCAAGCCAGCCAGCCAGCCAGCCAGCATACCAGCCAGCCAGCAAACCAGCCAGCCAGCATACCAGCCAGCCAGCCAGCAAAAGCATCCAGCCAGCAAACATCCAGCCAGCAAACCATCCAGCCAGCCAGCAAACCAGCCAGCCAGCGAACCAGCCAGCCAGCAAACCAGCCAGCCAGCCAGCAAACCAACCAGCCAGCAAACCAACCAGCCAGCAAACCAGCCAGCCAGCAAACCAGCCAGCCAGCCAGCAAACCAGCCAGCCAGCCAGCAAACCAGCCAGCCAGGAAACCAGCTAGCCAGCAAACCAGCCAGCCTGCAAACCAGCCAGCCAGCAAACTAGCCAACCAGCAAACCAGCCAGCCAGCCAGCAAACTAGCCAACCAGCAAACCAGCCATCCAGCCAGCAAACCAGCCTGCCAGCAAACCAGCCAGCCAGCAAACCAGTCAGCCAGCAAACCAGCCAGACAGACAGACAGACAGACTGACAATAGCAAGTCCTTCCAAAGGATCAGATCATATCGGGTGTCTGTGTCTTCAAACTGGGCTAGCGTTACCCGGGTAACTGATCGTCACATGCCGTTATGTTCATAGTCTGCTGCGGTTGGCCCGTCACCATTCACATACATCACACGGCGATAGTGAATAGACTGACATACAGACATACATAAAGGCAGTCACACGCGCACGCGCGTACAACGAGAGAGAAGAGAGAGAGAGAGAGAGAGAGAGAGAGAGAGAGAGAGAGAGAGAGAGGATGTAATATAAAGTTGTTTTCAAAACGAGTTGTGAAATGTACATTGCAGAGAGAGAATGGTGGGGAAGGAGGTAGTGAGAGAGACAGACAGACAGACAGACAGAGAGAGAGACAGACGGACAGACTGACGGTCAGACAGACAGACAGACTATGCACACAGAGAGAGGCGGGGAGGGGGGGGGGGGGGGGGGGGGCGGGAGAAAGAGAAAGAGAGAGAGAGGGGCAGAGACAGACAAAGACAGAGACAGAGAGAGTCAGCCAGCCAGCCAGCCAGCCAGCCAGACAGACAGACCGACTGACAAAAGAGTCAATTCCAATTATCTGATCAGCCCTACATATAGGGTGTCTGTGTCTTCAAACTGGGCTAATGTTACACAGCAAAACTGATCTTCACATGCCGTTATGTTCAGCATCATAGTTCATGCCGTTATGTTCATGGTTGGGTAGCCACCATTCACACACATGGCACAGTGACTGTCAATAGACAGTCAGACGGACAGGCAGGTAATCATATGCATGCGCGCGCGCAAACAGACAGAGAGAGAGAGAGAGAGGGGGGGGAGTGAAGGAGGAAGGTAGGGAGGGGAAGGTGTCATGTGATATTCTCAAGACGAATTGTAGAGTGTACCACGCACGGGGAAGAAGAGAGAGAGAGAGAGAGAGAGAGAGAGAGAGAGAGAGAGAGAGAGAGAGAGAGAGAGAGAGACGGGGTGAGAGGGAGAGACAGACAGACAGACATGCAGACAGACAAAGAGACACAGAGAGAGAGAAAGACAGACAAACAGACAGACAGACAGACAGACAGAGGCAGAAACAGACAGGCAGACAGGCACAGAGAGAGACAGACTGACAAACAGACTAACAGACATAGAGAGAGGCAGAGAGACAGACAGACAGACAATCAGAGGCACAGAGAGAGGGAGGCGGGAGAGAGAGAGAGAGA
>CM065724.1:45869699-45874699 GCA_033310375.1 Conus canariensis
TTTTCAATTCCGCTTCATGTCCCACCCGCAGATTACGAGAGAAAAAGAAGGTTTGAAAAACAGATTGAAAAACAAACAAACAACCAACCAACCAAACACATAACGGCGGCACATAAAATACAGAGAGAGAGAGAGAGAGAGAGAGAGAGAGAGAGAGAGAGAGAGAGAAGGAGAGAGAGAGATCGACAGACGGACAGAAAGGCAAGGAAGAGAGAAGACAGACAGACCGACAGACAGAGACAGAGACAGACAGACAGATAACGATAGATACCGAGACAGACAGACAGAGATGGAAAGAGAAAGAAAGAGAGAGAGGCAGAGAGATGGGGGGGGGGAGAGGGGGGGGACTGAGGGACAGAGAGAGAGAGAGAGAGAGAGAGAGAGAGAGAGAGAGAAACTCAGAACTCAGAAAGCGTTTATTCGATCAAGGATTGAGATTTTAGGTACAGCCTGTTCTTCCAAACTGTCTTTGCTAAGCTAAAATAGGCAATGGGATTTAAAGATCAGAAACTGAAAAGAAATATCAAGAGAGAGAGAGAGAGAGAGAGAGAGGGAGAGAGAGAGAGCAACAGAGAGAGAGAGAGAGAGAGAGAGAGAGAGAGCAACAGAGAGAGAGAGGGGGGGGGGGGCAAAAACACATTTATCACTTATCTGGGTAGCATTCCAGTCTTTCAGGCGGGAACAAAATTACGGTTGCGGCACACAAGACCTGTGTAGTAGATAAAATACAATGATTAAAACTTCTCTCGACTCCGTGTAGGAAACCACGCATGTCCGCTTTAATTTAACGACAACCGGGAAAATGAAAAAGAAACAAAAAAATTCTTTGTGAAATCAATTTTACTCACAAATGTTGAAAACAGACCTACGCCAGAGGTATACCCATTCAAATGCACATGATACGCACACACCACTCTCACACATGTCCACCTCCCTCGCCCCCCCTCCCCTCCCCCCCCCCCCCCGTCCACCCACCCCACCCCTATCATTCCATACCACACACCCCTACCACCACCACCACCACCACCCTCAACCTCTACACTCCTTCTCTCCGTTTTCTTCCTCCCGTTATCAGTGACAGGTACAACCTCCCCAATGTTCACTGACTGTAACTGTGGGAACTGGTTTCAAAGTGTATCATTAGCGGGCACTCTTTTCATCGTGGGTTTCCTTACTCGCAATGCCAGGCCAGTGAATGTCAACCACTCTCTCCACGCAGTTTTCACTGTTGTTTGAAAGATATTTGTGCTGCACTGTGGTGTGTGTGTGTGTGTGTGTGTGTGTGTGTGTGTGTGTGTGTGTGTGTTGTGTGTGTGTGTGTGTGTGTGTGTGTTCTGTGTGTGTGTTCTGTGTGTGTGTGTAGTGTGTGTGTGTGTGTGTGTGTGTGTGTGTGTGTGTGTGTGTGTGTGTGTGTGTGTGTGTGTGTGTGTGTGTGTGTGTGTGGGGTGTGTGGTGTGTGTGTGTGTGTGTGTGTGTGTGTGTGTGTGTGTGTGTGTGTGTGTGTGTGTGTGTGTGTGTGTTGTGTGTGTGTTTTTTAACTTAGGAAAACCGAGGAAAGACCCCGGGTTTAAAAAAGTTCATCCAATATCTTTTAGGTAGAAGAAGAAAAAAAAGACGAAAGTTCCTGACTTCGTTCAAATTTATAAAATTTTAAGAATTTCTTCATGCATTTTTTTTTTACTGCGTTTTGAAAAGGGGTTTGCGTACTTCGGGAAAGGTTGGTGAAACCTTGTATAAAAAAGAAAAAAGAAAAGAAGAAAAAAAGAAGAAGAAGAAGAAGGGGAAGAAAAGTTTATTCTACATCCTTTTTATTTCAATCTCTCTCCCTTTTGTCTGCCCTGTCTGTCTTTTTTCCCCTTCTGTCTGTCTTCTCCCTTTTCTCCTTCTCCTTTTCCCCCTTTCTTTTCTTTTTTCCCTTTCTTTTCCTCTTTTTGGGTGTGTTTGCTATCTGTCTGTTCCGGTTTTGGGTGGTTAAAGGGGAGGGGGGGGGGTTGGTTGCCCCCCCCCCCCCCCCCCCCCTTCCCCTTCCCCCCCCCCTTAAAAAAGAAAGGTGGTGTTTTTTTTTCCGAAGAAGGCCCCATTTTGGAAACACGGGGAAAATTCCCTAACCCTCCCCTTTTTTTTTCTTCTTTTTTCTTTTTTCCTCTTCTTTTTTCATATCATCAAAAACACCATTTCTTCCTTTTCTTTCTTTTCCTTTCTTTTCCCCTTTTTTCACAACCATCACTTCTTTTCCTTTCTTTTTTTTTTCTTCCTTTCTTCTTCTTCCTTCTTCTTTTCCATCACTATCATCCCCTCTTCTTCTTTTTTTCTTCTTTCTTTTCTTTTTTTTTTTTTTTTTTTTATTCACAATCTTTTTTTTTTTCTTCTTCTTCTTCTTCTTTTTCTTTTCTTCTTTTTTCTTCTTCTTTTCTTTTCTCTCTCCCTCTTCTTTCTTTTCCTTTTTTTCCCTTTTCTTTTCTTCTTCCATCACACTTTCTCCCTCTTTTCCCTTTTTCTTTTTTTTCCCCCTTTTTCCCTTTTTTCTTCTTCTTCTTTTTTTCTTCTAAATCTCTTCTTCTCCTTCTCCCTTTTTCTTTTCTTTTCTTCTTCCTTCTTCTTATCTCACACCACCCTTTTTCTTCTTCCCTTTTTTCTCCTTTTTTTTCCCTTCTTTTTATTTTTCTTTTTTCTTTTTTTTCTTTTTTCCTTCTTTTTCTTCTTTTTCTCTCTTTTCTTCTTTCATTTTCTTTTTTTTTCTTCTTTTCTTCTTCTTCTTTTCTTTTTTTTCCCCCTTCATCAAACATTTCTTTTCTTTTTTAAAATCTTACTCCCCCCCTTTTTTCCCCCTTTTAAAAATTTGCACTTGTCTTTTCACCTTTTTCACCAACCCCAACCCCTCCCCCCCCCCCCCCCCCCCCCTTCAACCCTTTTAAAATTTGATAGTTTTCCCCTCCCCCCCCCCCCCCCCCCCCCCCCCCCCCCTCCTTTGGGGTTTCACAAAATTGCGTTTTTAGTTGAACCCCCCTTTTTTCTTACTTTCCCCCAGGGGGGGGGTGTTGTGTGTGTGTGGTGGTGTGTGGTGTTGGGGTGGGGGTTGGGTGTCGGTGGGGCCCGGGGGCCCCGTGTGTGTGTTTGTGTGGGTTGGGGTTTTTTGGTGGGGGCTGCTGTGTGCTGGGCTGGTGTTGGTGTGTGTGGTTGTGTGTGTGTGGTGTGTGTGTGGTTTTGGTGTGGTGTGTGTGTGTGTTGGGGAAAAGGAGGGAAGGAGGGGGGGATCAAAAAAAAAAGCAAATTTTGTAAGGTAAAATTTGGGAAAAACCCCCAAGGGAGACCACAAATTTCGGAGATCCGCCCCGGCCGGTTTAAAGTCTGTTAAAAAGAACAAAAAAGAGCGCAGGCAGAAAAACAGCAACGCAGAGGGCATGCAGGGCGGGAGAGGAAAACCGAAAAAGGGAAAAGACAAAAGCCAAAAAGGGGGAAATTTATGGAAAAACAAAAAATTTTTGAAAAGTAAAAAGGGCCCCGAGAAGGTTTTAAAATTTTGGGGGGGGCCGGAAATGGGGGGCGGACCCGGGAAATTTGGATTTGGGGAAGTCGTAGTTTTCCCTTCACTTTTGATATCGGCTTTTCCCTTTATACATAGCAACCCCAGGCTTTTCACGACTTTGAAAAATTTTTTTTCCAACCAACCGAAAAAAAAAAAAAAAGGGGAAAAAGAAAAAGAACAGCAAAAAACCAGCAAAAACAAAGGGGGGGGGAAAAAGGGGAAAAAGGGGGGGGGAGGGGGGGGGGGGGGTGACAACTCTCATTCCAAGCCAGATTTTCCTTTGTAAAATGGCACTACTAGATAAAGAAAAAGGGGAAAAAAAGAAAAAAAAGGACGAAGGAAAACAGAAATGATCACTTTGGGTAATACCCCCCGGGCAGCCGGGGAAGTCATAGCAACCCCTAATCCAGATAAAAAAAAAACAAACAAACAAACAAACAAACAAAAAAAAACAAACAAAAAACCCCAAAAATTGGGGACAAGGTTTAGAGAAAAAAAAACCCCGGGTTTGACAAAAAACAAAATTTTTTTTTTTTTTTTTTTTTTTGGGGGGGGGGGGGGGGAACCCAAGCGAATCCCCTTACTGCTGTCATTTTAAGAAAGAAGAGAGGGGAAAGAAAAGGAAAAGAGAAAGGAATGAAGCGGAGCCCCAAAGAAAGAGAGAAGAAAGAAAACAAAAAAAACAAAAAAAAAAATTTAAAGGAATAAAGAAGAGCGAAAAAAGCGTACGAAAATTTAAAAAAAAAAAAAAAAAAAAAGAAAAAGGCAGAGAAAGAAAAATTTTAAATAGAACAGACGAGAAAAAAAAGAGAGAGAGAGAAGAGAAACAAGGAAAAGAAGAAAAAAAGGGGAAAAAACAAAGAGAGAAAAGAGAGGAGAGGAGAGAGAGAGAGAAGAGAGAGAGACCCCAAAAAACAAAAAACCCCAAAAAAAAAAAAAAAAACAGAAAAAAAAGGGGAAAATAGAACCAAAAAAAGAGGAGAAGAGGGGAGAGAGAGAGAGAGAGAAGAGAGGGGAAAATGAACAACTGAAAAAAAAGAAAAAAAAGAAAAAAAAGAACATTTAAAAAAAAGGGTTTAAAAAACACTTTTTTTGTGTGTTTTTAAAAGGGGGTCGAGTAAGGGGTGGCGAACACCTGGCATTCAGTCACCCCCCCCCCCCCCACCCCACCCCCCCCCCCCCCACCGCCAACCCCAACCCAAACCCCCAAACCCCCCCCCCCCCCCCCCCCCCCACACACACGCACATTTCCCCCCACCCCCCCCCATCCTTTCACCCGTGACCCCCCTCACCCCCCCCCCCCCCCCTCCCCCCTCGCCCCTCCCCCCACCATCCCCCCTGTTAAAAAAATCTCCACAGGCAGTTTTTTTGCCATCCGTGGGGACCAACGCCCCCAATAAGAGTTGAGCCCTCACGAGCTATTAGACTTGCAAATCGAATCGAACCCCCTTGGAACTGAAGCGGTCAATCGTTA
>CM065724.1:45884699-45899012 GCA_033310375.1 Conus canariensis
CTTGAAATCTACAATTTTAACACAAAAGGCCGCTTGAATTCTACAATTTTAACACAAAAGGCCGCTTGAAATCTATAATTTTAACACAAAAGGCCGCTTGAAATCTACAATTTTAACACAAAAGGCCGCTTGAAATCTACAATTTTAACACAAAAGGCCGCTTGAAATCTACAATTTTAACACAAAAGGCCGCTTGAAATCTACAATTTTAACACAAAAGGCCACTTGAAATCTACAATTTTAACACAAAAGGCTACTTGAAATCTACAATTTTAACACAAAAGGCCACTTGAAATCTACAATTCTAACACAAAAGGCCACTTGAAATCTACATTTTTAACACCAGTTATGAAGGACGAGACTGACGCGCTGTGGAGGACGAAAACGGGCAGGGAATTCCGGATCTGCGCTGCAGATATACTAAAAGCTTACCTCCCCCCCCCCCCCCCACCGCAACCCTCCCTGCCATCCTTCCCCCCCCCCCCCCCCCCCCCCCTCCAGCCCAATAATTTTATTGAACTTCGGTATGCGGAAAATCCTGTCTTCAGCAGCACAGAAGACACCTCGATGGAACATGAAATGCTAAAACTAGGTCAGAAAGATGATTGAGGTGCAGTTCCTTCCAGGTTCTAAGAACGTGAGAGCAAAGACATGTGGTTTATTCTCTCTTTAACTGGAAGCCAGTGGAGTTGAAGAGAGCGGTGGGCAGTGTTGTTAAAATGTGCATACTTCAAAGATGACTTTGGCGGCAGAATTTCGAACCTAGTGTCTGTTGATAAATGCTACGTATCTAACGTATTTTGTGGGTCATCATAATTATGATTTGGTTGCCAATAATTTGATTTCAGTAAATACACACGACACAGAGGCGCGCGTGACAGTGAACTGAAGTGTGCGCATGCAGAGAGAGAGAGAGAGAGAGAGAGAGAGAGAGAGAGAGAGGGTCTGCACTACATCCGTTTTGCACGTAGGCCAGTTCGTGGAATTCACGGGCTCGAGTCGACCCAGGGGAAAAAAAGAAAAAAAAAAAAAAGAAAAAATCTCCACTTGACTTTCCTTGGTCCCAGCCCAATCAGCGTATTTTCAGTGTCTGTGTCCGGAAGGAAGCGGTGACTGCGTGAGTGGACTAATCCATGCACGCTCCTCACCACCTGCCGAGCCAAAGATCACAGTATGCAGAAGCTACATCTAAATAAACTACTGAATAAGTAGTAAAGAGGGACAGATTTCCATTTTGGTATCCCTCCCCCCACCCCACCCCCACCCCCTTCTCTCTCTCTCTCTGTCACACACACACACACACACACACACACACACACACACAAAGCTTCATTCCGTCAAAGATCAAAATCAGTTTGCATGAACTGTCGACAATGCTCCTGAATACCAGTATCAGCGCCAGTTCATATTAAAAAAAAATAACATAAATGTGTAATTTAATTAAGAAACTTCTGTACTAGAGGGAAGGGGCAAGGTGTGTGTGGGGGGGGGGGGGGGGGCACTAAAAGACATCTTTTCTTGGGAGCAAAGGAAAGGAAAGAGCAGATGCCTAACCCATAACCAACGCATTTATTCAAACCGCTCTGCGCGCGAGAGAGAGACAGAGTGAGAGAGACGGACAGACAGACAGACAGAGACAGAGGGAGAGAGTGGGGAATGCATGCGCAAGTATGGCTTTCCGGTAATCATGATTCAATGAACACATCGAGAAAACAACATCGAGAAAAAGTTAGCACACGACCATCGAACAATGCACTCCGTATGCGTAATCGACATTTGCACGCAGTTCACGAACGGCACAAACTGTGCGCAATATATTAACATCGTTACGCCAAAGTGCGAAGTTGTACATTAATTTTTCCCCCCGTCTAAATTGCTCTGTGTCGACAATTGCTTCTTGCTTGTATTGATAATCAAGGGGATTTAAAACGGAAAGAAGTTCAATTTTCAGACCAGATTGATAAAATCTGGCCTTTTTTTCCCAAAGAGTTGTAAAAAGCACGGCGTACCACATGCATTCAATGGTTACTAGCATAAAAGGCTAGTGTATTACATACCCTCCCCCCCCCCCCCCCCCACCCACCTCTGCAATTTTCCCCCATCACCCACGCCTTTACTTCTTTTTGTCTGTTGTTTTTCTTTTTTTAATTATTTTTTTTTCTTTCACTGATTTTTTTCTTTCTGCTCAGCGATGACGAGAGAATCGAAGGCTCTGCCAATCAGTTCATGGGTAAAACCCCAACAAAACTGGACTGGAGACGAACAACATGCACAGCTCATCATCTGGCGTATAGGGCCAACAAGCAGTCGGCAGAAGCACGCGGCACGCACGTCCCCCCTCATGTGCCTGGAACAGGTGTTTGGCCCTCCGGACCCCCTTCCCAGCCAATCTGCACCCCTTTACTTTCTCCCTCGGCTCCGCCCTTTCACGCCGCCGTGTCACCCCTCGCGCGCCCGGTGGGCGGGGCTTCAGCGGCAAGAGTGGCAGATTCCTGCTCTTACTCATTCATACTTTCCCTCTCCCTTCCGCCCTCCCCCCAGCCTCCCCCCCCCCTTCCCTTCCCCACGTGACCCGCGTTGTACTCCACTACCATGCAGTCATTCATTGACGGATGGCGCCCTGTTACAAGCCTTCTGATTGGTCGCAGCTGACCCCGAAAAATGGGGCTCTAAGAATAGTTTGCAGCCTGAGCAACGGTGAGCCCTCCAAAGCAAAAATAATCCTCAAAAATCAGTTTTCCACCCTAGAAACGCACTCCGAACGACAGCATTCCTATGGTCCACCGTACAAACCGAAAGAACACGTTTTTCTCACCAAAATCCATGCACTACGAGCGAAAAAAATCGATTCGTACGTATCTAGGTCACAATCGCACGCCTCAACGATGGAATGCGAGAGGAAAGAAATTAATCTAAAATATCCCAACCTACATCATCTCCTCCAACTTGACACAGTCCAAAACTACAAGTCACTCGGCATCTCTGGAACAATCGGTCGGTGCCTACATCGACAAGAACACTGAGAAATATATCTTCCTTCCCATCCTGTGTCGCACTGGCCCCTTCGTTTCCTCTGCACGCGGAGCTGAGCCCGTCGTCTTTCTTTGTTTACTGTCGCCGCTCGCCTCGCCTCATGAATAATTCATGAGGCTGGTGGCGCGCGGAAGAAAAAGACTTATTGAAAAACGCTTCACGTATATACATAATTTTTGCATACTAATCTCTTTTCTGATCCAATCCAACATGAACTATACCATGTTTGGAACTGAACGACGCTTGATTTGTTCAAAATTCCACTTCCTTTCCTCCCCACCCCTAGCCCCGGACTCCCCCACAGCTGACGGCGCATGCGCAGTCGGGTCTTATTGAAAGAGGTGGTTCATAGAGGAAGGTACCGGCATCGTGTGGTCAGAGTGGTGGTGGCAAGCCGGTGTGAGAAGGTGAGAAGGCGCTCGACTGCCCCCCTCCTAATCTACCTCACAGCACATCGACCCGACTAGGCCTCGGTCTACCGCGGTCCACACCGTGGCCAGTCGTGTGTTGGGACTGTACAAAGTCATCTACGCTGGCTGCTACAGTGTGTACGAAACTGGGCCCTCTGGGAACCGTACGTGTGCTAGCAGACGACAGGGAAGAAGACCATTTGCTTCGCAGCATGGAGCAGCTTGTGTGTATGGAATCGAATCGGGTCAATCGGGCCTTCGAAGACCCCGTATTATTGAACGACGACAGAGTGTTGCAGAACTTGCTGTCGGCTGAGGATAAATATGTGCCGCCTGCCTGCTACTTCAGCTGTGTTCAAACAGACATTAAGCCTTTCATGAGAAAGATGGTCTCGGAATGGATGGCCGAGGTAAGAAAGTGGCTCGCTACCCACCGTATATTTTTTGTTATTTTCGCACCCATATTCTCGATTTATCGCCTCCCAAACTGTTACAATGTTTAGAGAAGTGGCTCGAGGAACGAATGTTACAATGAAAACACGTGGAGAGCGTGCGTGCTGAATTTTTCCGAATTTTTTCAGTGTAAATGTCGGGCCGTACTTTTTGCCACATGTTCAACATGGCGCGAAGGGTTTTGGGGCGGATCTCGTCGACGTCGCTTATAGCGCGGACTTGGGGGGAATAAAAAAAGAAACCGACATTGTATGAATGATAGATATTTGGTTATTGGGAGGTAGTGCATTTATCGTAGGGTGGTGTGGTACCCGTTTGAGCGCAGTGGGGGCATGTTTAGGGGAAGATATAGTACATTTTCACAGTTCCGACATTCTGGCCTTGTGCACAATATATAGACAGCTCTAGAAGGGTCTCCTTTTTCCTTTCGCCGCTTGCTGTGGAATGTGGCAAATATTGACCACAAATCGAAACTTGTGATTACGGGTTCGAAACATTCATCAGGAATGTTTCCTAAGTATCTGACTGGAAGCTTCCAATGCCGATGGGCGCTGTGGGTGAATTTTGACAAATTTAATTCTTGATGAGGGTTGGTGGTGGAGAGCAACTAGACTGGGGGCTGACTTGATTGCTGAGCTAGCTAGCTGGGGGGAAAGAGCGGATGTTTTATGCCTACGTTCACAGTGGATTGAGAAAGCTAACACTTAGCACATGAGGCAATGGGTGAGAGGGAGAAAGAGGAGCTAGCTAGACGAGCTGGTTGGCGCGAACTTTCTCTCACACGTAGACCTTTTTTGCAGGAAGGCAAAAAAAAAAAAAAAAAAAAAAAAAACCGCGGGTGATGCATCCAGCCTTGCTTTTGTCGATGTTTTTTTTTTTTTCTCTCACCAAGAAGGCTGTACGAAGCTTTATGAAATAGAACCAGATTTGCCATGCAGCGCTAATTATCAATGAGTGGTGTTTTTATAAAGTTGTCGAGTAAGGAAATGAAGTTTCAATTGATATGGATGACGTATGTTTCATTTAGGGTTAAAAGTGATCATTTGTGCATCGTTTGTCATTTTCAAAATCGGACAAATAAGTATATATTCGGTCTCTTGCACACATAAGCACGTTTACAGTCTCACACACACACACACACACACACACACACACACACACACACAACACACACACATAGTCATACTCCCACTCACGTACGCACACACACGCGCTTGCACACACCACGCACACGTACTCCTATGCACACATATTCACCTGTAGTCTGGCTGTCTCACCCTCTCTCCCCCACCCTCTCTCTCTCTCTCTCTCTCTTGGAGGTGGATTAGCGGGAAGGGGCCAAAGGGTGAAGTTGTTAGCTTGTTAGGCTGAGAAACCTGTCTATTGGTCATGTATTAGGTCAGTCGGGGCTCTTCCTTGAGAGAGTGTGGAGAGGTGTGGTGGTAGAGAATATGTGACATAGCGCTAAGTTTCTGGTCTGAGCTGGGATAGCCGACTGGTTTCGTTGCGCTACATTGCTCTCTCTCTCTCTCTCTTTCTCTCTCTCTCTCTCTCTCTCTCTCTCTCTCTCTCTCTCTCTCTCATGACAGCAGTAGAACCCAACCCCCTACCCTCCCCAAGTACATGTATTCTTACCCGAAATTCTGGCACCCAGATAACTATTTTTTTTTTAAGTCTACACACTTAACAGTGAGATTTGAGGGAGTCCCACGACTCCTTAACACCCCCACCCCGTCAAATTTGAGAGTCACCCCACACACACACACACACACACACACACACACACACACACACACACACACACACACAACGCAGTTAGTATTGATTGAGTGTCTCAGATAACACAATTGTTTTCAATAGTGACTGGCATTTTTTTTTCTGTCTCTCCCAACAGGTGTGCACGGAACAGAAGACGGAGGAGGAGGTATTTCCCTTGGCCATGAATTACTTGGACCGCTTTCTGTGTGTGCAAAATATTCACCGGACACGGTTACAGTGTTTAGGCGCCGCGTGCATGTTTCTGGCCTCCAAGCTGAAAGAGAACTATCACATCTCGGCCGAACAGCTAGTGATGTACACAGACAATTCAATCACGTTGCAGGACCTGAGGGTATATATAATTTTTTTTTTTCTTTTTTTAAGGGATCATGTTTGTCTTGTTGGTGTTTTTTGTAAGTGGAGAGAGAGAGAGAGAGTGTGTGTGTGTGTGTGTGAATTCGTGCACTTGCGTGAATTTCGAAGGGTGCTTGTTCGTGTGAATGTGGGCCTCGCCGTAAACACTTGGACGTGTTGTTTGTGTTTGACAATTGTATCCACGTTTTGGGGCCGGGGGGAGTGTGTTATTTGTTGTGCGTCTCTCTCTCTCTCTCTCTCTCTCTCTCTCTCTCTCTCTCTTCTCATTATGTGCATGTATTTGCAGTGTTTGATGACTGCATGGGTCTGTTTCTGGTTTCTAGGTATGTGTGTTTGCTTCTTTGCGGTTGGAGCAGTGCTGGTTTGTGTTTTAAAGACCCTGTATCTGTGTGCGAGTGAATGAGAGCTCCGCAGTCTTTGCCAGTCTGATTCCTAGCTTTGTTGAATTAGTGGAATTAAAGCTGTGTTTTGTATTTTATAAACTCTCTCTCTCTCTCTCTCTCTCTCTCTCTCTCTCTCTCTCTCTCTCTCGCACACACACGCGCGCGCGTGCACGCACATACGCATAGAAGTCTGTACAAATATTGAAATAGCTTTGTTATGGAAGACGTCACGTTCAGAAGGGTACACAAAAAAAAAAGGAAAGAAAGAAAACGGAGAGGGGAGGGGGGGGGGGGGGGGTCCATGCTGTCTGTACCAGTTGCTAGACGACCACGATCTGTCAAGAGCGGAATGCCTGAAAACGGACTGGACCAACGAACGACACAAGGAAGGATCTATGTCGCACGCAGTCACAGCTAGCAAACTCGCAGCCATATATTTCTTCGTCGCCCTTTTCAGCCAGTTGTGAGACTGGGAAGTCGGAGGGAGGCAGAAAAGGTGAAGGAGGGCTTAGACCCCCCCCCCCCCCCCCCACCCCAAAAAAAAAAAAAAAAAAAGGAAAAAATGAAGGGAAAAAAGGGGGGGCCGGGGGAGGAGAGCGGTGGATTTGGGGAATGAAAGGGGTGGGGGGGGGGAGAGGAAGGGAGTTCGCTTTCACATATATAACATGACGAAAGACTCGAACTGAACACCTTCGGTTTGCAGTGCCTCTCTCTGTCTCTGTCTCTGTCTCTCTCCCTCTCTCTCTCTCTCTCTCTCTCTCTAACACGTACATTCACACGCGTATATAACCGAGGCCTCCATGATAGAGGAGGCCACGATATAACTCGCTCCCTGACTGCCTCCGTGTTTTACGGTACCCCTGCGCCATCGCGAAGGCTGTCGTCGCCTGTGGTCCGTCCGTTCCCGAGATAGCGCTCACACAGAGCCGAGAGGGAGGTGGCGGGAGACCACCAATAGAGAAAGGGAGACAGAAGAGAGAACAAGGGGGCGCAAAGCAAGGAAGAGACAGACGGAAGGAAAAGCGATCTCGCCAAACGACAGTGGTCGATCGTGTGACAATGGCAAGTTTGAAAAAATCATGATAAATAAAGAATGACTCATGTATATCGGTACTGAAGACTACACTGGACTTGGGTGTTTGAAAATAAAAACGATTTGGTTTGAAAGGTTTTTGTCGGAATTTCTGAATTTTGTGAAACTACTATTCCCCTTTGTGGTTGACCTTCGTGAATGTGTAAAAGTCCAATTGAGATAAAAGTTCCGGATTAAGTTTGGGAAGGGGGAAAAACATTTTGGACAGTTGGTCATTCTTGTGCATACCTCTCTTTCTCTCTCTCTTTCTCTCTCATTCTTTCATGTTCGTGTGCGTGTACGCACGCACACACAGAATAACACGAAGTCAATAACAGACCAAACATGCTCTAAGTTTAACAGAAGCGTTATGCGCTCCAAGTCCATCTTTCCGCCCTCCCCTTCCCCTCCCACCTCTCTCTCTCTCTCTCTCTCTCTCTCTCTCTCACACACACACACACACACACACACACACACACGCACACACACACACCGCCTGCCACCTACCTTTGCCCGCCTATGTGTGTGTGCCTCTCTCTCTTTCTCTCTCTCTCTCTCTCTCTCTCTCTCTCTCTCTCTCTGTGTGTCGGCAGTACATGGACAATCTGTGTGCCCTGGCAATTGTCGTGCCCAAGATGATGACTAACAAATATCAGGGCTGCATGCTCCAGTCATGATAGGGGTGGTGAACAAATTCCTCTGCGGTCAATTCCAACGCACCACAAAGCGCTGACTTGTCACAATGTTTCACGGTCTAGACACAGAGAGTCAACCGCCATAGAGTACTTCTTTTCCTAATTCATTTTCTCCTTTATCAGTGTGCTATTCTGGATATTTAATGGAAATGTATCCACGTTGTGTATATATATATATACACGTGCGTATGTGTGTATATATATATTATATGCGTGTGTGTGCGCGCGCGTTTCGTGGGAGGAACAAATGTATACGCAATTGTATGCATTGTTACTTGTCGGTCTTTTCCAGCATTAATCTTAATTAATAACTCTCAGAAGTCTCCTAGCATAGCTAGAGATTCTGAGGTTCAGATGATTAGAGCCATGGCGATAGCGCGCTCGAACGCACGCGCACGCGCGCGCGCGCGCACACACACACGCACGCACGCACACAAATATAGAGGGAAGAGGTTACTGTTCTTAAACCCTAAAGATTTTAGTATTCTTTCTCCCCTCCCCATCCTCCCCTTTTCCCCCACCCCGTCCTCCCTTACTCCCTAACGCAGCTTATCTCAATTTGGAATTCAGGTGGGAGGTATGCTGTTAGGAGCTGTATAACGAGTTCTGTGTGGACCACCGAAGGCTGTATATTATGTGGTGGTATAGTAAGCGAGGCCGGCATTCGTGGGATTTTAATCCCAGGCCGTTACGCACTCTTCTAGTGTAGTAACCCGAGACACTTTAGTTGAGTTGGAGTTTGCGGGGGGGGGGGGGGGGGGGGGGGTCTCCTTGTGGTGTACCGTGGCAGTATGTGTTTGCACGGTCATTAAAATCATTGGAGTTATGCGTGCAGGATTCATTCATTCATTCTTGGCTACAAAGTTTCTGCGTATAACGTGTATTGTGTACGCCTTGCACAGCGTCATGTGATACATCAAAATCACTTTTATAGTTTGTTGCCCTTCAGTTTCTGAAAGAAGTTGTGAAAGCGAGGTAGTGGGGTGGTGACAAGTTGCGAACTTTTGAAGTCTTTCTCACTCGTGTGTGTGTGTGTGCGTGCGCGCGCGCGCGCGCGCGTGCGTGCGTGCGTGTGTGTGTGTGTGGTATAAAGCGAGAATGTAGAGGAGGGACAACAAGTTTCCCATCCAGGTAGACCTCAAAACGCCCGAGGCGCTACCGCTTTGGTCAGTAGGACGCAACGGGGCAAGAGAGACAGGGGACAGAGACACAGAGCGGTGGACACAAGTGTCCGTCCCCGCGTCTTCCTTTTGTCCGGTTTCCGCTTGTGTGGACAACTGACCCTCCCCTCTTCGGCTTGCCTTCTCTACTTTACCCATCCTCCACCGACCACCAAAGTGAACTGGCATGATGGGGGGTGAGAGAGGAAGGAGTGTCTTTAAGTGGAGGGTGCGTCTGTGTGTGTGTGCGTGCGTGTGTGGGTGTGAGAGAGAGAGAGAGAGAGAGAGAGAGAGAGAGAGAGAGGTGGCAACCAGTCAACTGAAGTGGATTGAAAGAAAAAGAAGAAAGGGGGATGCAAGAGATTGGAGATCTTTGTCGTAACTGAAAATCTTAATTCTGTTTGTTGGGATTTTCGGAATTAATGTCAGAGTCGGGAGGGAAGGGGGCAGGGGTGGCATCTTTGAGGAAAACCCCCGCCTTTTATTAGCACTCTCCTTACCTCCACTCCCACCCAAATCCTATTCTTTTGTTGTTGTTTTTCCTTGTCGGAACTGCCGAATGAACACCACCTAGTGTGTGTGTGTTCAAGGAGTGGGTGTATACGAATAGTTAGTATGCTTCAGTTTGAACTTCATAAATAAAGAAGTGGCCCTATTCTCTCTCTCTCTCTCTCTCTCTCTCTCTCTCTCTCTCTCTCTCTCTCTCGGTCACCGTGTGGAGGGAGGACCACCTAATAAGGTTACCAAGTAGACCCGCGGGTTAGTTAATTGTTGGTCCGGTCTTTTTTCTCGCCTCGTGCTTTCATTCCCCCCCTTCTCCCATCGCCATCCCACCCCCATTCCCGCCCCCTTTGCGTTGGTGGCGGACGAGACGGGGCATCTATTTTGCGCTTTATTGGACTGCAGGCATGAGACGGCAGTACAGGCAGGACCTCGCCTAACAAAGAGCCTTGTCATTTTCTCGCTCACTGGCTACAGGTTTTTTAAGCAAGCTTCGCTTGTTTGCTGAGCTGGCGCCTTAAGTTTATTTCCTTCTTCGTTTGGCGTTCTCTCTCTCCCTCTCCTCTCTCTCTCTCTCTCTCTCCTCTCTCCAACCCCAAATGCTTGCACAGATGGCTAGGCTACATCTATCAACTATGTCATCATATGCAAAAACAACAAAGAGAATCACAGCAAAACCTGCCTGCAAACATTTACAATACGTAAACATGTACACTGATTAATGAAACGAAAGAACCTCCACCCCCTCCCTCCCACCTCCTCTCCCCATTATTCGTCTGTCGTCAGATTTTTGCTGCACAGAAAACGGGAGAAGGCATGTAAACTGCGTTGTCGAGAGCTTTTTGTTTGTTTGTTTTTTTTCTTTGTTTTTTCATACACCCAATACAAGTTCTGATGCTGACATCAGCTTCTGTACTCTTGCCCCGAACCTTAATCAATAACAACAACATAACGTGCAATCCACCCAGTCCAGCCCACAAAAAGACTTGTATGTATGTGGCAGGCCCAAAACTAATCGCCTTTGTAGGTCTTAACCGGACCGTGTTTACAATCAAGACGGGAAGGGAAAAGCCCCATACAGTGTACAGCGAGTGCAATCTTAAGGCGCTGCAAGCGGGGGTACACCACTTTCGTGGGACTCCCTTTCTCTGTGGCTGGTCAGGTGCTCGGTGACTTGGACGTGTAGGTGTGGGTATGTGGGGAGAGAGGGGCTTTGGGGGGAGGGGGGGGGGAGGGTGGCTGGCTCCTCGAAGGTCGTGGAGGACAAGCATTAGGACCTTCGACGCCCGCCGTCGTCTGGAAGGAAACAAGCTATTGACTCGTAGGTCGGGTAGTGAGTGTGTGGACTAAGGAGTTTGGGGCTGTACTGGCCGTGTTGGTCAGGGTTGTGGGAGGGGACGGGGTGAGAGGAGGGGTGGAGTTGGGGTATGCTTTTTATGCAGAGGTTGTATGAAATTGCGGGACAGTTGTGTTCTAGTGTTGTTTGGGTTTTGTGATTTTCGAAGTGTCGTTAAGATATTTGTTTTTGTCGGTAGTCGGATTAATGTGCACGAACTTGAGAAAGGAGTAGGGGAGGGGGGGGGGGGGGGGGGGGGGCAACTACGTAACCACACCCTTGATTTTCTCGTGGCTAGGCCATTCTGTTTCTAGAAAAAAAAAATTTCCTGCTGTTACCCACCACCACCAAGTCTTGCACATTGTAAAGCATTGTCAAACACGTGTCTTTATATAAATTTACTTTACATACGAGTTACATGTAGGGTAGTTGAAGTGAAACATTTGAAGCGAACAGACGAGGAAAGGAACTTGGATAATATGTGTGTGGAAGGGGAGTGGGGTCGGGGTGTGAGTGAGAGGGAGTAGGTGGGTGGGTGGGGTAGGGGGGGGGGGGTGGTGGAAGCTCCACCAAAGTGAGAAGCATCATCAAGACGGACAGCGAGAGAGGTCGGGGACGGCAAGGAGCCATCAAAGACAGATTTCGGGAGGAAGGGGGGCACTGATGCTACAACCTCTCGAGTTCCACCCCTGGACGGTGTAAGCCCTCAGACCAGACGTTATGATGTCATAACCGGACCGGCGGCGCCTTTATGCTCTCTCTCGATCTCTCGACAGCGGGAAGGCCATCCTATATCGAGATTTTCGAAGATGGCGAGGTTAGTCTACACTCACAATGACATCAAAAGACGGGGGAGGCGAGAGAGTGAGGGATGGGGGAGGCACGGTTCGGCCCTAATCGTCACGAATCATGAAATGTATGGGGAGTTTTAGGGCGTTGAACTTCTTGGGGGAAGAAACTTGTCACCTCAGCTATGTGTGTGGATTGAACCTCTTAACTTTCATGACGACTTGAGCTAGGCAAGAGATCACGTCGGCGGGATGGCACAAAGGCCTTGGTGTACTCGAGGGCGGGTTCAGTCTGGATAGTATGGAGTGGGACAGCGACGCTCGAAGGTGGAAAGACCCTTTTCTTTCTTTCTATCGTTCTCTCTCTCGTTCTTTCTTTCTTTTTTTTTTTTTTTTTTGAATAATTCACGGCACTGGAGAGATTTGTTGTGTGAAGATCGGCTCGACTGCTGCGTTTCTTAATGTTGCGTCTGAAAACCATGAGGGGGTCCAAAATTTCTCGAGTTTTTTTTTTGTTTTGTTTGTGTCGGGGGAAAAAGAGAGGTGAAGAATGGGAGGGTAGTTTTTTTTTTTTTTTTTTTTTTTGGGGGGGGGGGGGGGGGGGAAATGTGTGTGATGTGACAAGTTCATTGTTCGTACTAAGGAAGATTCTTGCTTTTATCTACAATTCTTTGTCGCTGCTTGTGTTCGAGCGCGCGCGCAAACATACACACAGTGGCACCACACATTCACACGCATGTTCCGAAAACTTGATTCGGAACGTTAAGCGTTGCTGCCAATATACATCATACATGGACAACGAAACCAATACACATTACCGAAAGAGCAACACAGACTTGGGGAGAAGGGAAAAAAAGGAAGAAAAAAAAAACAAGAAGAAAAAATAACGTGCGATAAAATCTAACAAACGTGTGTTGTGTGTGTGTGCATGTTTGTGTGCATGTCGTGGTGTGTGTGTCCTGGTGTGTGTGTGTGTGCGCACGTGCCCCCTGTGCAGGACATGGAGTCGACGATACTGCAGGTGTTGAAGTGGGACCTATCTGCCATCACGCCCAACGACTTCGTGGCGCACATCGTGCACAGGCTGCAGCTCCACCCGGCCTCCGTCCCCAACGTCCAGAAGCACGCGCAGACCTTCATCGCCCTCTGTGCCGCAGGTGAGAACAAAGAGCTGGGTGGAGGTTGCTCGAAGCAGGAAATATACATTAGGCTCGCGCGCATGCACACACACACACACACACACACACACACACACGATACATCTTACACCTTTTGAGATCTGAAGATTGATTTAAAACCTGAGCCACGATTAGATCTGACTCCTTGAAACGTTAACACCAAGTTTCCAACGAACGACTTTTTTATGGTGGAGCAACATCTAAGCTTCAAAGTTTGTCAAAAATGCAGGCAAAATGTTAATTAAAGTCAGGGACTAGTGAATCTTGATATTCTCTTCAGACAGTGGGAAGAGTTGGGGGAGTGTGTGTGTGGGAGGGGGGGGGGGGTATAAAAACGGCGCGTATTGAAATCCGTTTATTAAACTGAAGATAATCCCCCCCCCCCCCCCCCCCCCCTTCCAAAAAAAAAAAAAAAAAAAGCAACGGATCTTCGTTTTGATGATGAGATAGTCTAAATTAGACACCATTGATAATCACTTCTGTTGAAAAAAAAGAGGGGGGGGGGGGGGGATGAAAATGCACAAATATAAACGTATATTTTTAGATCCCATGACGAAAATTGTCGGGCACGGGGCAAGCTTTTTGTTTTGATCTTCATGGCTGTTGAGCATTCGGTGACAGCTCTGTTGTGTCCCTTTGCTGTCGGCTGGGCTGTAATCAGCATTACCACACCTATTCGGTTCCAGACTCCAACAAAACTTCGTTCACTCGGTACCTTGTGAGATTGGAAACTGGGATCATTGGGGAGGCTGGCGATGAACCTTTGACGCTGGACTTGGAACACGCAAATCGGTGGCATGATGGTGCCGAGTTAGGTAGGTGTAAGCCACACGAAGCCCCCCACATCCAGGACGGAAAAATACACTGGAGCCAAAACGCCAAGGGATCCAACCATCCGCACGGTCATGAACCAACCAATCAGTCAACAGTCGGGGCGTTTTACGCCGAGTCGAAGGCGGTGCGCCCGAGATTGCCGCGGGACGGGACGGGACGGAAAGCGAACGCCGTAATGGCTACCGGAAATGCGTTGTCCCTGTAGTTTCCGGTGGTGCCACGCTGTGCTGCCGGTGGTGATGGTGGTGGTGGCGGCGGCGACGAGAAATCGCAATGGAGCTGTGCCATGCGTTATTGATGGGGCGAAAAGGAAGCACACGCTCAGTAGTAATAGAAG
>CM065724.1:45899112-45911612 GCA_033310375.1 Conus canariensis
TTGTAATCGCACACGCGTGTGAACGTAAACACAAGATAACCACTTGTCCACATGCCGAAAGGGGTTGGGGGGGGGGGGGGGTGTGTGCAGAGAAGTCGGGTAGAAGTCTGTGGCCTGGGGTTGAAATGATGGGGGAGGGGGGGGGGGGGGGGCTGTGAGGACCCCTGGCAGGATATAGCGGGGCCTGACAGAGGCTGCGGTGATGAGTTAGAGCTAATAATCCCCTCTAGGCTGACCAATGCTAAGGTCTAAAAGATACAAGAGCGCTGACCTGAAAGACGAATTTTGAAATCCAACACCCAGTATTAGGACAACAACAACAACAACAAAAGGTAGGGGGGGGGGGGGGGGGGGGGGCTAGCTCACCTATCCCACACCCA
Organism: Conus canariensis; assembly: GCA_033310375.1. Taxonomy (NCBI): domain Eukaryota; kingdom Metazoa; phylum Mollusca; class Gastropoda; order Neogastropoda; family Conidae; genus Conus; species Conus canariensis. The sequence continues at coordinate 45,899,493 of CM065724.1, forward strand.
CGCCACTCCCCGCCGTCTACCTATTACTTGGTGGTCCTGCCTACAAGGATAGCCCTGACGTCACTATCCCTCAGCAAGGGCTATCCCAAAGCACGTTATTATCCTTCAAACAGCTATCCTTCTTCCAGGGCTAGACCAAAAGCATACGCGTCATCAGCCAGACATAGCCAAAATGACACTAATAATTCTCCGGCCAGGCTATCCCAAAGCATGCTATTTATTAGCGAAGTATCCTTTCCTCATGCAGGGCAAATATGCTATTCATTAAGCGGGGATAGTCCAAAGAACACTATCCCCCAACTGTAAAAGTAACCCGAATTACACTTTCAGCCAGAGACAGGCATATTACACTATCCTTCAACTATGGAAAGCCCAGATCACACTGTATCTTTCAACTACTAACCATTACACTTCATCAGACAGGGAAAGTCCAAAGCATTTTATCCTCAACCCAACCATCCTTCAACTAGGGATAGCTGAAAGCATACCATACTTCCTGCAACTATCCCACTTCTCCGTCAATTAGCTATATTAAGGCCACAATTAGCCCAAAATATTCTATCCGTCAGCCAGCTATACTACAGCCAGTGTTAGCCCATAACATTTTATCCGTCAACCTGCAATACTACGGCCAGTGTTAGCCCATAGCATTTTATCCGTCAACCTGCTATACTACGGCCAGTGTTAGCCCACAGCATTTTATCCGTCAACCACCCATATTACGGCCAGTGTTAGCCCATAGCATTCTATCCGTCAACCACCCATATTACGGCCAGTCTTAGCCCATAGCATTCGTCAGCTTGGGATGATCCGAATCAGAGTATCCCTCAGTCTAAGATAGCCCCAGTCACACTAGCCTTTAACCAGGGGTTAACCAGCCCCCTTCACCCACCACCCCCCCCCCCCACCCCTCCCTCCCCCAGGCACGTTGTCCATCAGGCACCTATTCTTGTTCAGCAAGGAACAACTCCAAGCACAAAAGCATGCCATCATTCAGCCGGCTATCCATCCTTCTTTCAGTCGCGGGTAGTCCATAGCCCACTATCCGTTGGCCACTTACTTTTCGGCTGTCAGAAATAGCGCACACCATGAATCATTCCCCCTGTTCGACCCCCCCCCCCCCACCCCCACCCCCACCCCCGACCCCCCATCCCCCAGTCCCGTCCCCCAACAGGCAATATTTCTCAGAAACACAACTCTCCCTCAGTCCTCAGAGACCATCTCCTGTTAGACTCCCTCTCCATCCACCCATCATTCCTTAGCACGATCCGATATGTCATGGTCAGAATAGCTCATTCGGTAGAGCGCCGGACACACACACACACACACACACACACACACACACACACACACACACACACGCACGCACACACACACATACACACACACCACGCACACACACACACACACACACACACACACACACACACGCACACACACACACACACACACACCACACACACACACACATACACACACACACATACGCACGCACGTACGCACACACACACACACACACACACACACACACACACACACACACACACACACTGGCGTCCGTGCGCAAGTCTCTTAGCTGAAGCGAATGTGCTCATGAACACGAGGTGATTGCAGTTGGGAAACAGGCCACAAAACATCACCACAGCTTGCTGAATAAATGATGAAAAGGATGACGGACAGCTTGTATTCAGTGTGATGATTTCGGCCAGTTAACACAACCAGAGCACATTATTTGAATGATATGGTGGATTTCAGTGTAAATTGTGTCAATCATAATACTTGAATGCTGTTTTCAAAACGTCCACCTGCATTCACAGCTGCAGATGCTAACTCTGATTATCTGAAAGATTCTGAGGACCAAACGTACCGTAGTTCCTTTGTAAACCCTCTGAAGTCGGATGGTCGCTGTATTTTCAACAGATTATAATAGGCGATAATCTGTTGCTGTGAACATCGATGTCTCGGAACAGCTTAACCCTCCTGCATTCACGATTCTTACATGGAAACTCTTCCTTGTATTTCTCTTCCGCCTGACTTTTACTTTAAGAATCTTAGGACGAGACGACGTATAGTCTATGTTTACATCTCATCAACCCGTTAACACCCTGTAAAAAATCTGAAAAATGAGAGCGCCCCCTTCCTCTTCCTCCCCTCCACCCACTTTTTTTTGGGTGGAAAATTGGAAGGCGAGCCACCCCCCCCCCCCCCCCCCCCCGCCTTCCCCTTAACCCTTATGCTTTCAACAAAATGTGGAAGATGGACACCCCCCCCCCTTCCCCGCCCGCCACCCCCCCCCCCCCCCACACACACACACACACACACATACATACACGAACACATGCGCGAGCGCGCGCGCTTTTTCATTAAAATTAAGGTTTTGAAAGACTGCAGTGTTTTTGTCAGTTTTAGTTCAGATCGCCCCCTCCCCTCCGCCCCCCCCCCCCCCTCCCCCTGCCCCCACCCCACCGAAATGGAAAAGGTATTCCGACCCCGATGATATATTATATATTATCAAAGCACTCGTTTTCATTCCCATGCACTTTCATCATTAATATTTCTTTTTTTTTATTTTGTGATCTAACTCTTTGCCAACTCATTGTCTTAATGACGGAGGAACTGTTGGCCTGCACTGGTTTTCCCCTAATACTTACTTGTTCGTCATGGATGTTTATGTTATAAAACAAAACAAAAACATCCCCAAATCTGCATATTTCTCAGACGAAGCTCGTCTGCATTCATGAGACTTCTCGAACATGCACGTAAGATGGCGTCACTAACGTAATGCGTCATGTCCGCCCTGCGGTCACGGAATAAAGAGTCGACGATACCGACTCTACAAAGGAGAAAGGGGGTGGGATAGGAGTGATGGAAGGGAGAAGGGGGGGGGGGGGGGGGGACGGGCAGGCAAGGAGAGATGGGGGTCGGGAGTAGGGCATAAAAATGCTATCTGCGCAGTTAGAAGTGCTTAAGCTCTGCAGCTGAATCACCACCTCAAGGCGATTTCTTGATTGCCGTCTTGATGATCCCGATTCACATACCGACCTCCTCACGACCAATCGTGGGAACAGGCAATCGACTCCACATGCAATTGAGATCGGTCGGCTGATTGTGGAGGTTTTGAAGTCGGATCTGTCGCTTGGTAGAGACCTGCCACTGTGGGTTACCGTAACGTGTGAAGTTGCCCCTTATCGCCTGGCCACAGACCCAGGGGAGACGACTGTGAGTGGGGGAATTGAGGATGACACTTTTGAGATGGCTGATCAGAATGTTGAGTGACTTTTCCACTGGCGGTGGTTTGACAGACAAGATGAGCAGACCAAAATTTATGGGTGTTGATCAGAATGTCGGTGATTTTTCGATCAGTGATGTATGTGGTGTGGTTAGTGAGTCCACGTTTATGGGTATTGATCACAATGTTATCGATCTTTCGATAATATATTGGGATGAGCTGTCAACGTGTATGATGAGTGTTCGAACTTTAGTGATGTATGCATCACGGTTGGTCCGTAAGCAGGTCTTGGTCTCTGGAACTAGTGAAAGCTGCATAGTAAAAGATGCACGTGCAAGCTGTCCTCGTACAGCAGTTAGCATCACCAGCTGGGAGCCTGAGAGATAATAGTTCGAGCCCCATCAAAGGCATTTGCATGTAGATAGTTCGTCCCAGATGTTTACTACCCAGAGGTGACTGTGCTACGGGTGGATAGACTGAAAGCACACAGTCGAATTTCATCTAAATGATGGTGCGTCTTTGAAGTGTTGCTTCAATTTCATCAACACCGCAGGTGTCTGTATATCGCAGGCCTGGTTGACGCCAATACATAATTGAATGAAGCGTAGAGTACAACCATGTTACGAAGTCCGAGACTAAAATGAAACGCCTCAGCGTATCTTCATCGTCTGCATCTTGACTATCATTAGATCTTGACCATCATTAGATCCAATGGCTTGAATTCTGTGCTCATTGTGCGCTGCATTTGAGTTACAGTAGTTTCAACTGAGGTACAACAGTTTCAATTGAGTTACAATAGTTTGATTTTGTTTTTCGGTCCACGTACCTACCTGGAATGGGTTAGTTCCGAAGTTGTCAGTGTTGACAAGTTCATGGCGACTTTTGTTGGACGGACACGGGGGAGGCAGTGGAGGGGGAGGGGGGGGGGGGGGGCGGGGGCATCCTCTGGAAGGAGACGCTTATTCACATGGCAAATTCCGATTCACAGTTAAATTTCATTGTGGTCTGCAAGGGCTTAGCGGTTGCTGTCCTGCGTACGTAGAATCCCAACAGACGCCATTGAATGCTACCGATGTGACTCGGCAGCATTGCAAGGTTTCCTCTGGTGGCTTTTTCTCATGGCGATCTAATCGACTGCTTCTTTTTTAGATGATTTATTTGTTTCGAAAAATCTTGTTTATTATCTTTGTTTCTAAATCAGCTGTATAATGATTTGTCTTTGGCAAGGTGACAACCCAGGCATGGCCACTTAATTTTTACTGGACTATAAAACGAAATAGAACTTGAAAAACTGAATTGACTGTGGTATTGGAGTTGACAAGGACAACACGAGGGATAGTTGTGTGTTTGATATCCAATCCATCGGCTCCAAAGATACCACAGAACAATCCTCTTCAGACTGAATACTGGTTCTACGGCGTCAAACCTTGCCAGAGAGTGCAGAACTGCAGATGCAGCTTTGGGCATCCGTCAAGACCTCGAGAAGACTGCGAGTTTCATCATGGCGAAAGGATTGAAGATCTGACGTAATCAAAAAGAAAATGGAAAAAAAAAACGACCGCAAAAGAAGTGTATGGGATGTCCGGGGCAGGTCCAGATCTAGTTACAGTTCGCCCACTCTTTGATGGTGGCACCACCATGTATGATTCACGTGCCCATCATCCCAATTTCGCCTGATTGGTGTCCAACACGTCGATTTCAACCTGGACACCAGGCAGGGCAAAATATTCCCGAGAACAGCCACTGAATGGACTGTCCAACGGATATGTTATGATTAAATGCCTTGTTCCTCTCTCTCTCTCTCTCTCTCTCTGTGTGTGTGTGTTGTGTGTGTGTGTGTGTGTGTGTGTGGGTGTGTGTTGATGCGCATATTGTATCATTGTATCATTTAGTACTTGCTTAGTAGAACAGTAACGGCAAGTATGAAAAATGGCTCACTAAGCCAATATTTTAACAGGTGTTAAAAAAGAAAAAGTCACTGTCGTTGGAAGTGACGTGCGGTATGCTTGAGGTTCGCTTTGTATTGCCCTGGTGATAGAGCTTGCTTGACTCTTGAGACAATGATCCCGTTAGACTGCGACCGAGTCCCCTCCCCCCCCCCCCCCCCCAACCCTCACCCCCTTTAGCACGTCTCCCCTCCCCACCCCCGGAGGCTGAACATTTAAATATATCATCATTGGGGAGATGAGGGGAGGGAGGAGCGGTGCGGGTGGGGTGACTGTATATGTTCAGAATGCGTCTCTCTTTTTGTCTTTGTCGCCTTTCTCAATCTTTCTTAGTCAGTCAGTCAGTCCGTCCGTTCTCTCTCTCTCTCTCTCTCTCTCTCTCTCTCTCTCTCTCTCTGTCTGTCTGTGTGTGTGTGGTGTGTGTGTGTTGATTCGCATATTGTATCATTGTATCATTTAGTACTTGCTTAGTAGAACAGTAACGGCAAGTATGAAAAATGGCTCACTAAGCCAATATTTTAACAGGTGTTAAAAAAGAAAAAGTCACTGTCGTTGTCATTGTAATTGTCTCTCTCAGTCCGTCTCCCTGTATGTTTGTGTCGTCCCCCCCCCCCCCCCCTGCTCCCTCCCCCCTGCTCCCCCCCCCCTTTTTTTTTGACTCTTTCCCTCCCCTGCTTACTATTCTCCTCTCTCTCTCTCTCTCTCTCTCTCTCTCTCTCTCTCTCTCTCTCTCTCTCTCAGTTTGAGTCCGTAATAATAGGCGATATCTTTTCTCATCAGCATGTGGATTAGTTTGGCTAAACCAGGGGTATCCAATACGACAGTGTTCATTACAGAGATGAAACATCGTTTAATAGACTGCACACATCAGGATCGACATAGCAAACAAATGGATAACGGCAGTGTGGGGGTGTGTGTGTGTGTGTGTGTGTGTGTGTGTGTAATGCACTAACATTTTGATCACAATCTATATAGACTGATCCTCACCGTTCTTCAGATCTGATGTAAAAGATACAGACACTGTGCTGCAAGATTTCGGATAAACGATTTGAAGTGCAGTAAATCTGCATCCCATGTCAGTTGAAAACGTGTTCCTTTTAAGTACATTTCATACTAATGTTTCCACAACATAACTATCTAAGAAAGGCAAATAATCCCGTTCGTGCATATACTCTAGATCCCAGCATGACCAGTGCGGCTGGGGGTTTCTCATCGGAACATTATTTTGCACTGACTGGGTACACATGCGAAGCCTTTAACATCCGTGTGAACAGATCGAGTTGAGTTGACAGCCACAGGGGAGAAATAAAATAATGATATCAAACGCCACGGCCAGTAATCTCACTGGTGTTAATGCACTCCACTATCAGATCGCTGCAAACTCTAGCGCCCCCCCCCCCCCCTCCCCTCCCTCGCCCCCTCGCTCATATGCAGCAACAGCTTTGGGTTTCTTTTGGAGTATAATACTGTTTTCGTAAAATGCAATCCAGTGTGTGTGCGTGTGTGTGTGTGTATGTGGTGTGTGTGTGTGTGTGTATGTGTGTGTGTGTGTGTGTGTGTGTGTGTGTGTGTGTGTGTGTGTGTGTGTGATGTGGTATGGAAGAAGGCTATAAACGCAAACAATAGTGTTGGTATGTTTACAAAAATGCTTGACTGTAACGGAAGGTCATGGCCGTTGTTATTACCATATAATTTGCATTTCATTTCATTTCTCCGTCTTAATGTTTTTTGGGGTTTTTTTTTACCTCTTGTATTCGCCTACCCTTGTTCTAAGGATCAATACATCTGTAACCAACGAAGCTTCGACCTTGACTTAAACTCTCTCTCTCTCTCTCTCTCTCTCTCTCTCTCTCTCTCTCTGAGACACCAGTGTACGTTCTATTCGCACATTTACTGTTAGTTATTTCTACAGCTGACTTATCAGTGAGTCCCGTAAGCACTGTGGACCTCTTTGCAGTTCACAACTGCTTCCACCACTAAGGTGTGGGGATAGAACCTTTTCAACATGTATCATGTTTGTTTTCTTTCTTTTTTTTTTCTTTTTTTTCTTTTTTTTTTTTTGTTCGTCTTTTTTATCAGATTTAATTTCCGTCCTGTTTTGTTTTTATTTATTTATTTTTTTTTAATTTTTTTTTTTAAATCGCTTATCCTTGTTTTTGTCAACTGGAAGTAAGCCAACGTTCAAACGAACACACGAAGACAGCACAAATGTAAGGGCTGTTTGATACTCCATACGAAAGAGAAGTTAGCTGTCGACAAACGGTTCGTGACTTTTTTTCGTAATTATGTCAGTAGACCCTACAAACCCGAGGCGCATTACAATCCTTCTAAGGTGGCTACTTGCAAAAGACTGGAATTATTCTGAACACGCCAAAAAGTGCCCATCTAGTTCAAATCTTTGTGTTCGCTCTCTATTTGCCGTAATTATTTGCGAACAAACAACCCTGCATCCATAACCAGAGAAACTCAACATAACAACAAAGAACGGCCACTCCACTACAAAAGTTTGACGTCAGCAGAAGTCCGGCTGGCTGGCTGGTGGGCCCCTTAGTTATTCATTAAACGTCCGGCCCGACAGGGGAAAGCATCGAGATTTGACGTAGGTATGGTCACGGCCCAGTACTCCTGTCCACCTACAAGACAGAGCCAGCACACAAGGACTCCAAGGAGTCCTCTCACTCCGAGACGACAGCTTGACATTGTAGCTGCCTGTCCCGTTACGACATCGACACAGACCCCGACAAGGAGACCGGCCCTTTTTATCCCTGCTCCTGAACCGTCTGTCTGTCTGTCTCTGTGTGTGTGTCTCTCTCTGTCTCTGTCTCTCCATCTCTCTCTCTCTCTCTCTCTCTCTCTCTCTCTCTCTCTCTCTCTTTGTCTGTCTCTGTCTCTCCTTCTCTATCTCTGTCTATCTCTGTCTGTCTGTCTGTCTGTCTCTACCTCTGATTCTTTCTCTGTCCTACTGTCTGTCTGTCTGCCTGTCTGTCTGTCTCTGTCTGTCTGTCTGTCTCTCTGTCTGTCTGTCTGTGTCTGTCTCTCTCTACCTCTGACTGTTTCTCTGTCCCTCTGTCTGTCTGTCTGTCTGTGTGTCTGCCTGTTTGTCTGTCTGTCTGTCTGTCTGTCTCTGTCTCTACTCTCTGTCTGTCTGTATCATTCTCTGTCTGTCTCTCTGTCTCTCTGTCTCTCTCTCTCTCTCACTCTCTCTGTGTGTCTCTCTCTCTCTGTCTCTCTGTCTTTCTCCCTCTCTGGCTTTCTGTCTGTCTGTCTCTCTCTCTGTCTCTCTCTCTCTCGCTCTGTCTCTCTCTCGCTCTGTCTCTCTATCTCTCTCTCTCTCTCTCTCTCTCTCTCTCTCTCTCTCTCTCTTTCTCTGTCATCCTGTAGTCTCCCGACCTGCGGGCAAAAGCGGCGGTCTTCTGAAGGAAAAGGGTGCTTTGAACCTCTTGCGCCACTTCGTCCTAAGGTCACTTCAGCTCACCCTCGACAGCATCTCTCTGGGGAGTGTGGGGGGGGGAGTGGTGGTGGAGGGGAGATGAGGGGGGTAGGAAGCAAGGCGGTGTACCGTTTTGTCAGTCTGTTGTCCCTCACCCCCCCCCCCTCCCCCATCCCAACGCCCCTCATTCTATCTCACTCGCGCCCCCCCCCCCCCCCCCCGCCCTCCCTGCCCCCCTCCCACCGAACATCTAAAGGTCATTGTCACGGCTGCCCAACGGGACATCACCCCCAGTTTCATCTGTCTCAGAGGAAACGGAAGTGACGTGCGGTATGCTTGAGGTTCGCTTTGTATTGCCCTGGTGATAGAGCTTGCTTGACTCTTGAGACAATGATTCTGTTAGACTGCGACCGAGTCCCCTCCCCCCCCCACCCCCCCACCCTCACCCCCTTTAGCACGTCTCCCCTCCCCCCCCCCCCCCCCCCCCCCGAGGCTGAACATTTAAATATATCATCATTGGGGAGATGAGGGGAGGGAGGAGCGGTCCGGTGGGGGTGACTGTATATGTTCAGAATGCGTCTCTCTTTTTGTCTTTGTCGCCTTTCTCAATCTTTCTTAGTCAGTCAGTCAGTCCCGTCCGCTCTCTCTCTCTCTCTCTCTCTCTCTCTCTCTCCTCTCACACACACACACACACACACACACACACACACACACACACATACACTCAATCACTCGCGCGCGCGCACACACACATACATACCCGCATGCACGCACGGTCACACTCACATACAAGAACACACACACACACACACACAACACACACACACACACACACGCACGCGCGCACACACACACACACATACACAGCGCGTACGCGCGTAGGCACACACACACACACACACACACACACACACACACACACACACACACACACACACGCAGGCATACACACACACACACACACACACACACACTTAGGCATATACACACGCACGCGCGAGAGCGCAAACACGCACACATGTGCGAACTTAGGAATAGATGTTGGGTTCGTGGTTTTCCATACTGACTGCCAGAAAAATGCTTCCGCCTCAACTGCCTCAGTGAACTTGCAGTCGCCTCTCCCCCCCCCCCCACCCCCACCCCTCCATGTCTGTCTGCTACACCCTCCCCTTCCCTCCCTCCCCCCCCCCCCAAACACGGCCTTCCCCCTCCCTTCCCTCCTTATCTCCCTATTCCTCTCATCTATGTTACACCCAACGCGATGTAACACGTGTTAAAGCCTGAGAGAAGAGTTGTAAACACAGAAGCTCTCTGTCCTCCACCCCCCCCCCCCCTTCCAGTCACCACTACCCCCCACCTCTAACCCCATCTCCCTCCCTTCACGTTCATTCCCCCTCCTTAGTCCTCCTCACCCCCCCCCCCCCGCCCCCCCCCCCCCCCCCCCCCCCCCCCCAGGGTGCCACTTAACGGTATGAAGGGGCAGTGGAGGTGTGGACTGCCCAGTATGACATCATACCCCTCCCCCCCCCCCTTCCGCCTCCCACCACCATTGCTACCCTCCTTCACTTCTCCACCCCTCTCCCCTCTTTGCTTCAGACCATGGACGAGTGTAGTAGACAAACGAGACTTTTGTACCGTTCATACTCTTCGACCCCGACATCCCATCCTCTCTCCCCATCCTGGACCTCCACCCCCCCCCCCCCCCAATCTCCCCCCCCCCCCCCTCCTTCTTCTCTCTCCAATACCATGGTCCGACCTTTCTTCAGTCAGGTACAATCTCCTAAATTTGTTTCCGCTCGACTGCAAAGATAATCGCGCGAGGAGCACTTGACAAGCCAGGCTGATCCATCTATCTTCCATCTGCCCCGCTTTGCAGTGGTCAGTCAGCAAAGACGGACTACAAGTTTGGAGTCCCCCAGCCAGACAATACAGCTATGGGAGAAACCTTTCTTGTTCGTGTGCCAAAGCAACAGTATGCCTTTCTCATCGAGAAGCGGCTTTCACAAGGGAGATAATTCGACTTGCTGTCGGTGAGCGAAAATTCTTTCCCATGTTGAAGAACATTCTAAGACGATAGTGAGTAACCATGTTCGAAATGGATCTTGAGCAGAATTTGATGGACAATGGTGTGAATTTTGCTGAACAAATATTACAAAACAAACCAAAGAAACGAACAAAAAAAAGCCCTCAAAGTCCACTTGCAAATATAAACAGAACCCGCCGACACTCGCCCCCATCTTGTTTTCTACAGCAAACAACAGACAGGTAAGGGAAGGTAATGTTGCTTATAGCCCAGCCGACCGCAAAGGGCCATAACAGGGCTATCACCGTGTTTTAAGTCAACTCAGAAGTCATTAAAAACAAAAAGAAACATCATCCACACAACCATTTAAGATACACCTAAAATACACCGGAAATTTTGTTTCAAAAAAATCTTCCGTAAAATATCATATTAGATGGAAAATGTTAATCTCTTTCAGAACTTAATTAAAAAATCACATCAGGTGGGACATCCTGGAACAAGGTTTTCATGGAGTCTGCTGTGAAATGTTCATGTCTTACATCATCCAGGTCCCAACACTCTAATAAAAGAATATGTTTCACTGTGAGTGGTACATGACATGGAATGCACCACTGAGCTTCTTTACCTTTTTTACAAGATAAGAATGGGTGTAAACGGTGTGACCTGCCATGTAAACGGCACAAGACTGTTTCTTCTTTACGGCCGCCTCAAGAACATGGTAAGGAAAAATGCCGACGGCCCTAACTACTAGTTAGAGAATGTTACTATTTTTGGTGCATGGCGACAAATGGCTGAACGTGACTGGCTGGTAGAAGTAGCATTTGTGGCACGTTACCCCACTCCCAAAGGTTACCCTCAGACTCCCCCCCCCCCCCCCCACCTCACCCACCCCATTGAAACGCCTTTCCTTCCTCTAACTGATCCAACCATGCTTAATAAGAACGCTATGATGTTACTGTTTACGAATCAAGCAGTATCTATGAAATGCTGTTTTCATGCCATTTGTAAAACATCTTGTGATTTTTGTGTAATAATTCCCTATTTTTCATACAAGGGAAACGACTCTTTTGACTCATATGCATTGTTACTTCCCATGGGGGGGGGGAAATTTTGTTTTTCGTTCATGAGCTGCCTCAGATGATAGACACCCAGATTCAGTCTGTTTGGGCGAAGGTCTGCGCTCTCCCGTGTACCTTTTCTTAGTTTGTTTGCTTCTTTGTTAATGTAGTTATTTATCTATTTATTTATCATTTGTTTCACTCTCTGTTGACTGTCTCACCTACCTACCGTGCCGTCGTAAGCGCTGGTATTTCTTTCAACGATGTTCGTCCCGTCTCCTTCATTTACATCCACATCCAGATCTTTTCTGCTGTGCGTCAACATCGGTAACCCATAAGAAGCAATCAATGTCAGATCCCCATGAAGAAACCCACCAGAGGAGATACCGCACTGCCCACTCACTTGAGTCATTTTCCGTGGTGTTGTTGGGTTG
>CM065724.1:45916612-45926612 GCA_033310375.1 Conus canariensis
CAATAGTAGTAGTGGTCGTAGTCGTACGAGTAGTAGTAGTAGTAACAGCAGCAGCAGTATTAGTGGTAGCAACTGTTGTAGTAGAAGTGGTAGTAGTAGCAACAGCAGCAGCTGCTGTAGTAGTAGTAGTATAGTAGTAGTAGTAGTAGTAGTAGTAGTAGTAGTAGTAGTGTGGTGGTGGTGGTGGTGGTGGTGGTATGGTGGTGGTGATGGTGGTGGTGGTGATAGTATTAGCAGCAGCAGCTGTGAAAGTAGCAGTGATGGTAATGGCAAAAGTAGTAGTGGTGGTGGTAGTGGTGGTGGTTGTGGTGGTTGCAGGTGGAGGAGGAGGAGGTAGAGGAGGTGGAGGAGTAGAAGGAGTGGTAGAAGGGGTTGTAGCAGGTGTACAATCACCAGCACCTGCAGTAGTAATGGTAACTGGAGAAGGAGGAGGAGAAAGAGAAGGAGGAGGAGTAGGGGGAGGGTCTAAGCATAAGCGGCCGTAGCATTGGTAGTAATAATAATAGCAGCAGCAGCAGCAGCAACAGCAGTGTATAATCCCCATCATCAGCAGCAGCAGCACCAGCATAAGTTGTAATAGCAGCAGTAGTAGTAGCAGGAATGGAAATAGCAGCAGCAGCAGCAGCGAAAACAAAAAACAGCAGCAGCAGTTGTAATAGTATAACGACACCAGCATTATCATCAGCAGAAGCAACAGCAGTATGATAGTAGTAATAATAGCAATAGCAATATAGTAGCAGCAGCAGCAGCAGCAGATGCTGTAGCATCAGTCATAGCAGTATCAAAAGTAGTTGTAGTAGCAGCAACAGCGTCATCATCGTCTCTACAGCAGCAGCAGAGGTGGTGTTGATGTCAGAAGTAGTAAATACTAAACGAGACACAAATAAAACAGAAAATGTGAAAATGTAGCCGGTTGAACGAAAAATGGAGTAATGCAGCAGTCGAAGGGAGGATGGGGGGGGGGGGGTATGATAGTGAGTTGTCGTTCTTTGATCCACATCCTGGCCAAAATGGAGCAGTTTTTGTGCTTGAGCCACATTTCACCTTTCTGCTGTTTCGTTAAATTTCGGTTTGTAGTTGCTGCATAATCTTGCTGACAGACAGACAGACAAACAAACAGACGCAGGTGAAAGCAAAAACAAAAATAAACTAACAAACAAACAAACATACAAAAACTCAAACCGACTAACCATTGATTTTTTTCTCTTAACTACAATGTTAAAAAAGGAGAACAAAATTAACAAAAAACAAACAAACAAACAAACATCTCTCCTTACTACAATCTAAAGCAAACATTGAAATACACATACGAAACTCTCTTTACTTATGTGTATTAAAGACAAACAAACAAACCAGAACAGTTATAGAATCGGTCTATGTCCTACTATGTACTGCAATGATTAAAAAAAAAAATTAAGAAATCCTTCTCTTTACTTCATCTGTGACATGCTTCCAACATGCTGACATTCACTCACCTGAAAATGTCCTTCTTTCCTTCAGTCTCTGGATTACACCTTCCATTTCATCTCAGTTTTCCTGTATTTTTTTTATTTTTATTTTTTATTTATTTTTTTTGGGGGGGGGGGGGGGGTCTTCTTTCTTACGGCGTGGGGTGGATGGGATGAGGGGATTGTTAAACTTTCTTTTGTTCTTTATTTGCTATGTTGTGGCAACGCTGTGCATCACTGTTCTAGACATTCGTAGCAGATGTTTAGCTAGCGCTTTACATGAGAATTTTCTTGTTCTACTGTCTCATTTTTATTGGTATTAACATTGCGACACGAATAAGATACTATTTAAACCAACTAGCTACTATACTTGATACTAGCTTTAAGGTCTTTTTATACGCACTCACAAATGAAAACAAAAGACAATATGAAAAATGAATAGTTTGAAGTCCTTTTTAAAAAAATATTGATAATGAACACTCAAGCTTTCGGGTCTTAGACCCTTCATCAGGAAACACTAAACAGTAAACACAAAAGATTTTTTTTAATCAGCAGAAATAACATTTGTGTGTTTCTACCTTTTGGACCCCAGCTCAACATTAATCCTTCATTGTAGACTACGAGTGTATCCCCCAAAAAGTCTCGACAAAAAACGATTACATTTGTACTTATTTACAAAATCTAACCAGCTGACAAATAAGAGCATCGCAACAACAAGTAGATAGCTCTAATGTCAAGATGTGGATTTCATAGAATATGCATTTTACCTGTGTGAACACTTGTGGAGGTTGTAGAGACACACGCATCAATTCATTATGACTGAGGAAAATATTCAGTTGACATAAATGTCAAGATGGCATTGTTTTCAGAACCCCCCCCCCCCCCCCTCCAAAAAGAACAGCAACAACAAAAATAAACACACCTTGATATGGCAAAATGTGAATAAGATAGTACTGATAACAAAACTAGCCATCTCTCTCTCTCTCTCTCTCTCTCTCTCTCTCTCTCTCTATATATATATATATATATATTATGGTGGTGTGGTGTGTGTGTGTGTGTTTTGTGTGTTGTGTGTGTGTGTAGGGGGTGGTGGTGGTGTAGTGTGTGTTTGTAGTGGTAAAAAAGTACTTTTACTATGTTATGTTGACATAGAACTTAAAAACCACTAGAGAGAGAGATGAGGACGAGAGAGGGAGAGAGAGAGAGGAAGAAGGAGAGAGAGAGAGAGAGAAGCTTAATGCTGCCAATAATGATTGTTAAAGTCAGGCCTATGAAATAAAGGAAAGAATCAAACATGAATTTCATCAAGAGATATGATCCAAATAATACCCTTCCCTGAATGAAGAGCTATTGGTGATCGAGGCTTCTCTCAAGAAATAGCGCTTCTCCGTGACGTAATAGGTGCTTGGTTAAACAGGGTAGCTACAAACAAGCATATAACCACACAGAAGAAGAAGAAGAAGTAGAAAAGAAGAAGAGGGAAAAGAGACAGAAAGATGACAAAGGACAGAACAAGTGATGAAAAGAAAATCCCAGAGGAAAGATAATGATACTCTAGAGGGCAATATCAAAAGAAAAAAAAATGGGGGGGGTGGGGGGGAAGGGGGGGCTTCAGAAACGCATCTCCAGCTGATAAACCTGAACAGCAAAAACGTCGTCGATACTTCACACACAACGACGACGACGACAACAACAGCAACAAGAACAACAACAACATTAATAACAATAGCAACCAGAAAACTGGTGTGGAGAAGTAGAAACTGACACCCTAGGTATTCCATCTGCACCCCCCCCCCATCCCCACCCCCACCCCACCACCGACTCCCCCCCCCCCCCCCCCCCCCCCACTTCTCTCGTCTGTACCGTTCCACTTCATCCACCACCACATCCTTCCCCCTCCCTCTTCCACCATGCCACCACTCACCTCGCCCCGCCCCCTTCCACCCCCAGCTCCACCCACTATTCCAATGTCCCGCTTCCAGATGGCGATCTCACAAAGAAAGAGAGGCAAAACCACTGAGGAGGGAGAGGTGGTTGGAGGGGGGGGGGGGGCGAGATGAAGGGGAGATGGGGGGGGGGGGATGGGGTAGGCGGACATCTGACGGAACACGAGCGACGCACATTTGGAGTCTTGTGCTGTTTGGTTCTAAACTTCGATGCCTCAGTCTTTTTTTTTTTTTTTTTTTTTTGCCTTCATTTTTTTTTTTTTTGCCTTCATTTTTTTTTTTTTTTTCACTATTGCCTTGATTGTCCGCCGTTTTCTCTCGCGTGCCACGCACGTGCGGCGGGAAAGGTTGAGGAATGAGGGAGTGATGAGGGTGGAGGAGGTGTGGGGTGGACGGGAGGGGGAAAGAGGAGGAAGAGAGTGGTGGTGGTGGGGGAGGGGGGAAGTAAGCAGGAGGGCGGGAGTGGGGGGGGGGGGGGGTTAGTGCTGATCAAAGATCCAGGGTCAGTGGCCATTGTATGATCAGTCTGAGTGACACTCTTTGAGATTGGTTGACTGATTGTGTGTGTGTGTGTGTGAGTGTGTGTGTGTGTGTGTGTGTGTGTGTGTGTGTGTGTAGCAAGAGAGAGAGAGAGAGAGAGAGAGAGAGAGAGAGAGAGAGAGAGATTGGATATTTAAGATTTTAGATGCCGTATTTGTCATAGAACTAAACCAGAGAGAGAGAGAGAGAGAGAGAGAGAGAGAGAGAGAGAGAGAGAGAGAGAGAGAGATTGGAAATTTAAGCTTTTAGGAGTTATATTTCACATAGAACTAAGCTAAAGGGACAGAGAGAGAGAGAGAGAGAGAGAGAGAGAGAGAGAGAGAGAGAGAGAGAGAGAGGTTGGAAATTTAAGCTTTTAGAAGTCATATTTGACATAGAACTAAGCTAAAGGGACAGAGAGAGAGAGAGAGAGAGAGAAGGAGAGAGAGAGAGAGAGAGAGAGAAGAGAGAGAGAGAGAGAGAGAGAGAGAGAGAGCTTAACACACGGCAATAAAACAATTGCTAATAAGCAGTTCTGCAGAAGTCAAAGGAAGAATCAAATTTACATTTGAACAAGAGAATATGATCACAACATGTTCATTCCTGAATGAAGAGCGCCAGATAATCCAGTCTTCTTTTAAAAAAAAAAAATAGCGCGTCTGCATGACGTAACATGGACTTGGTTCAAAACAGGGTAAAATAACGTAGCCACAAACAAGCATACAACCACACAGAAGAAGAAAAAGAAGAAGAAGAAGAAGGAGAAGAAGAAGAAGAAGAAGAGATGAGATGATGATGATGATGATGATGATGAAAGAAGAAGAAGAAGAAGAAGAAGAAGAAGAAGAAGAAGAAGAGAGAGAGAGAGAGAGAGAGAGAGAGAGAGAGAGAGAGAGAAGAGAGAGAGAACAAGTAGTTAAAAGCAAACCTGCCAGAGGAAAGAGATATGATACTGGAGGGGCAAAAATCGAAAGGGAGTGGGGCAGGGGGACCTTCAGAAACACATCTCCAGCTGATAAGCCTGAACAGGAAAACGACGTCTGATACTTCACACACCACCACGACGACAACAACAACAACAACAATAACGACAACAAAAGAACAGTAACAACAACAGCAACAACAACAATAACAACAACAACAACAACAACAACAACAACAACAACAGGACTCAGTGTAGGGCGAAGAAGAAACTGACACCCAAGGTATTTCTCTTGCACACTCTCCCCCCGCCTTCCGCCACCAACCCCTACCCCCACCCCCACCCCACCCACGCCTTATCATGTCTGTACCGCTGCACTTCATCCACCACCACATCCTTCCCCCTCCCTCTTCCCACCATGCCACCACTCACCCTCGCCCCCACCCCTTCCACCCCAGCTCCACCCAATATTCCAATGTCCCGCTTCCAGATGGCGATCTCACAAAGAAAGAGAGGCAAAACCACTGAGGAGGGAAGGTGGGAGGGGGGGGGGGGGCGGGGAGGCGAGATGGGGGGGGGGGATACGGGGATGGGAGAGGGGGAGAGGCGGACATCTGACGGAACACGAGCGACGCACATTTGGCGTCCTATGCTGTTTGGTTCTAAACTCCAATGCCTCAGTATCCCCCCGACCTACCGCTCCCTCCACCCCCCCCCCCCCTCCACCCCCCCTCTTCATTTTCTTTTTTCACATTTGCCTTGTTTGTCCATCACTCTCTGTCGCGTGCCACGCACGTGCGCGGCGGGAAAGGTAGAGGAATGAGGGAGCGATGAGGGTGGAGGAGGCGTAGGGGGGGGGGGGGAGGGAGGGAAGAGAGAGCGGTGGGAGGGTAAAAATAAAGGAAGGGCAGAGAAATGAGTTTGATCCAAGACCTAAGGTCAGTGTCTATTGTATGATCAGTCTGAAGTACGCCCTTTGAGACTGGTTGACTGGTGTGTGTGTGTGTGTGTGTGTGTGCGTCCCCCATCTTCTCCCTCCTGTTTCCACCGGTTCATCATTCATGCAACTTGAATCTGACGTTAATCCTATCTTAACGATCAAATCCGCCACTCATCCACCTCTCACGTCTTCCCCCCAACTCCTTCCCCCCCCCCCCCCCCCCCCAAATCCCCCCTCCCCAGCACCTCGCCTCAGTTGACAGGGGCTTAGAAAGGAAAGAGGTCAGGGGGATTAGGTAGGGAAGTGTCACAGTCCATGTCATGCACTCCACGGGTCGCACGTGCTCTATTACCACGTGGTCGTGTGGGGGTGGGGGTGGGGGTGAGGGGGGGCAGGACAGGGATTAGTGGGAGCCGAGATAAGGATGGAGTGGGGTGAGGGTGAGGGGAGTAACGGTATGTGTGGTGTTTGGTAATGTGGTTGTAAAGGGTCCGGCTCACAAAGGTTTATTTATTTTATTTATTTATTTATCGATTGATTGATTGATTGATTTCTTTATTCATTTATGCATTTGTCAGGCTCACAAAGGTTTACCTACTTATTTATTTATTTATCGATTGATTGATTGATTGATTGATTTCTGTATTTATTTATGTATTTGTTTGTTTATTTATCATGGTGCGAAGAAAAAGGTGGAGGATGGTTGGGGATTGGAGAAGAGTGGGTACATTTTGCCTGAAAGATAACTCTCTCTCTCTCTCTCTCTCTCTCTCTCTCTCCTCTCTCTCTCTCTCTCTCTCTCTTCTGTGTGTGTGTGTGTGTGTGTGTGTGTGTGTGTGTGTGTGTGTGTTCTTTGAAGCAGTACTGATATTAAAGTATGGAAAGCAAAGAAAAGTACAGTGGATTCTTCTCTTTAAGATCAGTCTCAGCGATGGTCAAAAAAAGTAGGTTGCAACGGGTTTTTGATGACAGTATCGTTTCTAAGAAATACCACAAATTTATGAGAATGTGTTTGGTTGCTTTTTATTTTCACCGTTTTTGCCGCAACATTCATAAATGCTATAGTTTTTATCTGCCCTTGACTCTCCTCTCTCTCTCTCTCTCCCCCCCCCTCCCCCCCCCCCCCCCCCCCCCCGTCCGTCTGTATGTCTGTCTGTGTCTCTCTCTGTCTCTGTCTCTCTGTGTCTCTCTGCATTTGTCTCTATGTCTGTCTGTTTGTCTGTCTGTCTCTCTCTCTCTCTCTCTCTCTCCTCTCTCTCTCTCCCTCCTCTCTCTCTCTCTCTCTCTCTCTCTCTCTCTCTCTCTCTCTTTAATCCAACAACATGATTAACGTTATCAATCCTTGTCGCCCGCTCGCGTCTCTTGGTTTGCTGGTCTGTCAGAAAGATGACACCGAAGCTATTGAATCGAGTGTTACGAATCTCTGTAGAAAAATGGAACCCCAAGGACGGAATTTCTCAATTTTAGAGCGGATCTGCCAGCGTGTGTGGATCCAGCGGATCAGGATCGGTTTCAGCACAAGAACGTAAAAAGCTACTCTACCGGTTTAACCAAAATTGGAGGCAAGATAGACTTAAGGGACAAGGAAGAATCTGTTACATTTTGATGGGGGGGGGGGGGGGGGTGAACATCCGGTTCTTTGGAGTCCTTCCGGGACCAGAATAGCTCGGATGGAAAAGCTGGTAATCTTTGAGGTTGCGGGTTTAAATCTCCACTGGGCCATTTCCTGGAACAGGGGACCCCCCCCCTCCCCCCCTCCTCCTCCCCCACCCCTGTTCTTGGAGTTTATATTGGTTTTGTCTCCATCTTTGCAAAGACCTCCAAATGAGACTCTAAACCGAGGCTCTGTGTTATGAACGTCGGTATACGCGTTAAATCCTATCACTAACTTTCGGTAGAGCAGGCCAGTTTGCCGTTGGTATGGATGACACGTATGCACATTACATGATTCACGCATTGTAGATCTACTACCCCCCCCCCCCCCCCCCCATCTCTTGTCCGACAATCCTCGGCCGCATTCTCTCTCTCTCTCTCTCTCTCTCTCTCTCTCACACACACACACACACACACAACACAACACACACACACACACACACACACACATTCTACAAAACACACATACACACATACACACACACACGCGCGCGCGCGCCCGCGCGCGCGCACACACTCACGCATAATACAATACACACACGCGCGCGCGCGCGTGCGCGCACGCACGCACGCACGTACACACGAACAGAGAGAGAGAGAAAGAGAGAGAGAGAGAGAGAGAGAGAGATTAACCCATTCTAAAAGCTGTGACCAAAAGCAGGGATTGGCCTGTCATTCTGACAGTCGTGATTCGAACAGCCGTGGTTCTGACAGCCGTGATTCGGACAGCCGTGGTTCTGACAGTCGTGATTCGAACAGCCGTGGTTCTGACAGCCGTGATTCGGACAGCCGTGATTCGGACAGCCGTGATTCGGACATTCGTGATTCGAACAGCCGTGGTTCTGACAGTTGAGATTCTAACAGACGTGACTCGGACAGCCGTGGTTCTGACAGTCGTGATTCGGACAGCCGTGGTTCTGACAGTCGTGATTCGGACAGCCGTGATTCGGACAGCCGTGGTTCTGACAGCCGTGGTTCTGACAGTCGTGATTCGGACAGCCGTGATTCGGACATTCGTGATTCGAACAGCCGTGGTTCTGACAGTCAGGATTCTGACAGTCGTGATTCGGACAGCCGTGGTTCTGACAGTCGTGATTCGGACAGCCGTGGTTCTGACAGTCGTGATTCGGACAGTCGTGATTCGGACAGCCGTGGTTCTGACAGTCGTGATTCGGACAGCCGTGAATCGGACAGTCGTGATTCGGACAGCCGTGGTTCTGACAGCCGTGATTCGGACAGCCGCGGTGCTGACAGCCGTGATTCTGACAATCGTGATTCGAACAGTCGTGATTCTGACAATCGTGATTCACTGGGACACATAGTATACTAACTCTCCCGTTTACAACATCAATAACTGTGCAAGACTGCATTCCGCCTCCCCTCCCCCCCCCCCCCCCCTTCTTTTCCCTGATCTTCTCTATCCGCCCTCATTTTCCTTCTCCTTTCTCCTCTTTCCCTTGCTCCTGCCCCCACCTTTTCTCCTTCATCCTTCCTCTTTCCCCCCCCCTCCCCCTCCTGCACTCTTCCCACCCTCATCCTTTCCCTTTCTTTTTATTTTGTTTTTCTATTTCCTTTTTTTTTTTTTCAACTAATCTTCGCTTGTAGCCTGCACAGTGTTACGCAATTATCTGTTACCGTTAGGTGAGTACCTTGAGAAACGATCACCGGTTGTTATCGCAGACTGGGACAGTATCTCTGAAGAGTGCTTACAACCCCCCTGAAGATGGTGGAGACCAGCCACAAGTGGTATGGTGCTCAATTAGGGGGAAGTCTTGGTACTACCTTGATTCCTCGAGAGATTCCAATACGCTTGGTTTCTTCCAGACGGTCCTCTCTCCTTCCCTTCCCCTCCAATCATCTCTCTCTCTCCCTCCCTCCCTCCCTCTCTCTCTCTCTCTCTCTCTCTCTCTCTCTCTCTCTCTCTCTCTCTCTCTCTCACCATTACTATCATTATTATCATCATTATTACTGTTGTTATCATCATCATCATCATCATCATCATTATCATCATCATTATTATCATCATCATCATCTTCATCGTCATCATCATCATCATCACCACCATCATCATCATCATCATCATCACACTCTTTTTACCAGTCATCGTCCTCTTCTCTCCTTTCTCTTTCTTCTTGCTGTCCTTTTTCGTTATCAGTAACAACAACTGCAGCGGCAGCAAACGACATGGTTATCACTTCAATCGTCTGCGTTCTTTTCTTTTTCTCCTTTTCCCTTCTTCTTCTTCTTCTTCTTCTTCTTCTTCTTCTTCTTCTTCTTCTCCTCCTCCTCCTCCTTCTTTCTTCTTTTCCTTCTTCTTCTTCTTCTTCTTCTTCTTCTTCTTTTCTTCTTCTTCTTCTTCTTCTCCTCCTCCTCCTCCTTCTTCTTCTTCTTCTTCTTTGGCACCATGAAAATGAAAGGGCAAACAATTTGTCGGTCAATCTAGCCATCAAACCATTACCTGCGCACTCTCCAATGCCGCCCCTATAACAGCTGTGCCCACAGAGGTATGGACAGTCGATGGCTGTGCCACGAACAATCGGCTACCAGAGAGATCCCATTAAGCCCTGTCTGT
>CM065724.1:45934112-45951612 GCA_033310375.1 Conus canariensis
TTAGGTACAAACTAGACCTCCCCTCATGGAACTGAGTACCCTGTCCCCCACCCCACCCCATCCCACCCCCACCCTCCCCACTGCCTCCACCTCCTCCGCCTCCCAAATGTTCAAATAAACAAATGCGTGCCCTTTTCCCATGTACATTTCAGACAGACTCTCCTACTACCCCTTCTACACCTTTCATGAATATAAATGAGATCTAAAGTGTCCTGAGCGATTTGTTGGTTCGACGGGTCGAGGCTGGGGGGCATGTGCGTGTGTGTTGGGGGGGGGGGGGGGGGGGTAATGGAGTGCATGGCTAGGGTATGGAAAGGTATAGGGCTGAAGAAATGGAGGGGGGGGGGGATGCTGAATAGAGGGTGGGGGATGAAGGGGTAGGAATGGGAGGGGATCGGGAGGGGGGGGGGGGGGGGGCAGTCGGGCGTTTTTCGTCGAACGGACACAGAACAGCCTTAACAGCTGACCCTGAAAACACATGGGGGGGGGGGGGGGGGGGGGGGGGGGGGGGGCAACTACAGAGCAACTTTTTTTTTACATTTTGTTTTGTTTTACCAGAAGAGTAATGGCGTCACTGCATAATTCATAGCCATGAAAAGGAAGACAGGTAAGTGGAAGAAGAAGAAGAACAACAACAACAAAAAGCCATGGGAACACTCTTCACATTTTCAGCCCTTTCACAGCACCTCCAGACACAAATTACCGGCAGGAGGAACCCTGCTAGGACATGTGGCGACCATGGATCGTGCCACACACACACACACAGGAAGGCCATCTTGCAAACAGATCGTCTCCCTCCATTGGCTTCCCACGACTGAATGACCACGTCATGCATGTATCCCCTCAACCATGGCCTTGACCCCGCTAAAATGTCAGTTTGTGTGGTGAACACAGAAATGGCCTTGTTGATGGTCGTAACGTCGGGGAAAATCAAAAAGAAAAAATGAAAAGGTAATGCTTGTAAACGCTTGGACAGACGCCAATCATCGATGATTTGCCTGGGCACGAGACACAGATCGGTAAGGTCGTAGAGTGCCGGGCCTGAATTATTTTGGCCACCATTTTTTTTTCTTATTTTCTTTCGTTTCTATTTATAAATTGCCGCTAAGTCCGATGAAGCAGGGAATTGATGACGGTAGAAATGAGGATTTAATCTCCTAGCGTCAGGCGACCGGTAGACGAGACGAATGAGACGATCTTCGTGAAATCAATTTGGTGGGATGTTAATGGGTTGACAGGCGAGGCTTTTGACTCTATCTCTCTCTCTCTCTCTCTCTCTCTCTCTCTCTCTCTCTGATGAGGAAGGAGAATAGGGAAGCGGAAGCCGGGGGAGAGGTGGTGGCGCGGGAGGAGGGGGGGGGGGGGGTGACAGTGCAGGCTTGCTGGCGCAAGAGTAATTTTCCGGCAGACAAAGTTATCTTAATTGCTGATGGGCCTTCATTAGGGGAAGGGGAAACACACATAAGCGTGCGCGCGAGCGCGCACGTGCGCACGCATAAACATGCACATATAGATACATGTGTACAAAGAGAGAGAGACAGAGAGAGACAGAGAGAGACAGAGACAGAGAGAGAGAGATACATCCATCCATCCATCCATCCATCTATCCATCAATCCATGTATACATACATACAAGTATATGCACACAGATGTATTATTATTATTGTTGTTGTTGTCATTATTATTATTATTGTTATCATCATTATTTATTATTTATTATTATTATCATCATTATTATTATCATTACTGTTATTAATACTATTATCATCATCATCATCGTTATCATCCAGCCCTGATGTGGCCCTTTGCGGTCGGCTGGGCTATAAGCAACATTATCTTATCTTATCGTTATCATCATCATCATCATCATCATTACTATTATTGGTGTTGCTGTTGTTTATCATTACTGTTATGATTAATCTTTTATCATTGTCCGTGTCACTGTTGACGTTTTCATTTTGTAGTCTGCCCACTGCAAGCCTTATAAGCTTCAGAGACGCTTCCAGTCCATACGGTGTCTGTCCACCTGAACTATAAAGGCTGGCCTCTGAACGGCAGTCGTGCTTACCTGCGTGCACCGTGTGTGCAGCATTAATGAAACAAACACAGTCAACCATGTTTATATCACAGGAATGCTGGCCCTGTGCCATCAAGATGGGAGACCCGTAGAAGACACAGCACTCCATTCCCTCTACAAAGAAAAGCAAACCTGTCAGGAGACGCATGGAGAAAGGCAGAGTACTCCTATCCCGCCACAAAGACAACTAGTCGTCAGAGACGAAGAGGAAGACAAAACACTCCATTCCTCCCATAAAGAGAACAATCAGCAGAGACACGGAGAAAGATAAAGCACTCCCTTCCCTTAATAAAGACAATACTCATCAGTGACAAAGAGAAAATAAACAACAACAACACAGCTCGCTGGTTCATCCACAAAGACAAACAGTCATCAGAGACACAAAGACAAAGCACTGCGTCTCCCGAAAAGTATAACAGTCATCAGTGACAAAGACAAACAGTCATCAGAGACACAAAGACAAAGCGCTGTGTTTCCCGAAAAGTATAACAGTCATCAGTGACAAGACAACAGAAGCATGACGTCATTTCCAAGCCGGAATTTCTGTTGACTATGAAAGATCGAGCTGCAGACTGCGTGGAGAGTAAAAATGCCAACAGCTTCTCCTACTAATCAGTGGACGTTTCCTTTTTTTGTGCACTGTGAAAAAAAAAAAGGCTGAAAAAAAATGTCCAAACACTTATTTCATTTATGTCAAAAAATGATATGGGTTTTAAGAAGAAAGAAGATGAACCGGAAACTGGATTGTTTAATTTTCGTATTGTTTTTCGCCTGTGTTCTTCTTTTTATCAGTATATATTAATACCTATGTCTGGGTACACGAATCGTCCGATTCTATTAACTTCCCTGCGATTCGTAGAAAGAGCCGTTGCTATTAACCTGTCGAGAGCGCGGCAGGTCTTTACATTTTTACTAACGTATATCACAGTCTTATCTGGACCATGAATTCTTCGCGTGGAGTGAGATTGTTGGGAAGTATAGGTGACAGCCGCATCTTTGACTCACTGTAGTCATCTCACTCTCTCAGAACCAGATCAAACTGGTTGCGCAGACTGATGCGCTCCTTGGTCGTTGCCATATTTCTCATTGCCTGTGAGACGTGAACTCTAACAGCTGAACTTGAGAGAAGGATTCAGGCATTAGAAATGAGATGCTTCTTCAAGATCCTTGGCATCCCATACAAAGACCACCTTAACAACTTGGAAGTCCAGACCAGAGTACGGCAAGCCATTGGACAATACGAAGACCTGTTGCCAACAGCGAAAAGAAGGAAAATGAGATGGCATAGTAGTCATATATCAAGATCAACAGGACTTGCCAAAACCATTCTACAAGGAACAGTGTGAAGAGGCAGAAAGAGAGGAAGACAGAGAAGGAGATGGGAGGACAACATCGGTGAACGGACTGGCCTCACTCTCAGCATCTCCCTAAGAGCGTCTGAGAACCGTGAGGAGTGGAGGAAGCTGGATGCGAAGTCTTCTGTGGCGCCCAAGCGGTCTTCAAGACTCCGGGATGGGTGATAGATGGTGAGAAGTGACAGTCATCTCTCTCTCTGAATCAGTCTTAACGCGTTCTGTTCGTTCAGGCAGTAAGGCTCAGTAAAGCCATCTTACGGACGAGACTAGATCTCCCAAGGTTTGAGACAAGAGTCTAGTAGATACTGCAGGATCACCGGTGGAAAACACTGGCACAGCCAGCAAGGGCAACAACCCAACCTGTGTGGACATTTCTCTTTACTGAGATCCGAGTTACGGATGACGTTACAACGGTGGGCTGTAGAACCCGCATCCAGGACTTAGATGATATATTCCTTCCTTCCGTTGCTTTCCTCGTGGAATCTACCACGCAGACCAAACAGGTTTGTTTTTTTCCCCCTTTTTTCCTTTTTTTTCTTTTTTCTTTCTTTTTTGTTTTTGTTTTTACTGGAAGCGTCAGAGAGACGACCTCAGAGCCATGATGTTCATGTTCTACCTTGTTGACCCACACTCACTGCTGGATTTTAGGACTGAGTTCGGAGGGAAGAAAAAAATTCAGACACACACACACACACAACAATCAAGAATCAAGAGAGAGAGGAGAGAGAGGAGAGAGAGAGAGAGAGAGAGAGAGAGAGAGAGAGACGGACTGAAAGAGACAGACAGACAGACAGAAAACAGCATCGTGGACGAGAACAGAAAAAAAAAACGAAAACATATTGCCTAATTGAACATCAACAGCCACCCCCCCCCCCCCCCCTCCCCTTAGAGCAGCCGCAGCCAGGCAGATGTGCTGGAATGGAGGAGAAGAAGACGCGGGTACCCTCACCATCCCTCTCCCTTGTCCACAGACTGCCAGAGGTCGTGCTGACTCACACACACACACACACACACACACACACACACACACAGAAGCAGCACAGCTGTCGCCGCCGCTGCAGCCGCCGCCCTCGTCGTTCCTGACCTGAGAACAAGCTGTGTGGAGCCGCTATCGATCTGCGGTGGCCCAGAGCATTCCCGCCAAACCTTCAGGTGTCCCGTCCGTTCGCCACAGTCAGCCGGTGGTCACCCACTCAGCAGCCCTCAGTCTACTTCGCCACCTGGGGTTCTTTTTTTTATTTTTTTTTTAATGTAATTCTTATAATATAATTTTTTTTAAGATGGAGTGGATGGGTGTGTGTGTGTGTGCGTGTGTGTGGTGTGTGTGTGTGTGGTGTGTGTGTGTGTGTGAGGGAGAGAGAGAGAGAGAGAGAGAGTGAGGGAGAGAGAGAGAGAGAGAAAGTGAGTGTGTGTGTGAGACAGAGACAGATACAGAGAGAGAGAGAGACAGACAGACAGACAGACAGACAGACAGACAGAGAGGACAGTGTACTTAGGCTATTGGTTTGTGTACACACCAACTTTCATACTATATAAATACTATATAAATATGTATACGAAACTAACACACAAACAGATCTGAAACTGAAGTTTGAGTCATTTAGCACCGCGCCCACCATAATGGATAACATCATTCTTGGTTAAAATGATATATTTTGTTGCTTTTTTCATCCATGAAGACACATTTCAGACTTCTAGTGCAAGAGGGACACGTACAAACGAGAGAGAGAGAGAGAGAGAGAGAGAGAGAGAGAGAGAGGAGAGAGAGAGAGAGAGAGAGAGAGAGAAAGAGAAGAGAGAGAGAGAGGAGAGAGAGAGAGAGAGAAGGCATTATTAACAACAAATAACAACAGCAACAACAACAATAGCCATGGGCGACAGCGAGAGGAATGGGCTAACAAAGGATACAATATTAGTCTGAACCCAACCACTGACTTCATTTGGCACTTTAAAAAAAGCTTCCTGTCCATTCCTCACTCCTTGCCCCACATCCATCCGTTCTCTCCCTATCCTCCACTCCATACCTTCTCCCTGCTATCTTCTTCCTCCTCCTCGTCCTCCCCTCCTCCTCCTCCTCCTCCTCCTCCTTCTTCTTCTTCTTCTCTCTCTCTCTCTCTCTCTGTCTCTCTCTCCCTCCCTCCTCCCCTCTCTCGCTCTCTCTCTCTCTCTCCTCTCTCTCTCTCTCTCTCTCTCTTCTTCTTCTTCTTCTTCTTCTTTGCTCTTCTTTTAGCCAGATTTAATCTGAACAAAACACACGGTGCCTCCCTCGGAACATAGTGGTTCTAGCCTCTCTTTGAAAATACTCCAGACCCCAACTCAAACTCCACCCTGCCTCCCACCAAGCCTTCTCTCTTTTCTGCACCCTTTCCAGCATCTACTGCATCCCTTCCAGCCGCCAAAACACCCTATGCACCACGTCCACGACATTGTGAAAGCACAAGACATGTTCTTCGAACAGTTCCTTCTTTGTCAGTCTTAGATATGTTTGTGATGTCTTGGCAATGATGGTGGCTGGTGGATGATGATGATGATGATGATGATGTGATGATGATGATGAGGGAGGAGGAGGAGGAGGAGGAGGATGATGGGAAAGGAAGATGTTAATGACGACAGTGATGATGAAGACGACAGTGACGATAATGATAATGACGGTGACAAGAATGATGACACAGGAAGTAAAAAAAACAACACAGCTCCGATATATCATCATCATCATCATCATCATCATCATCATCACACACACACACACACCACACACACACACACACACACACACACACACACACTCACACACACTCCAGAATGTGGTTTTTTAGCCCTGGGTTCAAAGTTAAGAGGGGTGTATTCTACCTTATTGTTACACCGGCAGAGGTCTGGAATGATACATCAGGCGTTAGGCTTTCCCGCCGAAAAAAGATTTTCTTCTTTTCGCCGGGTTTTTGCGACCCACACCACCCCCCCCCCCCCCCCCCATACCCCCCAAACACACCCACACACACACACACACACACACACAAACACACACACACACGCGCGCGCGCGCGCGCGCGCGCGCGCGAGTGCACACACACATACACACACATGCACACACACACACACACGAACACATACACATGCGCGCGCGCGCGCGCGCGCACACACGCACACACACACACACACACACACACACATGAACACACACACACACACCGCGCGCGCGCGCGCGCACACACACACACACAACACCACACCACACACACACACGCACACCACACACACACACACACACGCGCGCCAGTGTCAATTGACGCTATTGCTTCAGTAATCAGACCCACATTTTGTGCATATTCGTTTGTTTTCATGTAGTTGTTTGTTTATTTTGTGAAATTCGGCATTCGTAGGTATATTGATAGGCAGCGGAAGGGGCGATGGGGAGGATGTTGGGGTGAGGATGGGTAAGGGTGTGGCGGGGGAAGGGGGCTACGGACAGAAAACGACCAACTCCCGATAGTTGTAGGAACTCCTCTTTCTCCTCAGTCAGAGAAGAAATCAGGGACGAATCAGTTTGTCTTGGGCGAAGTGAGGCTTCTTTTTTTCTTCTTCTTCTTTCTTTGTTTCATTATTTCTTTTTTTCCTTTCTCACTTTCGTTCTTTCGTTCCTTCCTTCTTTATTTCTTTCTGTCTTTCCTTCCTTCCTTCTTTCTTTCTTTCCTTCTTCTTTCTTTCTTTCTTTCTTTCTTTTCTTTTCCTTCTTTCTTTCTTTCTTTCTTTTTCTTCTTCCTTTCTTTCTTTTCTTCTTTCTTTCTTTCTTTCCTTCTTTCTTTCCTCCTTTCTTTTTTTTCTTTCTTTCTTCCTCTCGTCTTACAGTAAAGTGGTTTAAACACACCTGACTCGGTGACAAAATCAAATAGTGATGGTCAGAAATGAGGGAAGGGGGTGAAGGGATGGTGTGCAAAGGAGGAGAGGGGGGGGGGTTGCATAAGTAGGTAAGGTAAGGTAATGTTGCTTATAGCCCAGCCGACCGCAAAGGGCCACATCAGGGTTGTCACCACGTTAAAGTGGCTAAGTAGGGGCAGTAGTGGGCAAACCTTTTGACAACCAAGGATAGACAATAAACAGTAATAAACGATGGCTGCAGGGACAGAGCGAGATTGGGGAGGAGAGGAAGAGGGAGGGGGGGTGGGGGTTGGGGGGGGGGTGAGGTGACGCCTAATGGTATGATAAGAGAAAATATTTAGACTATGAAATATTCAGGAAATTGCAAGAAGAGAGAGAGAGAGAGAGAGAGGAGAGAGAGGAAGAGAGAGAGAGAGAGGAGGAGAGAGAGAGAGAGAGAGAACTGTGAAAAGAACAAAGGAAACAAAGAAAAGAAAAAAAGGGAAGTCTAAAAGACAGACTGGATACAGAGAAGAAAAAAAAGCAATGAGCAAAGTAGCAACTCAACCAGAGAGACAGAGAGAGAGAGAGAGAGAGAGAGAGAGGAGAGAGAGAGAGAGAGAAGAGAGAGAGAGATTAAAGAAAGAAAGAAAGAACAATGGAAGGAAGGAACGAAATAAAGAAAAGAAAGGAAAAGAAAGTCAAAAATACAGAGAAGAAAAAAAAATGAACAAAGAAGTAAGGAGAAAAAAAGAAAGAAAGAAAGAAAGGGGGAAAAATAAAAGACTTTTACCATTACACCATTACTTTCGCCGACTCCCTGTCTGCCTTACAGACACAATCAACGCTCAAACAGAGCAGATGACTTCCCCCTCCCTTTCCATGTCCAACAGCGTCCCCCCACCCCCCACCCTTACGTTAGGTGCACATGGTGGTGGAGAGTGGAGACGCCAAGATGGAACGAGAGTGACGCCAACCATCAGCATTGTCAGGAGATGATCAAGTCGTCGAAGAACTCTAAAAGCCGCAGGCCGGGAGAGATGCGTGGGAGGAGAGGGGAAGATGAATGAGGGAGGGACTATGTGGAGGGGAGGGGGAATAATAAGGGTGGGACTAGGAAAGACGAAGAGGTGGGGGGGGCGGGGAGGCGGGGGGGGGGGGGCGGGGAGGGAAGCGACGCTTCTGAAGTCGACGGTTTTAATGACACACATCTGTCAGGTAACCGTTCATCAAATTGCCCTCAACTTTGGTTTCAAGCTCCCCCCCCACCCCACCCCTACCCCCCCCCTCCAACTTCTGTTCGTCCCCTCATCTTCCACCCTCTCCGCCTCCCCCTACCTCTGTCTCCCCCACCTTCCTACCACCCCCACCATTTGGCAACGCTTCCCTCTCAACCTCCTCTTCTTCGTCCTTTCATTCTTCTTCCATCTCCTTTGATTTCAGTCTGTGTAGTTTCACACGTACTATAAAGATGACATTACATCAATCTTCAGAAACACCAGCAGGAAGAAACTAGACAAAATCAACTAGCAGAAGGACGTCTGAGAAGTCTGAGAAAGCTACCCCCTCCCCCCCCCCCCCCCCCCCCCCCCCCCCCCCCCCCCCCAAAACATGTATACACATGTTTCGGCTCTAAACTTCTTATATTCTATGGGGGATTAAAAAAAAAAAAAAAGTTGTGACTGCAGGACGGGGAGTGAAACATTAAGGGGACCTGGCCATATCCTGCTCACGATTCTTTCAACAAGCTAGGTGCTTATGGCGCGCCATGCTTTATAAGTTAGACTTACGTCACACTACAATGGTTGCAGGTGAAAGAGACATCCACAAAAAAAGACGCTAACATTTTTTTTTTTTTTTAGACGAATGAGCCTTTTGAAGCTGTTTCGTTTAAAGGCATGTCACGTGATAAAACGTCCACGGACAACAATCCCACAGTTGCGAGCCGTCGCAGTGGCACATACGAGTGAGATTGAAACAGCCATGCTACTTCGTCCCCGTTTCCATTGAACTTTTATATTGTGCCCTCCAGTTCATGCATCCTCGGTAGAAACAGATCAAACACATAGCTTTTACCAGGGTTTAGAATTGGAATTGGGTCTTTCACAGGCCATTCGATTTTCGAGTGAGGCATCGTCACGAGTTTATCAGTAGCGCCGTTCCTTGGCTTATGATACCAAATCCAAAAAACGTGTCTGGCTGGACTGGGGTACGTCTCAAAAATGGGATCACGTGGGAAACGAATTTCCAGATCCGTTTCGTACAAGAAGTGTGTCAAACGAAACTGCAGGAACCATTGCCTTTCACGTTTATTTCGGCACCAAGAGGTGCTTGAAGATGCCTGAAAATGACTGCAACTTTTATGAAAACAAGGCAAAATGTAAATATACACACAAAACAAGGTGCAAAGTAGCCTAATACAGACGTCAGTTTTCGACAAACATGCCCTCATCAGACTTCACACAAAGTGACAGACATAAAATGCGCTAAACAATACTTTCATGAAGGTAGTTAGCATTAGACAGAATAATACTCTTTTTTTTTTTTTTTTTTTGACTGCTGATCTTCGGTTTCAGCAATACAAACTATCTTTAAGGATGATGCTCAAAGATCTACAGTAGAAAAAGAAAACAAACAAACAACAACACACACACACACACACACACACACACACACACAGAGAGAGAGAGAGAGAGAGAGAGAGAGAGAGAGAGAGAGAGAGAGATAACAGAAATCATCAACGTGTCGGTCATAAAACGTCTTCAGGACTGATGACATCAGAGACAAATAAAGTCGTATAGGCAATGACGCATAAAAACATTTACGTAAACGGACGAATGAAATGTGAAATCTTTTATTACGTCTAGTTGCAAAGTGGGGTACTTTATTACATCGTTAGACAGAAAATAAGGAGATAAGACAACAACTGAGGACGTAATGAAAGATGAGAAACAAATCAAGTATGATGAAAAGTTCAAGCAAACAAACTGAAAACGTCAAACCTTGTTTTTACAAATATTGTAATACATTGAGAGAGAGAGAGAGAGAGAGAGAGAGAGAGTGAGAGAGAGAGAGAGAGAGAGAGAGAGAGAGAGAGCATTGTTTAAGAACAGGGAGGATACAGGATTTCGTTACAATAAGCGGAAGAGAAAAGCATTTCGAATTCGGAAACGGACAATATAAACAAAGAAAGTAACTGCAAGTAAAATTAAAAGGGGAAAGTAAAATTGTTAAACCGGTTTTCTTTGTTTGTTTCTTTGTTTGTTTTACAACCTCTCTCCATGGAGAAATCCTGCTGTATTGAGTAAAGACTAAATATCCTCTTAGTGTGACAGCCTCTGCTCGCCACGTGTAAGAGCCAGATTAGAAAGATTATTTCAAACTATTTGCCCATGGTCCAGTTTCATTGACAGTGCAAGCTGAAAGCTTTCATACGTTCCATTCTTCCCTTACTCCCATTATCCCCGCTTCCTTCCTCCTGCATCTCTCCTGTCCTCCTCGTCATATCTTCAGTTGCTTGTTGTTGTTGTGTTTGTTGTTGTTGTTGTTGTTGTTTTTGACAAAACAACTGAGATGTGTAAAGGAGTTTTTTTTCTCACTTAGATTCATATTAAATTTATGTATTCTTTCGTTTTCCTCCATCATTATCATCATCGTCGTCGTCGTCGTCGTCGTCGTCTGCGTCATCATCATCATCATCATCATCATCATCATCTCATCATCGTCTTCATTTTCAAGATTTTCATCATCATCTCTAAAAAATCATCATTATCATTGCCATTGTCTTTATCGACGTTATCATCATCGTCTTCATCGCTATCCTTATCACTTTTGCTCTGGACAAAACCCTGCTTAGTGGTCTGGGTGTTAGACTTTCAGATGAACTGATAAACGGAGGTAAGAAGCATGCACTGAGCGGGCGTAAAAGAAAAAAAAAAATCCAAGGCCACAACACAATACAATACAACAATACAACGCAGCACAATACAATAATACAACACATCCTCTTAAAAAGATCAACAACAGAATACAACGCAACAGAACACAAGTCAAAACAATACGACACATTAGGGAGACACACCACGAAACGATACGACAGAACACAACACAAAGAAACACAAAACAACGTAACACAGCACGGGAGTAAAAAGAGAACAATACAATACAGTGTCAAACAACGCATCAAGAACACAAGGCAACTCAGCCCACCGCAATGCAGTACAATACAATACAATGTAATATGATACAATACAATACAGCTCATCACACAGGAGAACGCATTGAAATTCAATACATTCAAGACAGCACAGCGCAACAATGTGCGATGCAACAACACAACCTGGCACAAAGATCATTTTAATATAATAACATGCAACACAACCAAACACAATACGATACAACACAATACAATACAACACAACACAATATACATTACAGTACAATACAATACATTACAAGAAAGACAACAAAAGACCAGACAAAGACAAAGACAACGACAAAGACAAAGACAAGACAAGACACCACGGTCACTCAGTCCTTTGCGGACACTTTGCGTACTGGTCATTTACCACTAGCAAAGACAACGACAAAGACAGACAAGACAAGACACCACGGTCACTCAGTCCTTTGCGGACACTTTGCGTACTGGTCATTTACCACTAGCAAATGACCAAGTATATGTCCGACCCCTCTGTCGCACCCGTGGTCTCAGTGCGGGTCAAGCGAACTAAATATGGCGTCTGTACCCCCCCCCCCCCCCCCCCCTCGCCTTTTAATCTCCCTCCCTCTTCGTCCTCCTTCCCCGTCCGTTCTTTCTCCTTCCTGTTTCTGCGCTTCTCCGGTAGAACATCTATTATTCCCATGACCTCTTTGTTTTCCATTCCTCGAATATCATATCCAGATCATCCGGCACATTATTTGACATGTGTGTTGATACGTTTTCGTAAAACATAAGACAAACCGTATGGCTCATATGCTACAAACCATCGAGTCATGCAATCAAAGCTGAGAAAACTTTAACCCCCCCCTCTCTCTCTCTCTCTCTCTCTCTCTCTCTTTTCTCTCTCATTAGAAATCTTCTCAATTATTGTTGAAAATGGTATCAAGCGTTAACTTTACAGGTGCATCAGAAGCATGAAACATGCATTAACTGTGTTTCTATGCCATATAGTGTTGTGCGACTAAAACTTTTGTTAATGTGTCTGTTTGTTTATATTTGACTAATTATGTCAATTTTGGGCTAAAATGCTGTGTTGTCATCATCTTTCAGTGAGGATCAAACAACATTTAAAATGCGTTACATGAAATTTTACTTTTTTTTTGTTTTAAACCAAAGTAATGATTTTCAGTGGAAGGACAAATCGAAAGGATGTTTCTAAATATGGCAAGATTGTTCATGACATTGTTAGCTCTTTTGCCTCTGAAGGTTCTGACAGCAGGGAAAGGCTATATCCTGGGATTCCCCAGAGGGCTCGTAAGACGTCATGGAGAAAATGTGGCCATACCTGGAGTTGTGCTGTCTCCACCTATCAGCGGAACAGCAACTATGAGGCTGTGGGATGTACACGGCAGTTGCTTGACTGTGGCGTTCTTCGCCGGTGGGCTCTGCAGTCATGAAACATGGGTTGTTCACCCACGGGAACGTCCCCATGGAGGTTCTGTCGTGTCACATCCAGTGGCCATTAAACAATGGTATTTGCCATGGAGCATTATGTCCCTTGACGTCTTACTGGCATGCCCTGTGCGTGCCTGCACCCCATGTGAACACAGCGCAGGCTTCCAAGTGTGGTGCAGGATTGCTCCTAGCTGGGTTTTTTTTTTTCGGCAGTTGAGGACAGTACTTCTCTGGATCCCACCCGCACCTTCGGGTGTATAATTGTCTTTTCTTTCTTGCCAGTTAATTCTTCTGATACCAAAGTCATGATTTTCAATGGACGACCAAATCAAAATGATGTTTCAGGATGTGGCGAATTCATTCATGACATTATTAGTTCATTCAAATATTTTAGTCACTTTTGATCAAAATAGAGTTTCTGTACAGAAAAGTACATTTTCATAACCAAACACAAAAGATGGTGTTTTCATTGTTACGCACAGCTGGGAATCCACATTTTCCCAACAGTGGCTCTTTTTCGAGCAATGATAATCGCAGTTTTACTGAATAGCTATGGAGTATAGGACATGACAGTGTGATGATAATGGAAACATTACAATTGCAATTATTTAAATATTTGTACAAATCAAATTAAAAAAGATACCACGACGTACTTGATTTATGGATACTGTAGTTTATATCCAATCTCTGCTTTGAGCAAAAGTAGAACTATTCAGTTTTGGTCTAACATGGTATTATCAACATCGAAAGGAAAATATTCTACTCAAATGTATTGCTTTCTGTATAATTCACATGTCACCAGCATTTTGGCATTCCCCTTGGATACAATCTGTTCAGCGAATACTAACCGGAAGCGGGTGTGATGTTAAACCCAACAGTTTTATTTAACTTAAGGGAAAGTACAGCGTAGGAATATTAAAAAATCATTACAGGAAAATTATAAACAGTTGTGGTGGGATTTTAAAAAAAAATTAAAAAAAACGCGCGGCTACGAAAATAGTGGGATATGAACGTTATTAGTGATAAATATCATTTTATGATTGAGTGCCCGGAATGTAGTACGTTTCGAAAACAAAATATTTTCCTGATTGTTATTGCAGTAGGAGATCTGTTTACCACTTCAGTTTTTAAAAAAAAAATCAGGAGGGAAAAAGTAGTCCTAGCAAAATTTCTAAAAGATGACAATGTTATATATTATTGGTATGTATATGTGTCATATTGCTGTTATCGACAATAACTATCTGTTCTTTTTCGAACCTATAATGACGATCTTTGTATCTGCTTACCTGAATACCTATTATTGATCTATCTACCTACCAATCTATCCATGCCTATGTACCTGTCTATGATTGTGACTGTCGGTCTTGTCGCTTTCTCTGTGAGGAAATGATATTCATCTCTCCGTCATAGTACTTTCCTGATGTGCTTTCTTAATGTCTTTCTACTTCATCTTCTTTGCTTCTTTTCCTTCTGAATGTCACAGACATCAAGAATCAAAATCTTGATAAGTAAACACATAGCCCGCAGCTGGTTAGTCGGACTTTAATGAACACCTTAACTAAAATCGCCATCAGGTTTCGTCCCTTTCAGCAAAACCCCGAACTATGGCTAAACTTGATTCACGATCTTCCGACAGGCTGTCCCGGTCTCTCGGAGAGTGACACTTCGGGAAATGGGTACGCTTGATTGGCGCTTTACCGGCTCACTATCGGCATGTTTGCCTGACGGGTGGTCGAGAAACTATAGCTGTGCAGACTGAATTGCTCGGAATTGGCCGTATGACATGCGACGCTGCATATGGTGCAGGGGAGAGCAGTCACTGGACTGCAAGTCTGTTGTGCTGAAGAGGAGGAGGGAGGAGCCTGTCTTTTCTTCTCACATCTGTCGTCTTCCAGACGCGCGACCCCTGGACACTCAAATTCAGACCTTGAAGGGGAGCAGTGCTGCAGAAGACTCAAGTCTTTGTTGAACCGTTAATAACACCCGTTCTCCTTTGACGCAGCGATGCAGCTGCTTCTGATATTTCCGTCGCTCTGCTTTTCGGTAATTCTGAAGCAAAAAAAAAAAAAAAAAAAAAAAGACATCAACAAAAAAATGACAAAGAAAAAGGGACAAAAAAGACAGAAAATAAGAAACATGAGAACGGGGGGGGGGGGGGGGGGGGGGGGAATGAGCACAAAGAAAGACCTTTCACAATGACTCGAAAGAAAGAAAGAAGGAAACGGGATACTAGCACACGCACATTTCTTCACAAAAGAACGCGCGTGCGTTCATGTGGAGGAATGGAGGAGGGGGAAAGGCGTGGAGTGGAGATTGAGGGACGCAGGGGAGGGGGGGGGGGACGGGGGAGGGGCGGAGGGAGGGGGGGGGATAGGAAAATTCAGAGGCACAGCTGGAAGGGGGTGGGTTGAAAAATCAGAGCGCAGTGAGGATAATGATGAAAGCTGTGCCGGGGATAATGGGCGTCATGGGTGTGACGAAGCCATTGGAGGAGCCGCTAGTAGCGGGCCTTTGTTGACACTAAAGGAACGCGCACACGGCTCGCTTTCTCTCTATCGCACACAACGGCACACACACACACACACACACACACACACACACACACACGCACGCACGGACACGCCACACGACACACGCACACACAACACACACACACACACACACACACACACACACACACACACACACACACACACACACACACACACACACACACACAAAGGATGCTCGTGCGTGCCACATGACTCGTGTCCTCCCTCTCGAAACACCTGGCCTTCAATGAGATCGCGTGGTTTCTTGTGTCCCGTTTTCAGAAGAGAGAGAGAGAGAGAGAGAGAGAGAGAGAGAGGGTGGATGAGTGGGTTGATTACGGAAGGGTGAGTGGAGGGGGAGAGAATTGGGCCTAAGGGGAGGGGGTGGGGTGGATGGTGGGGTGGGTGGACATGTCAATCTGCCCTTCCTTTAACAAAGACGAAATTTCATTCTGGACAGAGACAAGAACGTAGACACTCAGCCAAACGATCTGCCATGTCATCACGCTTATGAGGGAGACTGACAGACAGACAGATAGACAGACAGTAAGACAGACAGACACACAGACAGGCAAAAAAAAAGTATCGACAGACAGAAAGACAGAGACAGACGGGCAAACAAATAGAGCCAAAAAGACAGGCAGACAGACAGGCAGACAGACACAGAAAGACAGACAGACGGACAGAAAAAGACAGACAGACAGAGAGAATAAGAGAAAGAGACAATGTCTCTAGAGGCACTCAAAGACAATCTTCCAACCTCAAAATAGAAACAAATCCAAGTTGACTTTAAAATGTTCATATCAGCTATATTTTTCTTTTCCTTTTCTTTCTCTCTTCTTATTTTTCTGTGTGTGGGTTGTTGTTTTTTTTCTATTTATTTTTTTTTAAGTCTTCCTTTTCGTTGCTATCTTTGTGTTCCCTTTGTCCATAATTCTGCATTTTCTCGTTTTCGAGCCTGTGTCATACTCTAGGGGTCGTACACACACATGCACCTCTGCCCAAAGTACACTCCGCACGTACACGCAATCACTCCTCTCACCCAAGGAACGCCAAATAATAAACACATCACAAGAAAAGTTTGTTTCCCTTCCTTCTATGAGAGTACAAATATTATTAATCAAACACCAACACTTCAGTAATTTCGTTTATACCTCCACTGCACGAAGGAGGAAAAAGAACAACTGCTTCCCCTACAATCAATGACTTCATAAATATAATGGGGATGAATTAGTTTCTATCACCAGCACAAGGGGAGTATGTTTCACATCATTCGAAAACATCAGGGCATACATCAACATCTTTCCTTCACGTCGGGAAGAGACATAAAAATCATTTACCATCCAGCCCAAAATACAAAAAAAATGTCACTGTCTCTAGGACGGAAGTTCTGGGGTATCCTTCCCCACTCGTGACTTAATCAATTATCATCCCCTTCTAGGGGAAAAAAATCGGAACTTCAGTTCCACTCTGTCACGCCCTTACAGATTTCTCGTCAAATGCTTCCACTTTCAAAATTCCTTTCCAGGAAGACATATATAATTTTTACTCTCTGGTCACTCTCTTATACTTGGGGAAGACACACGGGGACAGCCATCTCCGGGCTGAATAGGGCGTCGCCTTATACAAACCCGCCTTCTTCAGGGTCTGGGGCTCGTTACGGAGAAGTAGCCCGCTACCCGACCTGGCTGGGGACTTGGTCCAGCACCTCTGGGACCACTCCAAGGCCCCAAGTCCGTGGCCCGTGTGAGACAGCCAATCTGTCAACACACTCGGAACCACGTACAGTTTCCATAATTACTAAAGGGGAACTCACCTCAACATGAAGATGTGAAACAGTAACCTTTCCCCTATGCATAAGCTTTTATTCTGAATGTTACTTTTCTTTTCCCATTCTTAAATAGAAGAATTGTTACAACTTTAACCACACTTGTTCTTATTATTTTCTTTTTTTTTTTAATACAAACGTCTTCCTTACTTTCGCTTATATATTTCACTTCTCCCTAATTAAACATGGATACTTAAATACCTCTGCCGCGACGCAGCCTCGCTCTGGCCTCAGTCCAAC
>CM065724.1:45959112-45966612 GCA_033310375.1 Conus canariensis
TAAAATTAAAATTACTTTCAAACAATAAAACATGCATATATCACAAAAATGGGAATTTCATTCCTTCTCCTTTCTTGGTAGTGCAAATAAAACATGTACTCAGCCACACATAATTATATATACATACGTGCGTGCCCTCATGCATGAGAAGAGAGAGAGAGAGAGAGAAGAGAGAGAGAGAGAGAGAGAGAGAGAGAGAGAGAGAGAGAGAGGAGTGAAAGAGAGAGAGGTGATTTATCATTAAAGATCATTAAGATAAGACATATTCCAGACATTTCTATTCCTCACTGCTCCAGGACACAGACATACACACACGCGCACATAATAATATAAATAATAATAATAATGAATACTTATATAGCGCCTATTCTCGGCTAGAGACCAAGCTCTAAGCGCTTTACAATCAACACTCGCTTACACAACGGGCAGCCTACCTGGGTAGTGCCGACTGAAGAGCTGCCAGCTGGCGCTTCATTCAGTCGTTTCCCGTGTCATCCAGTCAATATCGTTCAATATCGTTCACTCAGTTTCTTTACTTCCTTCATTCTTTCCATTTCTTACGCAGGGTGCATGCTGTGTGTAACGTGTCATCCATACCAACGGCCAAACTGGCCTACTCTTCCGAAAGTTGGTGATGGGATTTTACGTGTGTGCAAGATATTATGCGCGCGTTCACACACGGAACCTCGGTTTATAGTCTCATTCGAAGGACTGTATGGGAAATGGAGTCAGAACTAATGTTAACTTCGAGGGAAAAAAACCCCTGTACCGAAACGCCCCGGCGGAGATTCGAACCCGCAACCCCAGGATCACCAAGATTTCGAGTCAGGCGCTCTACCAACTGAGCTATTCCGGCTTATTATATCACAGGTGATCCACCATTTCTTCTTCTTACATGCTGTGTTTGTTGAAAAACGCAATGGATCTGAACACAAAGCTCTTTTTTGTGCGCATCAGCTTAGCTCTGGGGACACGAAATCGTTGCCTGATGGAAGGAGCTCATACTGTCGCGCAAGCGTGTGCCCACTGTCACCAACAATCGCACGAGCCTTGGTCACCGCGCGCCTTTCATACAACTCACTCATACTCTCCTGTCTCTCACCAACAATCTTACCACAGATCAATCAGACCACGAAAATATGGCTAAATGTATGCGAAAATAAAATGGGTTCCTGGGAAGAGACACAAGCTTGATCTGACTGTCTGGATTTTTTAACAGTTGATAGATCCACTTAGATTTGATTGCAGCCCTCGTGCGGCCACCGTAGTTGGCTGGACTATAACCACCATGACTTGTCTTGGAGACAGTATTTTATGTCGTCAGTCTCTTTTCTGTAAACTCCATATCATCGGGTCTTTTTGTCTTTGGTATACATACGTTCACCACATCTGTTCACGCACTTGTCATTCATTATTATTACTATTATCATTATCACCATTCCTGTTATCATCATTATCATTATCATAATCATTATTAATATCATCATTATCATTGTTACTATTTTTATTATTGCTATCATTATCATTATTATTATTATCATTATTATTATTCTCATATCATCATCGTCATTATGTTTATGATTATGATAATTATAATTATCATCATCAATACATAACGCCTGTCTTCAGTTGCAGACCAAGCACTTAAGCGTTTGACGGTCCACTCTCTCCTTTACACAACTGGCTGTCTACCTGGGTAGAGCTAACTGAAGGGCTGCGTGCTGGCCACTTCTATATATGCAGTCGTTTCGCACAACATTCATTCTGCCAGTCACTCTGTTTTTCATTCTTAGTTTCATTCTGTCGGTGTCTGCTATGGATGGTATACGGTGTCATTCAAACCAACGGCCAAACTGGCCTTCTCTTCCGAAAGTTGGTAATGGGATTTTTATACGTGTGTGCAAAATTTTATATATGCGTTCACGGATCCTCGGTTGATAATCTCATTGGAAGAAGCTTTTTTTTTCAGAAATGGAGTTAGAACCACCATTAACTTTGAAGGCCCCCTCCTCCTCCCCCCCCCCCCCCCACCCCA
Organism: Conus canariensis; assembly: GCA_033310375.1. Classification (NCBI taxonomy): domain Eukaryota; kingdom Metazoa; phylum Mollusca; class Gastropoda; order Neogastropoda; family Conidae; genus Conus; species Conus canariensis. The sequence goes on from CM065724.1 coordinate 45,961,148, forward strand.
CACCCACTCCTTTCCCTCCTGTATCAGAACGTCCTGGCGGAGATTCGAACCCGAGGATTGCGAATCCTGCGCTCTGCTATATGTCATTCCGGCCCCCTTTACCTGATTTCAGGTTTCAGGATACCTCTGTGTGTGTATGATATAAATTCTTGGCAATACATAGCAGCAATACGCCATCGTTCAATATATCATGCCGTACACTTTTGTTGTATGATACAGCTGTACACACAGCATGCTACAGCATGTAGCAATATGTTGTGGTACAATATATTATCCCATACACCATTTTGGTATGATGTAGTTGTATAGTATGCTATGGCACGTACCTTAGCGGCAAAGGACAATAACTTCTTACAGAGAGAAGCACCCCCCCCCCTCCCCCCACACACACATACACACACACACTCCTCTTTCCCGTTTCTCAACCTCACCATACCCTTTTGTCCCCCCCCTCCCCCCTCCATCCCCACCCTACCCCATCCCCTGCCTCCCCTTCACCCCAACATCCCTCAACTTCCTGAAATAGTTTCCTGTCTTGTCCAGTTACCCACGCTGAATCCCGAGAGAACTGACCTCGAATTCGAGGTCAATGGACAACCCATGACCTCAAAGAAGAAAGAAAGACAGAAAGAAAGAAAAGAGAAGGCAAGGAGACGGAGTGGCAGGGGGAGGGGAAGGGCAGGGCATGGATGAAAGAAGGCGAAAAAGAGAAAGGAGGAACGAGGAAACGTTGGATGGTGGCAAACAATAAGGGAAGGCAGCAGTCCTTCCTGTACCCCTGCCCCCCCCCCCCCCCCATCTCTCTCTCTTCTGAGAGTGAGAGAGAGAGAGAGAGAGAGATGTGATGATGAGTGTGTGTGGTGTGTGTGTGTGTGTGTGTGTGTGTGTGTGTGGTGTGCGTGCGTGCGTGCTGTGCGCGCGCGCGTGTTGTGTTGTGTTTCTGTCTTCCTCTCTTTCTATCTTTGTATCCTCTCTCTCTCTCTCTCTCTCTCTCTCTCTCTCTCTCTCTCTCTCTCTCTCTCCACACACACACACACACACACACACACACACTCTCTCTCTCTCTCTCTCTCTCTCTCTCTGTCCCTCTCTCCCACTGTCTGTCTGTCTGTCTGTCTGTCTGTCTGTCTCTCTCTCTCTCTCTCTCTCTCTCTTTCTGTGAAGCGAGCGCATGCGCACGCGCGCACGTGTGTGTGTTTGTGTTTGTGCGTGTGTGTGTGTGTGTGTGTGTGTGTGTGTGGTGTGTGTGTGTGTGTGTGTGTGTGTGTGTGTGTCCGTCTGTCTGACTTTCTCTGTCTGTCTGTCTCGCTGTCTCTGTCTCTGCCTGTCTGTCTGTCTGTCTCTCTCTCTCTGTCTCTCTGTCTCTGTCTCTGTCTCTGTCTCTCTCTCTCTCTCTCTCTCTCTCTCTCTCTCTCTCTGAAAGTAGACATTGTGACTGAATAGCAGTCAGGAGGTGAAAGGTTAGTGACCACTACAATTTCTTCTTCTTCTTCTTCTTCTTCTCTTACACTCTGTGTGGGAAAATTATCTAGCATTGTCAGCATCAATCCTGCCCCCGCCCCCCCCCCCATCCCTCACCTGTGTGTGTGTGTGTGTGTGTGTGTGTGTGTGTGTGTGTGTGTGTGTGTGTGTGTGTGTGTGTGTGTGTGTGTGTGCTCCACCCATCCTCTTTCCTCTTGAAATGGGGGGAGGACATTCTAAAGGCTGTGACTCCGCCGGCCTACCAAATGAAGGATCGCTGGTGATTGTTTAACAATGTACTTTAGCGGCTAGTGGGCGGACAGGGGGGTGGTGGAATCTTCAGCGGAGGGCAGAGAGACAGACAGACAGACAGACAGAGACAGAGAGAGAGGTGAATAGTTGAAGACCAGGGAAGTCCTGAGAGGAGAGATGGGGTGATGGTGTGAGGGGGGGAGAGGGGGGGGGGTCCCGGGGTTGCCAGGGTGGATGCCCTTAGATAGAGGAGGCTGATAAGATGGAACTGCTGGGGCAACAAAAGCTATAGGCTGCTCTGTGTGAGGGGGTGAAGAAGAAGGTCCGGGAGGTTGTTCACCATGGTCCCTCCCAACGCGATTGGCCGGGTGAACCTTTTGGGGAAGATGGGATGAGGTGGGGGGGGGGGGGGGGGGGTAGGTGGCGTGGGTTTGGAGGGGAGTGAGAGGAGGAACCTTGGGAAAGGGAGGATTTGTTGGGGGGGGGGGGGGGAAGGGGACTGGAAGTGTGTGGATTCGAACAACGGCATCCCTCCAACCTCTGTCCTCATCATTGAAGAAGAAATCATTATCATCACCATCATTATAATCCTCATCCTTCTCTTCCTCGGCGTCGTCGTTGTCATCATCAGTGTCATTGACATCCGAGAAGTGATTATCATCATTACAATCAGAACTATTGAAAATTGTTCAATAGTCCTTTGACTCATTGTTGTCGTAGTAATTGTCGTGATCATCTTCATCGACAGCATTAGCAACATCATCATCATCATCGTCATCGTTGTGGACGTTGTCACAATCGCCATCACCATCATCACTGACATGGTCAAACGTCTGTGTGATTCGAATTATTGAGAAAAAAAAATCGATGAAGGTTTCCAATTTCGTAGAAAATCCATTCAGCCTTTGTTCGCATTTTTTGTCGTTTTCATTGTCATTGTCATCCCGATCGTCGTCATCATGGTGTTTCATTATCACTGGTATCCATTTCATGTTAATTCTCGAGGATACAATTTTCAGGGGGAAAAGGAGACTGAGCAACTGGAAGTGCCACCATTGAAGTAACAGATAGTCTTTCGCCACTGATTTCCCATTTAACCATTTATTGGAAAATAAGTTTTACACATAGTCTTTCGTCACTGATTTCCCATTTAACCATTTATTGGAAAATAAGTTTTACACATAGTCTTTCGTCACTGATTTCCTATTTAACCATTTATTGGAAAATAAGTTTCACACAAAGTCTTTCGTCACTGATTTCCTACTTATTTATTGGAAAATAAGTTTCACACGTAGTCGTTTGTCACTGATTTCCTATTTAACTATTCATTGGAAAATGAATTTCACACATAGTCGTTTGTCACCGATTTCCTATTTAACAATTGTTAGCAAATAAGTTTCACACTTAGTCTTCCGTCACTGATTTCCTATTTAACTATTTATTGGAAAATACGTTTCACACATAGTCGTTTGTCACTGATATCCCATTTAACCATTTACTGGAAACTAAGTTTCACACACAGTCTTTCGTCACTGATTTCCTATTTAACTATTTGTTAGGAAATAAGTTTTTATTCCAAAAAATTAATCCACCCATGACATCTCGAAAGAAAAACAAATGTGACGGGGTGGAGGACTGGTTGGGGAAAGCGGGATGGGCAAAAAGAACAGGAGGTGGGGGGGTTAATAGAGAGAGAGAGAGAGAGAGAGAGAGAGAGAGAGAGAGAGAGAGAGAGAGAGAGAGAGAGAGAGATGGGGGAGCGGTTAGGAAAGACGAGAAAATAAAAATTAAAAAAAAAGAGAAAGGGACATAGCAATTATATACTTCTTTGAACAATTCTGATTAGATGTAACGAAATGAAAATAAACTATTGTAGACCTACCTGTATTGGTGCACACACGCGCCGGGTGCGCGTGTCGCGTGCAAAACACACACACACACACACACACACACACACACACACACACACACACACACACAGTCACTCATACGCACACACACACACACACACACACACACACACACACACACACACACACACACACACACACACACGCACACACACACACAGAGTAGAAACAGAGGCGGGGGGTATAGGGAGGCACGGGCCAAGGCAACATGGATTGGGGAGGGGATGGGGGTTTGGAAGGGTTCGAGGGATGGAGAAAAATGAAAACAAAAAGAGAACGAATCACTACAGAAAAGACAAGAAGTAAAAGAAACAAAAACAAAACAAAACACACACACACACACACACACACACACACACAACACACACACACACACACACACACACACACACACAAAACAGTCAAAAGAAAAGGGAAGAAACCCAGTCAAGAACAGATCAATCACTTTTCTTGTAAACAAGGAATAGATCAATAACCTTTTTTCTGTAAACATAGAATAGATCAATACTCTTTTTGTAAACATAGAGTAGATCACTAATACTTTTGTAAACAAAGAGTAGATCAATAACATTTTTTGTAAACAAACAGTAGATCAATAACCTTTCTTTGTGAACAGAGAGTAAGTCAATAACCTTTTTTTTGCAAACAAGGAAACAGTTAAACAAAACTATCCACTTTTTCCTGTAGAGGGCGTTTTTTAACGGACACGATTTTGCAATCACGAACAAATGACATCGAACTTACCTTTCTTGTTTCATAGTAAGAGCGTGAAGTTTGAATGCCCACAGAAAATTCTCATAGTTTAGTTGTAAAATATCTTCGTGGTTCTATTGCTGAATGTGCAGTGCCTCATTTGAAGGCAAAATGTCATGAAGTGTAATTTCAAAACGAAATTTATCATGATATATTTAGATGACGCGTGGCATCATTTAAAAAAAAATGATGCACATACAATATGGGCATAATCACAATATTCACCTTAAAGGAGGAGAATCTGAATAGATAACAGGCAAAGCTCACAGCAAAGTCAGGGCAATTCTGAAGAAAACAAATCATTACAAAAGAAAAAAAAATAGTCCAAATACAAAACGATTCCGAGGTGACACAGTAGCAGTGCTGTGACTCTTCTGGTGGGTTGCCCCACGACGCCCCGATGGTCATTGCTGCCAGTGGATTGCCAGTGCAGAGGCAGCAGCAGTACGAATGGGATGTGGCTGTATAATAGATAGCCCTAATGAGCGGCGTAGAAGTGATGCTACTGAGTTGACACGAAAAGGATGCTGAATAGAAATGTTAAAAGGCATAATGTTATTTTTGTTTTGTTCAAAGTGTTGTGTTTATGTGTTTATGTAAATTTTTTTTCAAATATTGCTTCAATACTTCCAGTTTGTTTTATTGGTGCTTTTTTTTCATTTAATAGATGAAGCATTTAGCTCTTCAATATTTTGTATTGGTTTGTATTGTCATCTATCAGTTTAACTTTTTTTCTTTCTCTAAGACGTGTCGTTTGCCATTTCATAATTTTCTCTTGTGTCTATTCACCAAGTCACTGTTCTGAGCAAATGGCTATAAAAATGTCAAGGTGATTCGTCCAGAAGAAAAAAGAAAGAAAAGAAAATAGAGAAAAAAGAGGGAGGAGGGGGAGGGGGGAGAAGGAAAGAAAGAAAGAAGAAAAAAACGGAAATTAACTATCCCACAGAGCTCAGCAAAGACTTCAACACTGATCCAGAGCACATTCTTGTTTTATTCCTGGAAAGAAAGAAAGTTAGAAAGAAAGAGCGAGAGAAAGAAGAGAGAAAAAAAAAACAGGAAGAAAGAACGAAAAAAAAAATGAAAAAAGTA
>CM065724.1:45969112-45981612 GCA_033310375.1 Conus canariensis
GTGCACCACAGCGACCACACATCGGAGAGAATCGTTCAACTGGCAGGTTTGCCCGTTCGGGTAATCTTGTACGCAAGCTTGTTCTTTTCCACTATCCAGCAAGGTCGCCTGACTGCCTGCACACAGCCTTCATCCGTGGCTGAACCACCGTGTGTGTGTGTGTGTGCTTCAAATTTGACAGTTTGACATGACAAGTGGCGAGGTGTGGCAGACAGCCAGGCAACACTTAAACAGGAAATAGACAAAGGGCCAAGTAAATGGACAGGAAGTGGTCAATGCCTTTGATAAGCGTGATGGAATTCTGACTGGCGAAAGGCGAATACATACACTTATCTTCTCCATTTTTGATCAATGGAAACACCTTTCCTGGATTTAGCAAAAGTAATGTAGATTTAAAGATCGATGGAAACAAAGCAGATGAAGGTAATACTAACTTAACAGTGCATGTTGTATAAAGAAAAAAAAAGGGAAAAAGTAGTGTAGGATACATGAGTCTCGTGTGAATTGTAGACAATCTATTTCTAAGCATTTAGTCTGGAATGCATGAAGTTTCTGCTCAAGTTCCGCTGCCAGTGTCAAGCTCTGGCATCCTTACAGCAGGATACATATGCCTAAAAGATACTGTTTACCTTGTTCTGGAACAGTTACAGTTTCTGCCCTTCTGGGACATTTGTTCCGATGTCATATTCGGAACACTGAAACGTTCTGTATCTCAGTGTATTCGTGAGGGCAAGTCTTAGCTGTGCCTACAGAACCGATCGCAAAGTTAGATTACTGATGATGATGATGATTATGTGCTTACATCCTTTTTCCTCTTTTTGTTGTTTTGTTTTCTATTTAGATCTGTTTGGCCACCGCCACACTTCGCTCTTCTTTTGTTTTCATTTTTTACAAGTACATCCAGTTTTTAGTTACAAGTATATACTGTTTCCGACATCTTTTTACATATACCCAGCACAATCTATCCTTTCTGTTTTAGTATGTTTTGTTTTCTTTTGTTTTTTCTTTGGTCTGTTTTGGTATGAATCCAGCAATAGTTTTGCTGCCTTTTTAACATGTATTCAGCACCAGTTTTTTTTTTTTTTTAACCCATCTTTTTAACATGTGTTCAGCATCTCATTTTCAAGCATGATTTCTCTTTGTCTTTAAGACGTATGCAGCATACTTTATCTCTTTTTTTCTTTTTTACATGTATTGAGTACACCCCCCACCCCCCCCCCCCCCCCCGCCTTTTTTTTCTTTTTTAATCACATGCATTCAGCGTTACTCTTTCTTTTTTTCTTTTTTCTTTTTTTTTAAACACATATTCGGTACAGTCGGAGGGCGAACGCCCGAGCCCAGTAGGCTGAAAGTGTTCTGAACCAAAAAACAAAATGAATAAAACAACTTAGTTATTGAAGAAAGTAATTGTTACATTATCAATATCCATGTTTGAGTAGACAATCCATGAACACTGGGTAAGTCGATGTCCTTTTCTTTCTTTTTCTTCTTTTTTTTTTTTTTTTTTTTTTTTTTGAGGAACCGAACCCCATCATTTCAAAACCCTGACGTCTCTCCCATCCCCATTCTTCTTACTCCCCTCCACCCTCACCTCCTCTCCCACCCCCACTGCCCCCCCCCCCTCTCTCTCTCTCTCCTCTCACTTCTCTCTCTCTCTCTCTCTCTTCAAGAATAGCATCACGCTAACCTCATTCAGCTACTTAGCGTGTGTTCTTTTCATCACCAGCTGTTGAGGTCAAGGTGAAATGTTACAGCCTGTGCCTGCCTCTTGCGGCCTCGAGCTTTTCTTCTTCTTCTTTTCAAGGGGGCGGGTAGGAGGAGAAGGTTGATGTCCTTCAGAGTGGAGGAATCTTTGTTGCTGCTAACGGCAGCTGATTCTTCGTCTATACCTGCTACCCCTCCCCACTCCCCTTCCCTTCCTCCCCTTCCTTCCTGCCCCTTCCCCCCCCCCCCCACACACCACCCCCCTCCAGGATACCTTCACTATTCCCACCCGTATCCCAACCCCTCCTCACCATACTTTCCACAAGTCTTCACCCTCCCTCGTTACATATTCTGACACAGCGTCAATCACTACTTCCCCATTTCTTTCTCCTCCTCCTCTCCCCCCCCCCCACCCCCAACCCCCTCGCCTCCTCCCCCCCCCCCTCCACCGTCCCTTTCCTCCTAACCCCTACTGATTTCTTCTCTCCAGAGGAGCCGATGTTGCCACCCGATTTGACGACTCAGCAGGAAAAAAAATATGAAAGGACAGAAAGAAGAAGAGAACAAAAAGGAAGGGAAGGAGGAGGGGGTCGGAGAGGGAGGAGGGGAGGAGGGAAGGGCTGGTATAAGCGGGAAGGATGGTGGGGGGGGGGGGGGGAGGAGGGGGGAGGAAGGCAAAGCAGCGATGATGGCGTTGGCAAAGGTGGGGTGGGGTGGGGTGGGGTGAGGGGGGGTGAGGTGGGGGGGGGGGGGGTTGGTTGGATTGGCGTTACGGTATATTTCTAAGCAAAGCGGATCATCCATTGTTGCTAGCGTTGTGAAGATTTGGGTACAGTCACGTTAGGACAGAATAGGGTGTGTAATGGGAATCGGGGTTCTTTCGGTTTTTTGTTTGTTTGTTTATTTGTTTGTTTGTTTTTTCCTCCGCTCGGGTCTTTTCTATTTTCTTCGGTCCTTTCCCCACCCCAGTGACGGCACATTTGTATTGCTCTCCCCTGACACCTCCAAAGAAACCACTTTCAGTTTCGTGTCCCATCAGCGCTAGCAACTAACCCATGAAGAGTAAAAATCATAATCAGGTTCGCCCCATCAAAGGAAACATTCAGTGCACTGCTGCTCGGTTTGCTTCTGTGGCTGTCTGGATGACATATTTTAATTTTCCTTTGAAATCTCAAGAGGTTACGAGTCTCTGCACCATACCCTCTCCCCTTCCCACCTCGACTAATTCGCCCCAACAGAAGGCTGCCAATGACAAATGTTGAATGTCGATTTCTTTTCATTTTTTTTTTCATGCAGAATACGTTCTGTAAAGGTGTTGACAGATCTGTCTTTTTTTTGTCTTTTTTTTTTTTTTGGGGGGGGGGGGGGGGGGGGGGGGAGGGAATATTTTCTTTCTTTTTCCAATCCCGCACAGACTTTTTTTCTCGTCAAATGTTACACGACAGGTTAGTTGCCAAAAATATAGAGCACGGTTAAACCTGGCATGGGAAATGCAACGCTATGGATCTCAATCAATAAATCGGTTTCAATATTTTTGAAGGAAAGAAGCGTTTGGCATAGAGGATGTTGAAAGGAATTTTTTTTTTTTCGGAAATCGGCAGGAGAAGAGGGGGGTGGGTGGGGGTTTAGGGAGAGGGACTGAGGGAGTGGGGTAGAGCCGTAAGCCGGATTCCACCAGTCCATCCCAGATTTTTTTGTTCTCCAACCTCTATTTTTCTTTCTTTTTTTTTTTTTTAGACATCCTTTTTCTTTATTTCTTTTCTCTTTTTTTCCTTCTGACATCGCACTCACCGTGCAATGTCTATATTATTAATGTTTTGCAACGGAATGGACATTTACTTGCTGAAGTTTATAATGTTTTGTCATTTGATACATGGCGTTTTAGATACATACATACATACATGTCATCCCAGATCCTTGTCTACCCCTTTCAGTCCAATTGCGCGTGCACACACGTGTATGCCTACTCTCATAAGGAAAAAAAAACGGCTCTTGGTTTGTTTTTGTCTGTTTGTTTGCTTGTTTGTTTGATCTTCAATCAGCAGTTCTGTAAGCATCTAACAAAAGTATTCCCTTGCATAAATTAACTTCCAGAACAAATACCCTTTTGTGTTTAAAATAAGATATTTAACTAATCCCAAAGATTCCGTTTTCAAGATCTTGGCGAAGACATCATTCAGATAAGGGGGCTGAAAATTAAAAAGAAAAGAAAAAGAAGACAAAATGAAAAGGAAAACATGAAAGGTGAGGAACGACGCAGAGAAGGGTAGTGGAGAGAGAGAGCGGATTGTGACGGAGGCGGTGTGCTGGAAGAAACTGGGAAGGGCTTAAGGGTCAGATGGATGAGGGGGGTGGGGTGGGGGGTGGAGGTGGTGGGGGGGGGGGGGAGAGAGAGATCACTGATCCTATAAAACCTGTCCTTACTTGGAACTGACACCATTAACTCATGCCTCCGCTATAAGTCTGGCAGATCCAAAGTCCCATTTAAATCGGTGTTCAAAATTCAGACTGGTTGTGAAGTTTCTACAGAAACATCCAGAAAAAAGTGAAGCTCCGCTCCCCCCCCCCCCCCCCCCCCCCCCCCCCCCCCCCCGCCCCCCACGGGTTTTCTATCAATCAAAGGACAACCCTATTTTTGATGAATTGGAGTTGTGGGGTAGAGGGTGGTGAACACTGCATGGACATTCTTAGAATAGATTTCATTTTTCATCTTTAGCCATTAAAGACAAGACTCACCTTGTTTCCGTCGAAGAGGAAATGGATTTTAAAGGGAAAGAAGCTGAATGAAACTAAATTGTTTCATGATGTCTGTCGAGCTGCGCGATTCGCCGAATTCTGTAAACTTCTAGGCGATTGGTAGAAAGAGCCGTTGGGATTAACGTCCACGGCGGCGGGTGCTTGTGGTGATGGTGGACGGGTGGGAATAGGGGTGGTTAGGATTTTTTTTAAAGTCCAGTCTGAGCTGCGAGCTTTATCAACTGTTAACTAGAAGCTGATTGGTCTGATTTGAATTTGCGTCCGACCCAGTGACAACCTGTCTCACCCGAATTCCTCCGCACTGGCAGTGGGCGAGGCAGACACCTGTTGTGCGTCTGCGAAAAGCACGTGACACTCGTCTTGGCAGGTGCCTGCTTCCTCCATCCCTGTCCCCACGCACCCTGACAAACCTACTTTCTGATTCCTCTCTTACTGACTTGGGTTTAAAATAACCCCAGTCCTTATTCGTCTCGTGAGCAAATTTTCCATGGTGAATGGGGGCTTGGGAAACAATAAAGAGGATTTTTTGTTTCGTTTTTAAACCGTTTATATCCCAGGATTATACTTTGTTCTCTCGCTTTTCTTCGTTTCTTAGCCCCCTCCCTCCTCCCCCCCCCCCTCTCTCTCTCTCTCTCTCTCTCTGTGTCCCTTTACCTGTCTGTCTGTCTGTCTGCCTGTCTCTCTCTCATTAATAATTGTTTGGTTAGAAATTTGTAAAAGTTGAAAAAATGCACAGACCTACGTTTTCTTGTCTATTTATTTGTTTGTTTGATTTTGCTCTGCAAGCACTGAGAGGATTGGGGTCATAGGGCAAAAAGAGACATGCGTGCCTTTGGGTCCGTGGTGTGGAACAACAACAGCAGCAGCAGCAACAACAACAACGCATAACAGTAAACATTTTTGGGGGGTCAGCAGGAGGGCCGAATGGTAAAGTGAACAGAGACTGCATGGTAAAATTAGCAGAGAAAACAACTTTAGTTAAGTTTATGAAGTCACTTGAATGCCTCGTTAAATCTAAAAGTCGTCCAGGAACGGATCAAAAGCAAGAAAACAAAACAAAACAAAAACAAAGAAAAGAACCTGATTTTTCAAATGATGAACAGACTAGCCAGTGTGACTTTAACTTGGAACGGTTTATGTATCTGTGTGTGTGTGTGTGTGTGTGTGTGTGTGTGTGTGTGTGTGTGTGTGTGTGTGTGTGTGTTGTTTGTTTCCATCACATACCACTTTCCCTCCATCCACCAAAGGCAAAGACCACGAAAAGCTGTTTGCTCCCATGTACCGGCTATTTTCTAAGTAATGTCAGGTACTGTCATTTAGTAGTAGTAGTAGTAGTAGTAGTAGTAGTAGTAGTAGTAGTAGTATCATTATTGTTATTGTTGTCGTCATCATCATCATCATCATCATCACCACCATCATCATCATCATTATTGTTGTTGTAGTCATTGTTATGGTTGTTGTTGTTGTTGTTTCTTCTGCTAGTGCTATTACAATAGTAATAATTATAATTATTATTATTGTCATCATCATTGTTATTGATATTATTATTATTTCTGAACAAGTCATTGGAGGGGAACGGAAAGATGTTGGCTTCTTCGTAATTTAAAACAGATGATAAATTGACCTCATTTTCATCATCATCATCATCATCATCATCATCATCATCATCATCGCTATTTGTTCATCATCTTACGACTTTTTCTCTTTTCCTTTTTCTCCTCTTGCTTCCTTTGCGTCGTTTTCTTCTGTTCTTAACCATGATCAGCATCTTCTTACCCTACTTTTTGTGGAAGAGGAAGATGGGTGGTGATGATAAGCTTTTCTTTTCTTTTTTTTTCTAAATATCAGTCTGACCTGTGAGCTTTATGAACTGTAACCTGGAAGCTGATTGGTCTAATTTGAATTTTCATCCGACCTGGTGACTACATGTTTCACCTGAATTCCTCCGCACTGGCAGTGGACGAGGCAGACACCTGTTATGCGTTCGCGAAAAGCACGTGACGGTCGTCTGAGCAGGTGCCCCCATCCTCCTCCCTCCCACCACGCTCCCTCACAACCCTACTGTCTGTTTCCACCCCTAGTGGTGAAATGGGTTCAAATTACCCCCAATCCAATCCGTATTTGTCTCATGAGCAAATCTTGTATTGGGGAATGGGGGTTGGGAAACAAGAAAGAGGATTTTCTTTCCCGTTTCGTTTTTAGGTGGTTTATGCCCCAGGATTATGCTCTGATGTCTTTCACTTTGTTTTGTTTCTTTGTCCCCGCTCCCACCCCACCCCACCCTACCCCCCTCCACTCTCTCTCTCTCTCTCTCTCTCTCCTCCAATAATGTTTGTTTAGTTAGAAACATGTTAAAGGTGAGGAAATGCACCGACCTACGGTTTTCTTGCACTGCAAGCAGCGAGAGGAATGGGACAATAGGGCTAAAAGAGATTGTATAGGAGGGATGGGATCCAATGCGAGGGGGGGGGGGGGGGGGGGAGGGGGGGGAGGAGGGGGGGGCTGGATTCAAGGATTCATTTATCATGCAAGATGAACCTCTCTGGGTGCCCAAAAGACATAAACTGGAACAAAAACAACACATAGCAATAAACAAAGAGCTGATATTTGGTAGCCACAGTGGCCGAATGGTTACATGAACAGAGATCGGAGGACAAAATTAACAGAGCAAACAACTTGATTTCATTGTATAAAGTTACTCAAATGCGTTGTTACATTTAAACGTCGCCCAAGAGCAGACTGCAAGCAAGAGAAACAGACAAAAAAAACAAACAAAAGAACCTGATCTTTTTTCAAGTGATGCAGTTCCTTATAAAGACTGGCAAGGATGACCTTGACTTGAAATGTTTTTTGTTTTTTTTTCGTATAGTTGTTTGTTTCTAATCAACTTCCCGGTAACATACCACTGTTGTCTCCATCCAATGAATAAAGGCAATCACCCTGACACGCTGTTCGCTCCAATGTTAAAACCTTTTGTTTAGGTAATGTCAGATTTCATTTGTCATTATGATTATCATTGTTATGGTGATGATGATGTTGATGATTATCATCATCATCATTATCATTATTATCATATCATTATTATTATCATTATTATTTCTGGAAAAAAAAGAGGATGGGTGAGAAGGGGAACGTTAAGGAGGTAGGGGTTGTACGTAGTGTCACAGAACTTCTGGAGTTGTTTAAGAATTGCATACGGGTTACTGGTTTTTTGTTTGTTTGTTTTTTTGTTTTGTTTTTAATTTGAAAAGAGATTGTACATCTACATCTTGATCCTCATTATCACTTTAATATGACAACTTTTTTTTCTCTTTTCTTTTTTTTTTCTTTTTTCTTCTTCTCCTCATCCTTCCTTTTCATCATCGTCTTCTTTTCATAACCATGATCGGAATCTTCGTCCTTTAATTTTCTTTTTTTTTTTTTTTTTTTGGGGGGGGGGGGGGGGGGCGGGGGGAGGGGTGTGCACAAGGGAGGGGGGGGGGGTAGATTTTCTTTAAAGGTCCAATCAGATGTGTGCAGAAGGGAAGGGGGGGGGGGGGTAGATTTTTTTTTTAAAGGTCCAATCAGATGTGTGAGTTTTATGAAATGTTACCTGCATGCTGATTGGTCTGATTTGAATTTTGCATCCGATGCAGTGACAACCTGTCTCACCCGAATTCCTCCACACCGGAGTGGGTGACGCAGACACCTGTTGTGCGTCCGCGAAAAGCACGTGACGGTCGTCTCGGCAGGTGCCCCTTCCCCCTCCTCCCACCCACGCTTCCTTACAGCCCTACTGTCTGATTCCACTCCCAGTGAAATAGGTTCAAATAACTCCAGACCTTTTTTGTCGTGTGAGCAAACCTTGTACGGGGAATGGGGGTTGGGGAACCATCAAGAGGATTTTTGTTTGCGTTTCGTTTTTTTTTTTAGGCCTTTTATGCTCTAGGATTATATTATATTATATTATATTATATTATATTATATTATATTATATTATATTATATTATATTATATTATATTATATCATGTCATGTCATGTCATGTCATGTCATGTCATATTATATTGTATTATATTATATTCTCTCTCTCTCACTCACACACACAAACGCATGCTCGACCGCGCGCATGCACCCGCAAACACACACACACACACACACACACACACACACACACACACACACACACACACACACACACACATTAGTACATACATACATACATACACACAAACACATGCACGTATGCACGTACGCATGCACGCTCAAACGCATGCATGCACGCATTCACACACACACACACACACACACGCGCGCGCGCGCGCGCGCACAACACACACACACACACACACACACACCCCACACACACCACACACACACACACACACACACACACACACACACACACACACACACACACACCATGCAAAATGTCGCCATGAAAAAAAATATCCACAATTCAATGGGGGGGGGGGGGGGGGGGGGGGGGAATCCAGAACGATCTTTCTGTTAACTGGATAGGGTGACATCTGCGTCAGTACATCTGAGATGTGATGGTGAGAATAACGTCCTTTCAGCATGAGGCTCTCAAGGACCATCCCCCCCACCTCCCCTTCCCCTCTCCCCGTCCCTGCGCCTCCTCATCCCCCCACCCCCTCATTCTATAGGCGTTCACCTGCCCGTCCTTAGTACAGTAACTGTTGATCCCCCCCTCCCCTCCCTTACCTCCCTTCCCTCGTCCTCTGCACCCCACAACCCGCCCCCTTCTCCCTGCCACCACCCACCCACCCTTTTCTTTCCAACCTAAACCTCATCGCTACAGGCTCAGCCCATCAGCAAACCAGGCTCCTAAAACGCCAGTGTACGCACCGCCCCCCCCCCCCCCCCTCTCTCTCTCTCTCTCCCTCACTCTCTCTCCCCCTCACCCCTTTCCTCGCTCCCAACCCACCATCAACCCTTCTTCCCCACCCCCACCCTCCCCTCAGTTCCTCCATGAAGATTTTGTTTCAAACAATTGGCCATCATCATTATGCACGTAATATGTTGTCATGGAAATGCCACAAACATTTTGTTGTTGTTTGTTTGTTTTGCTGGATGGATGGTAAGGAAGGGAGACAACAGGTGGGCTGGGCCCGGTAGTCCGACGTTTCGATAGTCCGACACATCGGTAGTCCGACACCCCACGTTCAGATGTTTCGATAATCCGACACTGTAAGAACAAGTAGCGATAGTCCGACATCCCACGATTCCGACAATTCCAACTCGTTCCGATAATCCGACACACATTCGAAACGTCGGAATCGTGATTTCTCGAACTATCGAAACGTCCGAATCGTGAAGTGTCGGACTTTTAGGGTTAGGGTTAGGGTTATGTCGGACTATCGAAACGTCGAAATCGTGATGTGTCGAACTATTGGCACAAAATAAAACATTACAAAACAAGTTTCGTTGGTCCGACAAAATTGTCGGATTGTCGAAACGTCGGAATCGTGATTTGTCGAACTATCGAAACGTCGGAATCGTGAAGTGTCGGACTATCGGACCCAAACCCCAAAAAACCATTTATTGGACAGTGAAAACGAAGAACGTGAAACCACTGATCTTCTCATATTCGGCGCAAAATGACTTTTGAAACGATCTCAAGGTGTTTCCCAGGGTCCATCATGAGGAAGTGGGAGCGTGCTGTTAGCAAGTCCGGTTTGTTTGTTTGTTTGTTTGTTTGTAGGTTTGTTTGTTTGTAGGTTTGTTTGTTTGTTTGTTTGTAGGTTTGTTTGTTTGTTTGTTTGTAGGTTTGTTTTGTTTGTTTGTAGGTTTGTTTGTTTGTTTGTTTGTAGGTTTGTTTTGTTTGTTTGTAGGTTTGTTTGTTTGTTTGTTTGTAGGTTTGTTTGTTTGTTTGTAGGTTTGTTTTGTTTGCCAGCAAGATCATTCGGAAATGATGACACTGAGCTTCAGCCTGCGCGTTCCTAGGGTTGCTGTTGTGATTGACAGGTGATCAAACTGTTAAGTTTCTTGGTTCCGGGAGAGAGAGAGAGAGAGGAGAGAGAGAGAGAGAGAGAGAGAGAGAGGGACAGATAGACCGACAGACAGAGACAGAATACGAATACGAATACGAATGATTTTTATTCAGAGCAAGGACCTAGCCTAGAGAGAGAGAGAGAGAGAGAGAGAGAGAGAGAGAGAGAGAGAGAGAGAGAGAGAGAGAGAGAAGAAGACAGACAGACAGACAGACAGACAGGAGAGAGGGACAGAGACAGAGAGAGAGAGATAGAATGGGGACAGAGAACACGGCGTCAAAAGAATTGGCGGGGAAACAGTATAAATGGGTGGATTATAGACAGGATAAATTAATCCTGAAAGGGAAAATTTAATCCCTAAACAGAGAGTTATCCTGTTGCGGAAAATCCATTTTCAAAGGAAACGGTTATTCCTGACAGATAAGAATTGTAAGTTAACTCTGAAACGGAAAGATATCCTGAAAGGGACAGTTCGTGCTGGAAAGAGTGCTGAAAGTAAATCCTGAAAGCGAAAGCTCGTCATGGAAACGATCTCAAGGTGTTTGCCAGGGTGAAAGTTAATTCTGAAAGGAAAAGTTCGTCCTGGAAAGAGTGGTAAAAGTTAATCCTGAAAGGCAAAGTTCACCCTGGAAAGAGTGGTGAAAGTTAATCCCGAAAGGGAAAGTTCGTCCTGGAAAGAGTGGTGAAAGTTAATCCTGAAAGGAAAAGTTCGTCCTGGAAAGAGTAGTGAAAGTTAATCCTGAAAGGGAAAGTTCGTCCTGGAAGGAGTGGTGAAAGTTAATCCTGAAAGGGAAAGTTCGTCCTGGAAAGAGTGGTGAAAGTTAATCCTGAAAGGGAAAGTTCATCCTGGAAAGAGTAGTGAAAGTAAATCCTGAAAGGGAAAGTTCGTCCTGGAAAGAGTAGTGAACGTTAATCCTTAGAGGAAAAGTTCGTCCTGGGAAGAGTGGTGAAAGAATCCTGAAAGGTAAAGTTCATCCTGGAAAGAGTAGTGAAAGCTAATCCTGAAAGGCAAAGTTCGTCCTGGAAAGAGTAGTGAAAGTAAATCCTGAAAGGGAAAGTTCGTCCTGGAAAGAGTAGTGAAAGTAAATCCTGAAAGGGAAAGTTCGTCCTGGAAAGAGTAGTGAAAGTTAATCCTGAAAGGCAAAGTTCGTCCTGGAAAGAGTAGTGAAAGTTAATCCTGAAAGGGAAAGTTCGTCCTGGAAAGAGTAGTGAAAGTTAATCCTGACAGGGAAATTTAATACTGAAAAAGAGTTTATTCTGGAATGATGTTTCTAGCAGGTGATGGGTCCACTGACACCTGCGGCAGCTCCTGCAAGCGTCTTGATGACCGGCAGGTCGAATCCCCTCATTCAACCGGTGTTCATACTCAAACCTGTGTTAAAGTTTATATGACACGTTCCACCAAGGAAAACCAGCCCAGATACTTCCAGATGAAAAAACACAGACCTGGTATGGTTGACTATGTACAATCGCTCATTTTTTGTTTTTAAACATGAAAGCCAAGAGTATAATATGACCTTATATATCGTTAAGGATGAAACTGAAATACAAGAAAACAAGTCATTGGAATACAGTGATTTTAATACCATTTGTAAATTTTTTTTGTGCTTAAGTCTAAATGCACTCTTTTACTTGTTTAAAAAGAAATTGCAATAATTCAAACAAAACTATAGCTTGAAATATCAATGTAGGCCTATAGTTTGTATGATGTTAAAGTGTGTGGCATTGAAACATTTCTTTTATTATTATCATTTTCTACTAATATGGCTCAGGTGAATATGTTTTTTTCATACAAAAAAGATAACCATAAAGCATTATCATGATTGCAATGTACACACCAGGATCATCATCATTTTCTTCTTCTACTTCTTCTTTTCTTCTTCTTCTTCTTCTTCTTCTTCTTCCTCATCAACATCGTACTCTTCGTGCTTTATCATCATCATCATCATCATCACCATTATCATTTTCATCGTCGCCGTCGTCACCATTACTATCTTCTTCTACTCAGCAGATGTGCTTCGCCAAAAAAAAGCTGACTGGTCAGTTT
>CM065724.1:45999112-46021612 GCA_033310375.1 Conus canariensis
GGTCTTTGATGCAAACAAATAAACTGATATTGAGTTTTAACTTTGCATTTGAATTCTCTCGCTTTGTTTGTTTGTTTGTTTGTTTGTTTTTTACATAGTGTTTCAGTCCTGATATGGCTTTTGTTGTTGGCGGGTATAACGCAATATGACTTGATTTTCGTTGAATATTAACAATAATAATAGTAATGATAATGATAACAACAACAACAGCAACAACAAAATAATAACAATAATAATAATTATGATAATAATGATGATGATGATAATAACAATATATATATTTTTTAAAATATAGTTTTCTGAAGAAGATTCTAACATGACTTTTCTTCTTGCTATACAGTCTCTGTTGTTTTCTTTACTCGGGCGTGTTCAGCAGAACAAGACTGTTCCGATTTCATACTACTTTTTGATTGTGGCTGTCCGTCACAGGACCTCAGCAGTTCATCTGGCGGTCGTTCCTTCTTTCTGTCCTTCTTACTTTCTTGCCTACTGTTTCTTTCTCTCTTTCTTTCTTTCTTTCTTCGATCTCTCCATTTTTTTCTGCTCTCTCTCTCTCTCTCTCTCTCTCTCTCTCTCTCTCTCTCTCTCTCTCTCTCTCTCTCTTCTTCTTCTTCTTCTTCTTCTTCTTCTTCTTCTCTGAGTGTCCGTCTTTTTTTCTTTTCTTTTCTTTTGCTTTCTTTCTTTTCGCTCCTTTTTTCCTCCTGTCTCTGCTTTGTTGTTTTCTATTTCTTTTCTTCCGTGATTCTTCTTTCTTTCTGTCTTTCTTCTCTCTTTCTTTCTTTTTTTCCTTTCTTTCTTTCTTTCTTTCCGTCTTTAATCATTCTCTTATCTTTTCCTTCTTTTTTTCTCTTATTCATTTTTTTTTTCTTTTCCTGTTTTCTTTCATTTGTTTTTAACTAGTTCCTTGTTTGTTTGTTTCATTCATTCATTCATTCATTCATCCATTCATTCATTTTTTTCTATTATTCATTTTTCTCTTTTTCCTTTTTTCTTTCATTTGTTTTTAACTAGTTCCTTGTTTGTTTCATTCATTCATTCATTCATTCATCCATTCATTCATTATTTCTTCCTTTTTGCTTTGCACATTCTACTGCCTCTTATAACGCACTGAATTTTACTCTATCGAATGACATAGAGCGCGGCAACCCGGAATCATATAACTTTCTCACATACTGTCGTTCGCGTTCTCGGTTTTCAGTCTTTCACGACATCTGGAAATCAGACTCTCGAGTCAGTTTCTTTCGCAGTGGGGTAAATAGACGTAAAATGATATCTCTCGGTTACCGCACCACCATCTGGGAGGAACACTTCAACTGGTCTGGGCGCAAAGTCACTGAGAAGACTTACCCCCCTCCCCCGCCCCTCCACCCCTCACCCCCAGGGGACGAAACTCGACATTAGACAGATCGGAAACAACTGGTGGTGGTGGTCACAAAGACAAGCTTGGGCTGTTTATGTTCCGTCAACGAAGGGCTTAATATTTACATTTTAACGCCGTCTCCTGCATCCCCTCTGGAGAAGGGAGGGTGGCGTTAGGGATCTGTCAAATTAGAAGGCCACTGTTCAATGAAGCAGTGTTTTTCCTTCTTAATTTCTTTGATGTTGATGTCCTGCTGGGTTTGGGGGTGGGAGTGGGGTGGGGGGGGGGGGGGGGGGTCCCTGTGACCCAGACGTAATTGATGAAACAGATGAACTGTCTGGACTAACACACACCACACACACACACACACACACACACACACACACACACACACACACACACAGAGCAGACGGACAGAGATGTCTGAGGTCTTGGCTGTCCGACCGTCTGGTTCCATTGAACTCCAGACAATAGAGGAAGAGGGAGGGGAGGGGGGATGGGAGGATGGAGGAGGCCTGGGAGAAAGGGTGGTAGAGGAGAGAAGGGGGGTTTCATTTAAAACGGGACTGAACTGACCTTTGATCCTTTTCACTTTTGGTTTAGGTCTGTCTCAGCCCCCACCCCCCCCTCCCCCGCCATTTTTCACCCCCTTCCCGCCCTCTCTGTCTGCCTGCTCTCTCCCTCCCTCCTCCCCCCCCTTCTCTCTTCTCTCTCTCTCTCTCTCTTTCTCAAACAGAACAAAATAAAACAACACCAAAAGAAGAAGCAAGGAAGGAAAGAAAGAAAGAAAGAAAGAAAGTGATGATGAAGCTGATAATGATGATATTGGTAAAGATAAGACAGAAGAAAGAAAGAAAACGTTAGGATGAAGAAGAAAAAACAATAGGAAGAAAAAGAAGCTGTCATGTGAATGAGGAAAAAGTGAGGTGAATGGGAAAGTTTCATATCAATTAAGAGATTTTGTAATTTTTGCAATTGTGGAATGGAACCTACGGGTTTGATGCTTTTTTATATTCATGGAGTGCAACCGCCAGTGATGCGGAAGAGTAGGACACTGAGTGGATTGTGAAGTGTGTTCACCCAATGTGAGGAAGGGTGGAAGATTATTGTTACTTCAGAGGAGCTCTGGACACAGACATAGGAGGATGTCTGATTGTAACCCTCTTTGGGTTTAACATAGTTAGGACTAGGATTGTCCTATGCAACCCTGGGTTGGGTGTGCTATATGATTGGACTGGTTTGTCCGATGCAACCCTGGTTTGGGTGTGCTTAACCCTTGGTGGGTGTAATATGCCTGGCGTGGCAAGTTCACTCGAGTATAGAGTGTAGATGTAGACTGGAAGTCTACTAGGGTAGGCTTTTCGCTTATTCCCTAGAAGGTGAGTACCAGTTGGGGTTGTAAACTGGTTAAAGCAATTACAGTAAAGGTGTAATTGTAATGATAACAGAAGTTTGATAATTATACAGATTTGATGATATTGCGCTATTTGGGAAAAAGAGAAAAATGAACGTTGAACGCGAAAAGAGAAGAATTGAAAAATAAATAAATAAAATATTGTTGTATAAAGATTTCTTTCTGTACCCCAACTGTAGGTAGGAATAGGTTGGCAGAACAAGACTCATGTGAGTATTCTATATTGATCTTGGAGTGAATGTGGAAGGAGTTAAAAAGGAGCTATGAATAATAAGAGAGAAAGAGAAAGAATAAGTACAATTCTTTTTTAGAGGTTAACCCTGGACCTAGGGTTTCGTTACAGAATCCCTCAGCGTCCAGTGGTGGTCCAGTGGTGGTCCAGGCTTGAGCTGTACGAGCCTAGTGAGAGTCCAGGCTGTGGTGGTCCAGAGGTGGTACAGCCAAGTGAAAGAAAGCTCCTCGACAAGTCAAGATGACTTGTCTTTATTGATACTATTTAATATAAGAACTGATAGTGTAACATGTGTGTGAGTGTGTTGGATTTTTGGTAAAACTTTGAATATTGTATTATTGTTTCTATGTGGGGAATTATCTTGTGAAGAGAAGTAATTGTTGGAAAATGCAGTGAAATGCAAAAAAGAATTAAAACCCTTTTCTTTGTGAGTAAAGGGAGCGTTTTATAGAAAACTCAATTCAATTGTGATAGTGCTCCTTTGGGTGAATGGAGTGATTGCGTGTTGTGTACGAAGTAAGCATACTGTGTTTGTGATGCAGTGTGTATGTTCACAAAATGGGTGTGAACAGAAGCTGAAAAAAAAAAAAATGAGAGAGAGAGAGTGAGAGGAGAGAGAAGAGAGAGAGAAAGAAAGGAGAACGAAAAAAGACAGAAAGAAAGAAAAAGAGAGAAGAAAAAAAATCAGAAGAAGTAGTTTGCGGTATAGTGTGAACGATGTATATGGTCGAGAAGAAACAGATAAGTAGCGAGAAAATAATACATGTAATAAAACGCAATACACTACATCACAATACAATACAACACATAGACATATATCAAAACAAATACAATACAATTACAATACACTACACACATACAATATAAACCACAATACATAATACAATACAAACACAATACTAAATACACTGGCCTGGTCTTCATTATTTCTTCGCCTCTCACGTTTCTCCAACTTCTAACCCCACCCCTCCCCCTCCCCTCCGCTCTCCCCCCCCACCCCCTACAACAACCGTGGTCAGCCACAATCCCCTCCCCTCCCCCCACCTCCTACCTTGGCCTCTCCCCTCCCCCCACCCCCACCCCCTCGCCCCCACCAACACCCCCCCCCCCAATCCCCTAGTTTAGTCCATCCAGATTTTACAACCAACAGGCGAATTAAGAGATCGGCTGAGCTTTCACACAAAGATGCCCTGGAGATTTCACAGGGGAACAGGTGCCCTGACCAAATGAGTCCCGTTTGAGCCAGACGTCTGATCCCCCTTCTTCCCCCTCCATCCCTCCCCCCCTCACGTGCCCCCTCTTCCTCGCGGTTCTTCCCCTCCCTTCCCTTTATACACACATAGCTTCTCTCCTCCCTTGCTCCTCCCTCCGACTCACCCATTTCTCCCACTTCTGTCTGTTCGTCTGTTTGTCTGTTCGTTCGCCTATCTGTCTGTCCGTCTGTCTGCCTGTCTGTCTGTCTGTCTGCCTGTCTGTCTGTTCGTCTGTCTGCCTGTCTGTCTGTTCGTTCGTCTATCTATCTGTTCGTCTGTCTGCCCGTCTGTACGTCTGTCTGCCTGTCTGTTCGTTTGTGGGTGTGGGACCTAACATGGTGTGCAGGCAGCAAGTGAGCTCATGCGTTTGTCCCTTTGTCTGTCTGTTGTAACGGATGGTCCGACCTCTGTGTTTTCTGTGTTTCACTGCCTGTCTCTGTTGTGCAGTACTTCTCTGTCCGTTGCTTTTGTTCCTTCCTTTTCTTGTTGTTGTTGTTGTTGTTGTTGTTGTTTTTTCTTCTTCTTCTTCTCTTCTTCTTCTTCTTCTTCTTCTTCTTCTTCTTCTTCCTCCTCCTCCTCCTCCTCCTCCTCTTCTACTCTTCTTCTTCTTCTTCTTCTTGTTTCTTCCTTTTTCTCTTTCTTTCGTTTTTTCTTTCTTTCTTTCTTTCTTTTTTTGTGTATGTGTTGTTGTTTTGTTTCATTTTGTTTTGTTTTGTTTTCTTCTTCTTCTTCTTCTTCTTCTCTCTCCTCCTCCTCCTTCTTCTTCTCTTCTTCTTTTCTCTTCTCTCTTCTCTCTCTTCTCTCTCCTCTCTCTCTCTCTCTCTCTCTCTCTCTCTCTTTGTAACTGGTGTATGTATGTGAGTTTCTCTTCTCTCTCTCTCTCTCTCTCTCTCTCTCCTCTCATCTCTTCTTAGCGGCACGCCACGGTCAGCAGTGAGGGAAAGGCTCATTTTAGGTGAAAATGGGCCAACTTCAATCAGGCAGTACCGGTGTAATACTGTATCTAAGCTACACACAAAAAGTTAAGGATCACTTTCACAAACATTCATAACTGTCAAAATAAGAAAGTCAATGCGTTGAAGTTTGGCCAACATTTAATTCCATTCTTTAGTGATAACGATACACAATTGCCTTCAATCTCGAGCAATCGTTTGGTGTGTACATTTGATTAAAGTGGGTACGTATCCAAATTTGATTTCCCAAAGTCATTGAAATCACAAGACAGGGCATACTGATGCTCCCAAAAGCTCAGTAATGCGTGTAACCACCATGGCTGTTCTGGCACTCGACGCAGCGAGTCCTCATCGAGTTGACCAGGTTGGTGAAGATTCTCTGTGGAAGCGCCTGCCACTCAGCCTGCAGCATCTGGTAGAGGTGTTGGGCATCCCTGGGAGGGGGGTGGCTCCTCACTTTGCGATCCAGCTCATCCCAGAGGTTCTCAATCGGGTTGAGATCGGGACTGCATGCTGGCCACTCCATTCTGTTGACTCCAGACTGCTGCAGGATGTCGTTGACCACCCTTGCCCTGTGGGGGGAGCATTGTCATCCTGGTAGACAGCCCTCGGTCCCATCTGCTGCAGTGTAGGCACAGCCAGCGGTTGAAGGATCTCATCCCGTATTGGATGCCAGTCAGGTTACCCTGTACATGATACAAGGGTGTTCTGTGGTGAAGGCTGAAGGCCCCCCAGACCATTACAGAACCTCCACCAAAGGCTACCTTTTCTTGGACAGTGGCGTCAGTAAAGCGTTGCCCTGGGCGCCTCCAGACCCTCAGTCGGCCGTCGTTGTGGTGAAGGGTGAAGCGTGATTCATCACTGAACAGGACCTGGGACCATTGCTGACGTGTCCACCTCACGTGACGTGCGCAGAAGGCGCGGCGTGCTGCCCTATGGGCTGGAGTTAAGCGTGGCCGTACTGCTGGGCGACGAGAACGGAGATTAAACCCATGTAGGCGGTTCCGTATGGTCTGCTGGCTGATGTTGATGTTAGTAGCCACCCTGAACTGCCTTTGAATTATGCTGGAAGAGGCTGTTCTTGTCTGCAGGGCTTGTCGTTCAATGAGACGATCGTCACGTGGGGTTGTCTTCTTCGGTCGACCAGATCTGCTCTTTCATGGACAATCCCAGTGGCTGTGAAGCGTTGAATCAGTCGGACAATGACCGAGATGGACACATGAAGTCGCCTGGCCATTTCTCGCTTGGGAACACCATCTTGGAACCATGCAACAGCTCGTCCCCTATCCAACTCTCTTAATTTTCGTCGTGGAGGCATTGTCAGATCAGGCCTACTACTGGTGGAATGTCTTCTTATATAGCCAAGCGAGCGACAGCATCTCACACATAAACAGCAGTGCTTGCACGTGCATAATGGTTTTTCCATCTGGCAAGTGCAATGTGTTCAGGCAGAACGGTCCAAAACAAGGTCATTTTTCGCAAGTTTCCGCTTTTCCGTTTGCGGCCCAGCTCAGTAGTAGAGAATCCCGTGCAATTTTCGCACTAACACAACATCGCCCACTTACAGCTGAACAAGAATTCATGACAATTTGGCTGGACTAAGAAATAAATAACAGTAGCGAACTGAGTTTATTACGCACCTGTTTTCACATACCGATCCTTAACTTTTTGTGCGTAGTATATAACAATGCGTTTTGGTTCTGAATAAACCTTTATTTATCTACTTTCATTCTCATGTATTCTTATGTTTGTCATGAATGCGTGAGAGAGAGAAAATCTAAATGAAAAATACCCCCTCAAAAGAAAAGCCAACTTCGCCGTCAGCGAAATTGCTGATGTCCGGAGAAACCGAAGTTGGAATGTGTTGGAAAATCTCGACTCGCTTTACACATGCTGGACAGAATGATCTAAAAATAGTTTCATAATAAAGATGAAAGATTCCTCTTTAAAACAGTATAAGTTTCAAAATAATTAAAATCCTGTATTAATTTGAGAAAATGAATTGAAAAATTTGGTAAACTTTAAACTGCTTTATCACCAAAAAAAATTCGAATAAAGATCTATCATCTTAGGGTGCGCTGGAAAGAGAATTTCAAGACCTACACAGTGGTATGCAAATTAGCTCTCTACGTGCAATATCCACCAACCGCAAGCCGGGAAAAGCGAGTGTGCTGAAATTCGCGAGGCACAACAGTGCGATCACAATGGCGACCAGCATGGCAAGTGCGTCGGAACGACACATAGCTCTAAATGAATGGAACACCCATGTCCAGGATCTTTATGGTAAGTTTTATTCGTGATAATGGCAGATCGATTATTTAAGCACATCTTTTAAATAAATGATCGGTTCAGAATGACTCGATGATGGTTAGTTTTGAATCAGAAGTGATCAAGTGAAAGTGTTAGGAAAAGAAATGTGCTCTACTCTTGTTGTCTTCCTATCGAAGTTGATTTAATTTATCGCAAGGCTCATTTTACCTAAACATTAACTAAATATCATTTCAAGATTGCACATTGTCGAATCGTATGTTTTCATATTTTATATAATAAAGGTTTGGGGCATATTCTATTAAATTATTTGACAGTATCGATTACCGGAATTGGAATGGTTTTGGTCACAAGTGACAAAACGATCTAGTCGATCTTACGCGGCCGTGTTCGTGCGTTTTTCTTCGAAGTTAATACGCATAGTAATTGTTTATTTATTTATTTATTATTGTTTTCATACAATGATCTGTTGATTTCTGTCATCGAATGTGTATTTTGTAATAGTTTTGAAGAAGGGGCAGTAGTACTTGAATTTGCTCGTCTGTATGAGCCCACCACATCATTCCGTTTTTTTTTTTTCTTCTCTCTCTCTCTCTCTCTCTCTCTCTCTCTCTCTCTCCCCTCTCATTCTCTCTTATACAACACAGTTACAAAAAGAGCATACATTTTATGAAAAAGACTGCATAAAGAAATGATCGTGTGTGTGAGTGAGTGAGTGTTTTAGTTTGCTTTTCTTGTTGCTATTGTTAAAGTACTTCAGCGCTTTGAGCTTTCTAGTATTAATGTACGGTGAGAAAAGTACTAAAGAAATGTTCCTTATTGCTAAAATGAGTGATCATTTAGATTATTCTCCAGTAAATCTCATTCACTTCAACATTGTAAAAAGGTTATATAGCAAACGTCTATAATGTCTTGAAAACACACTCAGTCACATGATTTAGGTGCGTGCGCGCGCGCGCGCGCGCACACACCACACACACACAACACACACACACACACACACACACACACACTCACTCACTCACATCACTCACACACACACACACACACACACACACTCACACACTCTCTCTCTCTCTCTCTCTCTCTACACACACACACACACACACACACACACACACACACAACACACACACACACACGTTGAAGCTGACAAACACCTCTTCCTCCCCTCCGTTCTTTTTTTCCTCCACACTGACACAGGCACACGCATCTGAGAAGCATGCAAAAAACAATGGAAGTCAAATGCTTAAATTTTTCTCTTTTTTTTCCTTGAAGATGACCAGTTTTATCGCATGAAACAGTATCTCACAGCAGAAGGAAGGAGAAGAAAAGTAGGACTGACCAAGCCATCAGTTGCCACCAACAAGCTGCTTCTTCAGCTGGACTGTTTGAAACGGACCTGTGAGAAGAGCAAGGATGAGATTTCCGCCTTTGTTAAAAAAGTGTGTGATGAAAACATTTTTGCACATACTACACTGAAAACTGAGGTCAACCATGCAATCAGAGGTGTTGTTTCAACATCATCCTGTGATGGTGGTCTTCAAAGAGTTTTAGAGACGGATGTCAGGTGTGAACTGGAAACTCGAAATGTTGGTCACTTCTTACAGAAGAAAGGAATCAAGCGGCACCATCTCCTTTCACCAGATACCTTTGACCAGCCCCAGCGTGTGAGGTGCCAGTGACAAATGGATTGCTGATTGATCTGCTGATCTTCCAGAAAGAAGAAGGTCTGTCTCTACAAAAAGAGTGGTTCCACATGACAGGGTTAGACATTGCAGGGCTCTCTGACAAACAGCTCAACTCAAAACTGGCCCGAACCAGGAAACCCTACGACAGTCTGATGAAAAGTGCCTCCAGACCCAAGAGTCAACTGAAATTGAAAGGCTTTCTTTCCCAGCCGCCAGAGCATTTTGTAGTAAAAAAGAGTCTGGAACAAAACTTATCCCCACTAGAACCCTCTGCCTCTGCAGTACCTGTGTGTGTGTGTGTGTGTGTGTGTGTGTGTGTGTGTGTGTGTGTGTGTGTGTGTGTGTGTGTTGTTTATGTGTCCAGTCACAATTTTCTTAAAAGAAGAAGAAACTTATGATAAGCAGCAGCCATTACTGACAATAATTATAAGGATAACATTGAAACAGAGTATTACATATTTATGATTTGGTGCTTGTTTCTGTCTGAACAGGTCCATACTGGTGTCTTCTTAGGGCAGTATTCACTACCTGGATTTCTATGTTTATGTAGAAAGTCTGCACACCCGGTTGCTTGACTGGCAGACAGAAGCATCTCCTGCCCTGCGTGAAGATTGTCCAGCCACTTTTCCAGGCATTCACTTTCCTCATAATGCAGACATCCTGCGGTCCTTACTGGCCATTGGGGAAGAAAAGAAAACCGTGGCCATAGCTTTGTTGCAGAAGTTTGCGGCTATCTGCTAGAGGTTCCAGGCGCCAGTTAGCAGATTTTCTACCCGGTGGAAAGTGCCACATGTGCAGGATGAAGAGCTGGGCAGAAGCTTGACCACTCCAGTCTGACAAATTTAGTCAGTGAAGAGCGCTTTGACGATCTTGACTTTTCTCTGTTTAAGCGGAGAAATGCCAGCTTGCATCATCACTCCACCGTGAATCTGCTGAAGCGGAATAAATCCATTTCGTCCTGGCTGGCCCTGAAGACCTCTGCAGAACAGCAAGACTTGCTGAAGCTGTCTGCCAAAAAAGCTGCTGCACTGCGAAAAAAGCATGTGCAGATGGAAAAAGACACCGTCCGCAAAAAAAAACAACAACAAGATCTTCTCCAAGAGGCAAGACTGGTCAAGGAAGCTGTAGAGGAAAGGAAACGTCAGAAGATGTCTGTAATGGAGGATATAAGACCTCACCAGGGCCCATGTTCATCACCTGCTGACATCCAACGGCTGCTCAGAATCTACAGGACACACAGGGCCCTCAGGAACGCCTTACAAGCAGAGATTCTCTTTCAGGAAAATATTGTGGAAAAAAAGTCTCCACTGCTCAAGGTGACAGGATCAGTTCTGAAGCTTGTGAATCAGCTTTTGGAGTTTTTCGGTGGGGAGGTGTTAGAACGATTGCCAGCAATCCAGCCAGAAATTCAAGAAGTTCAGCCGAACAAGCGTCCACGCAGAGAAATATCAGATTCTTCTGAGGATGACTCTGATCAGAGTGAAGATCATCCCGACTCTGATGAAGATCGTAATGAAGAAGAGCAGACAGCACGCAACTGAGCAATTCAGCTATCAATTCAGGCAGCCCGAAGAGCTCATTGCTGTCTACCTTGAAGATGACTTCTTCATAGGGGCAGTGCACAACATTCTGAGTGAGGATCAAGCGGAGGTGAACTTCATGATCAAGGCGACTGTGGGTAGCGGTGCCAATGCCCGCTATATGTACCGATGGCCCCGCTCACCCGACATATATCCTATCAGCTCCTCAGTGGTGTTTGCCTCCAACCTCACCCTGGCCCCATCTTCATCTGGGAGGTCTTCTGTTGTGGACTGGCCAAATGATCTACGCCAGAGATACGACGCTTTCAAACGTTTCCTGTTTGAAAATCGTCTCTGATTTTCTTCTTTCAAGAAATTGTTTTTAAGTGACCTAAGGTATTATTTGAAAGATAGGACTTGTGAAGAATTTTCTTTTCAGTGAGTTCAGCTATCAGTATGCCTGTTGACATCATTTTCAAAAATAATGATTTTGGCTTTTCACTAGTATTAGTAGTAGATGTATTAAGACAATCTAAATAAGCAAAACGTTTGTCTGTGAAGACTTTTAATAACTGAAATTATGCATGCCACCATTTTAGATATCTGGTTAAAATTTGAAAGGGATATGACAAGTGGTTTGGAAAATATTGCAATTTTCCGGTTGACGTCTGTGGATTTTAGGTCCCCTAAGCGTCATTTAAAATAGATAATGCAGATTTTGTTTTGCTTGCTTTATGTCATTTAACATTTAAAAGACAAAAGATACCATTTAGAATACAACCACCAAGTTTGAAGTGAAAACCTGTATTAGTTCAGGAATTATGTCTATTTTTTCTAATTTTGTCGATCTACGACCAATTTGCCACTGTACGTTTTGGCCTTTCTAAGCATATTTACACCTCATTAGACGGAAAATTTACAGAGCCACTGAGCTGAAAAAAATTAGGCAAAGTCTATGCAAACTGGTAACTCAAAACATCTAAAGAAATTATTATTTGATGTCATTCTCTAAAATCTGTAGGTCCCCAAACATGGCACCTCGTGCCGATTTGACGTTTCCGGAATTGCATGAAGTGCCATTTTCGACCAAAAGCAAAAAGAGGCGATTTGTTTTTGACAGCCCTGTAAATTTGTGTGCTAAGATTATATGGTACAAACTCTCCAAACGCATAATATCTTATGTCTCACATGCACAATGTACTTGCTGGGAGGCTTCAAAGATGCCATGTCACACTGTTAAATGCGAACGTTCGGCAAATGCAATATTAAAATGTCAATATCTCAAAAACTAATAAAGAAAGAGCAGTATTTTTTTTTAAACTTTGCTTTGCTTTAAAAGTTCTATCTAAAAAACACAAACAGGAATATGCAATTTGCAATTCAAATTTTGGCTGCCGCTACCTGGGCCGCCGGGCGCGGGCCGCCGGCCGCCCGCAGTGTGTGTGTGTGTGTGTGTGTGTGTGTGTGTGTGTGTGTAGTGTAAGTGTAAGTGTAGGTGTGTGTGTGTGTGTGTGTGTGTGTGTGTGTGTGTGTGTGTGTGTGTGCCTGCATGTCTGTGTGCCTGTGTACCTATCTGTGTCTGTGTGCGTGCGTGCGTGTGTGTGTGTGTGTGTGTTGTGTGTGTGTGTGTGTGTGTGTCTGTATGTCTGTGTGTCTGTGTCTGTGTGGTCTGTATCTGTGTGCGTGCCGCTGTCTGCATGTCTGTGTCTGTCTGTCTGTTTGTCAGTGTGTGTGTGTGTGTGTGTGTGTGTGTGTGTGTGTGTGTGTGTGTGTGTGTGTTTCCCCCTCTCTATTTCTCTCTGTCTGTCTGTCTGATAAACAAGTTTCATAGAACTAATAACATAATGATAGACTTGCCTATGGCCAGAAAAGGAGAGAGTATAAGGAATTGCTAAGACAGAAAAGGAAGCTACATAATGAAAATATCATTGCATCGTTACAAAGTAATATAAATGACTCAAAGAAATTCTGGGAAAAATTTTTCGTTCAGTTAGGCCAAGAACTCAAGGTCAGGGGTCGATTTCTAGTGAACAGTGGTATAATCACTTTAAAGGTGTTTTTAATGACTTACCTGTTGAATTAAACACCAGTTCATATTTTGATGAATATTATGATAGGGAAACCGTACATACTGACTGCGACTTTTTGAATCAACCTATTTCTGTTACCGAAATTGAAGCTGCAATTCGAGCAATAAAGAGTAATAAGGCAGCTGCCCCAGGTAAGCTTATTGGAGAGTTTTATAAGTACAGTAGACAAGTCATTATGCCTTTCCTTGTTAAATTTCTCAATACAATTTTTGATGAGGGGTTGTTTCCGGAAGATTGGTCAGTCTCTATCTTGCAACCACTATTTAAGAAGGGCGATAGGAATTGTCCAGATAACTACCGTGGAATCTCTTTGTTGAACATTTGTAGTAAAATATATAGCTTTGTTCTCAATAGAAAGTTAACTAAATGGATTGAAATGAACAATATTCTTGGGGAGGAACAAGCTGGTTTTCGTGACAAACGATGTACAACAGATCACATTTTCACTTTACTGGCAATGATTCAGAAGCAGTTGTTAAGACACAGGAAGCTCTATGTCGCATTCATAGACTTTAGGAAGGCTTTTGACCTAGTAAGTAGGGATAAATTGTGGAAGGTTCTCTCTGTTAGTGGTCTTAATGGAAAATTCTTGAAAGCACTGCAAAGTATGTATAATGTTGTGAAGACTTGTGTTCGAACTAGTGGTAACCTTACTGATACTTTTCTATGCCCACGGGGCCTAAAACAAGGTGAGGTGTGTTCACCTGTGCTTTTTTCACTGTTCATCAATGAACTAACTAAAGATATTAACACTTTTGGTAGACATGGTATTCAGCTTTCTCCAGACCTCATTGAACTTTTGATTCTGTTATTTGCTGATGATGTTGCATTATTTTCTGATACTGTTATTGGTTTGCAAACCCAACTGAATGTCTTGTATAATACTTCAAAACGTTTAGATTTACTTGTGAATCTGGAAAAGTCAAATATTGTTGTATTCAGGAATGGGGGTTACCTTGCTTCGAATGAAAATTGGACTTTTGGTGATGCTCAACTTTCCACTGTTAACATGTATAAGTATCTTGTTATAACACAGACTACAAGATTATCCTTCCAACCAACTATGTGTGACCTAGCAAACAGAACAAAGAAAGGATTAACTGCTATCAACAGAATGCTATGGTCAATAGGTGAACATTCTCCTGGTATTTTCTTTAAGCTATTCGATTGCAAATACAACCTATCTTAACTTATGGAGCAGAGATTTGGGGACTGTCATCTAACCAGGAACAAATTGAAAGGGTGCACTTAGCTGCTATTAAAAGATTTCTTGGTGTAAGTCCAAAAGCTCCTAGGCACTTAGTGTACGGCGAATCTGGAAGATACCCTCTTTATGTTAATACTTATGCAAAATGCATCAGATTTTGGCTTCGTGTTGCTTGTATGGATAATAACAGACTCCCAAAGAAAGCCTATGATATGTTGCTGCATCTGCAGAATCAAAATTATATTACCTGGACGACTAATGTTTGCTATGTTCTTTATAGATTCGGGTTTGGAATTGTATGGGAAATGCAAAGTGTTGATAATGTGAAAGCTTTTATTGCAGAATTTAAGAAACGTTTAAGTGATTGTTACATCCAAGACTGGCATTCAGCTATTGAATCGCATGAGTTGTACGATGTTTATCGGTCATATAACCAGTCTCTTGTTCGAAGTCCCTACCTCTATGTAATTAAACATGTTAACATCCGCAGGTTACTTTCAAGGTTTCGGTTAAGAATGTCGCCTTTACGATGCCACTTTTTACGATATACTGATCGCAATAGAAACCATGACATTTTCTGTCCACACTGTAAGGAAGCACCGGAAACTGAGCTTCATTTTCTACTGATTTGTCCTTTGTACGAGAAGTTGCGCCTTGAGTTGATTCCAGCTAAATATTACAAACACCCTGCTCTATTCAAAATGTCCATGTTGTTAGCCTGTTCTATTGAGACCACTATTACGAGTGTTGGTAATTTCATTTATAGAGCTATGGCTGTTAGGAACAGAATAATTAATGCTGCAATTGCTTCATGAATGTCTTCTTTGTTAACTGTGAACACCATTCAGCTGAGGTTTCGTTAAGAGTGGCTTGTACCGATTTATTTTGACCTTGTTCACTCACTTTGATATGGGCCTGTGGCCTGTCAAATAAAATATTCTGAGTTCTGAGTTCTGTCTGTCTGTCTATATTTCTGTCTGTCTGTCTGGCGCTCTCTCTCTCTCTCTCTCTCTCTCTCTCTCTCTCTCTCTCTCTCTCTCTCTCTCTCTCTCTCATCCACCAGTCCAAAAAGTTGATTAACTCCGCTCGCTCACTGATAATGATTTCTAACGGTCACATTAAACCAGCAGGCGTTCTTCCGGCCAAGGCAAGGCAACTCTCGCTAATTGTGCGCCCAGGGGAGAGAAGGCTGACTGTCTGAGAAGGAGTTGTCTTCCTTCTCTTGGGAAGCTCTCGGTTCGTTCTGCCCGTTTTCAGTTTCGTCGGATCGGAACGGATCAGTAAACCGTGGCGGTTTTATTTGTGTCCAGCTTGGACTAATTAAAGGACGGGGTCGGGGTGCTGATTTAGTGTGTGAAAGTCTGGGATTTGGAAGTCTCAATCTGGTCTCCGTGAGAAATCAGCTGTGGAGGAAGGCCACAGGGAATGGTTGCTCTTATGATCTTTGTATCAGCTGGTTTCTCATATCGATGAATGAAGGAACGACTGAGACTCAACAGGTATACGCACGCACAACACACACACACACACACACACACACACACACACACACACACACACACACACACACACACGCACACGGACGTGCGCGCCAGCACACATACATACACTCACAAAACATACACACACACGCGCGCGCGCGCACGCATGCACTTGCGAGCGCACTCTGGTATAGGTTTAATTTGATGATTGAATATCATAAACTCACACACACACGCGCGCGCACATATACAAGCACGCACACACGTACGCACACACACACACTCGCACGCACACGCACACACACACACCGCGCGCCACACACACACACACACACACAACACACACACACAAACACACACACGCACACGCCTGCATGCGCGTACGCACGCACACACACACACACACACACACACACACACACACACACACACACACACACACACACATACATGCATCTGCCTGAACTGAAAGCTTATCTATAGTCCAGAGTGCCTAATTACTGCTAACGAGCCTTTTCACACTCAGTCTTGACGACTGTGGGACTGTGTAATAAGATAATTCTTGTAGATTGGTAGATTCCAGGTATGTACACAGATGAACTGTCTAAAAGTCCTTCTTTCCAAATAACCATAACCTAATGAAATACAAATGTGCGCCTGTTTGGTCTGTGTGGTCTGTTTGGTTGTTAAGACATATATTTTGATTGAGTCGCCCTGCTGTCTTCAAGAAGATTTGAACTGACGCTGAAGACTGGTAAACGCCGCCAGAGAATGAAACAACAGAACCTGTTATCTGGAAGCAGACGAATTAAAACATCTAAAAAAAAAAAAAAAAATCTGGTGACAGGTGAATGCCATGGTTACCCACTGCTGTTATGAAAAGTCATGTGTGTGTGTGTGTGTGTGTGTGTGTGTGTGTGTGTGTGTGTGTGTGTGTGTGTGTGTGTGATAGACAGACGGACAGACAGACAGACAGAACAAATGAATGAATGAATCAATCAATCATTTTTTTTTATTTACAGAGAAAGCCATTGGCCCATTCTGATGGGGGCCTCAATAACAATTCAGTTATGAACGACAATCGTTCACAATTTAAATGTGTATATACCAGAACAATGGAAAACAACAGATTGAACATGTAACTAACGACTACAGCACGTCTTGCAAAGGTTTTGTACATGTATAATGACCAGTTTCGCACCGTTACGTTTGATGATGAAAGTAAAAGGCACAACCAATACATAACTGGATTT
The DNA here is from genome assembly GCA_033310375.1 of Conus canariensis. Classification (NCBI taxonomy): domain Eukaryota; kingdom Metazoa; phylum Mollusca; class Gastropoda; order Neogastropoda; family Conidae; genus Conus; species Conus canariensis. The sequence continues at coordinate 46,015,835 of CM065724.1, forward strand.
ATGTAATATTTTTTCCAGGAATTAGTTCTTTTCTTAAGTCACTGTAAGCTGGACACACACACACACACAAAAGACAAAATTGATTTCATCTTTCCCAACAGATGAGCATAATGTTCATGACGATCCTGACTCAGTTGTTCTTGTTTACCTGAAAATTGTGTGAGCATAGATGAAACCTCAAACCTGAATTTAGTTGGGGCATTCTTACAAAATTTATCTATAGCCATGGACACATAAGACTCTTTGAAATTGCTGTATTTAAAACTCCTGTCAAATCTGTATTTCTCACTTGTCTGCGTATGATTGTCTTAATCCTGCACCAACAATTACGTTCTCTTTAAATTTTTCAACAAACCCTGATTCTCCCAAACAAGAAAACCCATGTTTATCTAAAATTGTACGGACATTTGTTGCCAACGTATAACTTCCCCTTTTCGTCAAGAGAACATAACATTTTATGTGCTTTAAATTATGGTAATCCGTGTTCCCCCAAACAAGTCAGTTTTTATCAACATTTAATGTAATGTACACAGGAGATTATAAGTATAGGGTGTCTACTTGACATTGACTGCTCCCTGTGGATTGCCGGTGCCGGGGCTGCGGCGGGGCCGACCGGGCTGTGGCTGTGGACGGGGTGTCGGAATGAGCGGCGTGGGTGCACTGCCTCTGAAGGTGGCGCAGAGGTTGGGACAACAAAAAAAAAAAAAAAAAAAAAAAAAAAGTATAGGGTGTCTACCCATATCGCCATATAAGAAATTATTCGGTATTAGTATATCTACACACAAGAAAAGAACTTTCGAGACCATATGTGCATACCTTTTCTGTTTCAAAAGCTGCCTTATCCAACGCCCATATGTCAGAACCTTACTGTACTATAGTTGCACTGAGACATCGAATAGCTTAAAAAAACAATTCAGGTAATTATTCTGAAGTTTATACCACGTTCTCAAAATCGCTGTTGATCTTCTTTCAGCTTTGCTCACTAACGGTTTGCATGGCTGCACAGAAATTAAGTTTGGTTGAAAAACAATGCCTAAAAACTTATGATCATAAACACCTTTGATTTTCGTTGTACCATATCTCTAATTTTTCCTCGCAGGTAAAGAACCGCCTGTTCTGAAAACTTTACTTTTATTCACGCTGACCGTCAATCCCAGATAACTGGTTGATATATACAAACTCATTAATTGGGCTTGTAGTCCAACCACTGTCTCTGACTTCGAAACAATACTATATGTGAATAATAAGATACACAAATCAATTACACCAAAAGAAAATCTAATGCCATACTTTCCATTTCTAGTCCTTTCTAAATCAAGTCAATTGATAAAGAATAAAAACAAGCCTGGACTGCACACGTCTCCTTGTTTTATTCCTTTTGACCATGCGATTTAATCTGTCAAATCGGCCTTATTTCTTATTCTTGCTTTGAAACACTCATACATTCTTCTTCTGCAAGCATGCATAGTACCCCCCTATTCCATGTGTGACAAGTACTGGCTACAAATTTTTTCTTAATATAGAATCGATTTTTTTTTTTTCAGAATCTAGACATGCGAAACTTACCTTTCTACTGTTCGCTAATTCCTTTTGAACTATTGCCAAAAGTGTAAAAAAAAATGGATTGGTTGTTGAATGATTCTGTTTTAAATCCAGCCTGGTACTCAACAGTGGTATCAGTTTCCTCTATCCATTTTTGCAGTCTTGCATTGATTACTAAATGGTGAATCTTATTGCACACATTACTCAGAGATATGCTCCTACGGTTATTCGAATCCTTTACATCTCTCTTTGTATGTTATGTACAAATTATGGATTCTGTCCATTCTTCGGAATATATCAAACAGAACATTGAAGAACTTAATTAAAAACAACGCTATCACTGGAATACTGTAAAAAGAAAAAAAATCACCTGTTACATCTTCTGGCCCGCAGATTTGGAATGCTTTAGTATCCTCAAAGCACCAATAACGTCTTCAGTCATTGGTTGATAAACCATCTGTCTTCATTATCTTTACTGGTGCTACTGGATTCTTTTTTGCACCCTTGGTGGTGAGAACACCACGGTATTATGGACTGTGGTGTCTCTATTTGATGCCAGGAGCGCAGACACAACCAGCCGTGTCTCCCTGATGAGTTCCGATCCAGTGGACAAAGGCCTCGGAGCGGGCAATACAAATAGATCTGCCTTCAAAAGGGATTACGATGGTTCCCTTATGCAGCTAGTGAAGAGTTTTCATATCTATAGAATATATTTTCTCAATTTCATGTTCCCAGTTTCTCCATCTTCAACCCCCCCCTCCTCCTTAAGTCCAAATCTTTGCCAAGTCATTACTAAGAAGACAGTTGAGTTGTTGGCCTGCGCTTGTTTTTCCCCCACTATTAGTTTGTTCGTCTTTGTATTTGTCTGACTTTATCCAAGTTTAAAAGGCTGTGCCAGTCTTGGATAAAAGTTACTCTGTGTTAGGTTTTCTTATGGGAGCAAAAGTTACCCTACTTGTTTACTGTTTATTGTTTGACTGGATAATCATACCCTTCTTGTAACTCTGTTGTGTGTGTGTGTGTGTGTGTGTGTGTGTGTGTGTGCAAGCACACACAAAGGCGCGCGCGCCTCGTGGTGTGTTTGCATCCATGTCTGTGACGCACGCACGTGCGTGCGTAAGTGCGTGCGTACGTGCGTGCATGTGCGCGTGCGCGTGTGTGTGTGTGTGTTGTGTTGTGTGTGTGTGTGTAGGGGAGGGGAGCAAGTGAATAGACCAGAAGTAGTCCTGACTTGTTAACTAATGACAGATCGTTCAGGTAAGTTCACCGATGCAGAACGGACAGTGGCTTTGAGGCCAATAGAGCAGCGAGATGATGATGACTGTGTGTGTCTGGCCTCCAGGCTAGGCATGGGTAAACAGGTGCTCGATATCACCTCCGTTGGTGAGCAGCCTGCGGGTGACTTCGTAAGTACCTTCTTTCCCACCTCCCACTCACTTCTCTCTATTAACCTGGCATGACTATGTTACGCGATATACGTGTACCTGCGCAGTACGTGTACTACGCAATTTTTGGCGTGTTTCATGAACTGCGCAACCCCGTTGCAGAATTCATGAACTCTGCAACGAGGTTGCGCAGTTCATGAAACACGCAAAATAGCATTGTCCAGTACATGAACTACGCACACGGTGCAAACTCGGTTGTAACCTCAAGCTCAGTCTGTGTATGTGGGTGCGTATGACAGATTCATAACTGACTGTAAAAAATACTTCATTGACATGAATTCACAATTCACAAGAATGATGAACAGTAAAGTACAAAACAGCACAGAGAAGGAAAAAAATTATTATGATCACGAAATTAATTGCAAATTAATGCAGCATACCCCAAAATAACACACACACACACACACGCACCACGCACGCACGCACGCACGCACGCACGCACGCACGCACGCACGCACGCACACACACACACACACACACACACACAAAAGAACCCACAAATGCCATACAAAAGATATTCATAATTTGCGACGAAGCATACAGTCATATGTGTGTCCAGGGAAAAAATTTTGAGAACTCCCGGTTCCACGCTCAGATGCCAGTCAAACGATACTCAAATAGTAGATTTTTTTAAAATCCTCAAGCGGGAGGACATTGACAACAATAATGCGAAGAAAGGAAGACGAAGAAAACAATTATATTTCACTGTGGAAAGGAAACTCTACTGCGGAATGTTTGCAAGTAATTCGTGGGTGGCATGCACTGGTGCAATCGCTCTTGTTCTTGAAGCATTTGCACCTTATTTTAAGGCATCCTGTCTTGCAAGAGCATCTTATTTTTCCCTGACCCTTACCCACCCATTTCTTCATGTTTTGGAAGCATGTCGATTGTAAGGTTTTTTTGTTTTTTTTAATTTTGTCGTTTTCAATTTGATTTCTGGCAAATAATCAAGATAAGACTCCAGCTTTTGTTCCTACCTTGAAGCCTCTATCACTCTTGTCCATGACAACACCAATCAAGTTGGGTGGATCCTCCCACCCACGATCAAATTCAGAAACTGGTATGAGAACATTATCGCCAACATCGAGCGCCTTCATTTTCGCTTCTGATCGGTCTAGCATTTTTTAAATTTTCGCTTGTCTTTCTAAACCCCGTGCTGCAGCCGCTCTAATACCCTGAAAATGCTCACCCTGACTCTCATCATTTTCTGTTGTGTCACCCTGACTCTCATCATTGTCTGTTGCGTCCATGTTTTCTTCTTCTATCACTCCACTCTCTGCACCAGCAGCACCCTGTTCTCTCTGTCCACCCTGCCCTGTAACGTCATTTTGTCCGCCATGTCCTGTGACGTCATTTTGTCCATCATGTTCCATGAGGTCTGAAACCTCAATCTGATGTTTCTGTAGCATGACCTCAATAACGTCAGTCTGTCCGTCCTGTAGAACAGCATCAACTACGCCCCGTTCTGTGATGTTTTGCCCACCTTCTACAATGAACTTAATAACGTCAGTCTGTCCAACATGTTCTGTGACCTCTGTTATGTCTGTCTGTCCCCCCTGTCCAGTGACTGCATTGTATCCATCCTGTTCTGTATTATGAGTACCTTGTCCTGTGAAGTCATTTTGACCATCGTGTTCCATAACTATAACGCCAGCCTGTCTATCACGTCCTGTGACGCCAGTCTGCCCTGCGCCAGTCTGTCCAACATGTCCTGTGACGTCAGTCTGCCCTGCACCATGTCCGTTTATCATATCTAGGAGCTGCTCTTCATACACCCCACTTCCTATTTTCTGAAGAAACTCAATGGGTACAGATGATGCCAAACCAATACACAGTTTTTGCCGAACATCACAGTATATGGTTCTTTAGCAGTTGCCTCACTAACAACCGAGTTCATCTGCCACTAGACAAATCGTATGCCTAAAGACCAATTTGGACAACGATGGTCTCTCGTCCAGGCCGTAAGCTCGTCTTTCATCACTCCATTGGACCTCTCGACGGAACCCTGGGTTTGGGGATGGCGTGGGCGTCCGTTGTCCAAAACCAGTTCAGGCCACATCTTGGCAAGTTCTTCAATTACGTTGGCGGTGAATTCTCTACGATTATCACTTTGCAGAACTCTAGGAGCACCGAAATCCAAGAAAAGAAGCAAAAGTTCTCTTGCAACGTCTATGGCACTCTTGGTCTCGAGAGGACGCAGCACATGGAATTTGCTCAGGTGCTCCTGGTAATGCAGGATGAAGGAGAATGACCCATCCTTCATGCTCTGCATATCGACAAGGTGTACTTGCCCCCTTTGAATCAGGTCCGAAACGAGTATCGGTCTGACTACTGTTCCAGAGACAGTCTCTTTCCTCTTTCTCTTCTCCTGGCAGCGTTCACACTCGGCGATGAAGGCGCGCACAGCCATGAGGGGAATGTTGTCATAGCTGTCTTTCAACTTCGCATACGTCTTCTTTTCGCCAGCATGCCCTGCAATTAGAAAAAAAAGAAACGGTAAGAGAGAGAGAGAGAGAGAGAGAGAGAGAGAGAGAGAGAGAGAGAGAGAGAAAAGGGTGAGAGAGAGAGAGAGCGAGCGAGAGAGAGAGAGGGTGAAAGAGAGACAGAAAGGCAGAGAGACAGACAGACAGACAGAGATAGCGACAGAGACACACACACACACACACACACACACACACACACACACACACACACACACACACACACACAAAGAGAGAGAGTGAGAGAGAGAGAGAGAGAGAGAGACAGACAGACAGACAGACAGACAGAGACAGCGACAGAGAGAGACACA
>CM065724.1:46054112-46056612 GCA_033310375.1 Conus canariensis
AACACATCGTGAGGAAGGAAATACTGCTGTACTCCGCGACTTTGGAGAATTGTGCACACTTGTCCCTTATAAAGGTTCTGTTCCCCAGACAATGTGCGATTATCTTCATATTCTGCCAGTGCAGAGTTTAACGCATACGCTCTGTCTCCATCTTCTTTAATTCCATTTTTCCCTCGCCTCCCTTCACTCCACCCCACCCCTCCCCCTTCCCAGACTCAACAATCGTCAGCGCTGATGTGACTGACAACGCCAGGGTTATCTAAACAACAACAACAACAACAAACACGGAGCTTAATTACCCGCACTGTTCTTCATGTAAGGACTCAAACATTTCTTGTTACATTGAGTGTTCTCTACTTCATGTTTGCTGAATACATCTTTATGGTAGATCCTTCCCATCTCCCTCGGCTAGCTGCTGTCTTTGGAAGCCACTGGACTTTTGAATTCTCTGCCAAGCAATGAGACTACCACATGATTGTAAGTGGGATGTCTCTGTCAGGTCCGTGTCAAACAGGCGAAAATACTCATTCCCTAAGAGGCCTACACTACCCAGAGAAGTGAGTAGTTCGAAGCTCTTTCTTCTCAGGCATGTTCAAGTATGATGAAAGACTCAGGGCAAGATGTCGCAAATTGAAGCCTTTTTGCCGTACCAGCCACTACTCGACCAGACCACAAAATAGCAGGTGAAACTGTCTTGCTTAGCTTGGATTTCTTTGTCTTCAATATTGCACCGCGCAGGTTCATGTGCGATGGAGTAAATCAGTCCGAACCAAACTTTTCATCTTGTAAAATATTTCGAAACTGGTCTGTCAGTTTCTCGTCTGTCATCGGCATGTCAAGCAGTACACAGCCACGTGTCTACTACCAGCAGCATTTCTTTTTCAAATGCATTTTGCCAGACTAGAGCACAGCATTAAGTGAGTTCATTCTGGAACCTGCTGCGAAATCTCAGGGATTTTGTTTGACAAAAGTAAGCCAGTCAGAAAACGGCATCAGACACCGTGAGGTGCGCTTATTTCGGCGCTGAATGCTGTATGCTTCGCCATCCCCGGCATGACTTTGCCCTTAAGACAACAGCGTAGGGGGACTGATACATCTCGGCTGATTTCTGCTGATCAGTCTCATCCTGGAGGCGAAAGTCGACTCCAGACAGGCGTGACAACTAGCCCTGTTTACAAGACAATTTAATTGAGTTCATCATTGAGACGCAGCTTTGATGTCTCAGTCCATCCACTGAATCTGAAAGATAGAGAGAGAGAGAGAGAGAGAGAGAGAGAGAGAGAGAGAGAGAGAGAGAGACAGACAGACAGACAGACAGACAGACAGACAGACAAACAGACAGATAGAGATTATAGATACAGATATGAATATACACAAAACAATGCACGTTCTTCTTCACGTGCAATTTCGCACCCTCCACCCACCTTCCCCGACCACCATTTTACGGTGTTCTCTCGAATTGCATTCCGCCGGACTACAGCACTTTGTAAAATGAGTTCATCCTCGATGTTCTTCCTGCCACGGAGGCGAAAATTCAAGTTGAAGGAGTCCCCGAGGCACATCAGTCAAAGGCAGAATGTGGAGATGGAGAGAAAGTGGCATCAAGATAAAAGTAAGGGAGAAAAAAAAAGAAGGAATGATCGATGTAGAAGACACATTTTGGATGCGATGGAGGTCAGAATGTGCCCACAGTCTAAGTGGTCAGCAAGAATTATGCTTAAAAACCCAATCACTGTCATCTACATCGGCGCAGACGATGGTTCAAAACTGTCTGACATTAGAAACTTCTCTTAAATCTACTGAGAATTACGATTCATTCAACGAGCGGAACAAAAGACGTAGGTGATGAGCAAATTAAAAATAGAATGGGGGGGGGGGGGGGGGGGGGGGGAGGGGGGGGGGAGTGGAGACGGGAAGGAATGTGCGGACAAAGAATTCCTCCCTCGTCACGCCAGTGACTCAGAAAATATTTTTACGAGAAAACGAAAACAACAGTGATGGTGAAGAATGGAGAAGGGGATGGGGGTGGGATGGGATAGGGGGAGAGGTGGGGGAGGGTGGGATTCTGCATGTGAAGAAAAACACGCATTCTTTTGTGTATACAGCTGTAAATGAATGTATTTGCATCTATCTATCTATCCACCTATCTATTTACCCATCCATCTACCTTCTATCTGTCTCTATCTGTCTATCTGTCTGTCTATCGATCTGTCTATCAATCAATCAATCTATCTATCTATCTATCCACCTATCTATTTATCCATCTATCTACCTATCTATCTATCTCTATCTATCTATCTGTCTATCTATCGATCTATCAATCAATCTATCTATCTATCTATCGATCTATCAATCAATCTATCTATCTATCTATCTATCTATCTGGGAGTGCACTGCAGACCTCCCAGAATGGAAGAGTCACCCAGAGATCATCAGCAAGAGTGGCATGAGACCAGACATAGTAGTCCACTCTAAGTCAACCAAGCAGCTGATCATGATC
>CM065724.1:46061612-46064112 GCA_033310375.1 Conus canariensis
ACAGAACTGTTAAACATAGTGTTTCATCAGTTGTATATCGTCATCAGTGCCACATAATAGAGCCTAGTCTCCATATGAAAGGACAGATACACACAGTGAACGAGAACGGCTCTATTTCTCCCTTCAGATGAAAAACCCCTAATCATCTGTGCAGATTAAAAATCTGTTCACTGTAGTAAAATCTGTACAATTATCAATCATATAAAAGAGACTTTGAAACCGTTAATGAGAGAAAAACTACTCAGAATCCAGTGACCCTTCTGTCTAATGTTGAGTGGATATACGTCTGTTGCCCATGTGCTTTTCATGATATGTGTTAGCTGTTCCTCACTTTTCGTCCCTTCTTAGGGCAAACTGACCTCCGTCGACAACGCCTACCCCTAACCCTGAACCCCTCACACCCCTCCCCCTCCGCCCATCCCCCCCCCTCTTCTCCCTCCCAATCCGTCCACAACCCGTAAAAAAAAAAATAGAAAAAAAAAGAAAAGAAAAGAAAACATGAACTTGACCATCTGTTATTTTAGAAATATCTATCATCATCACCATCATTATCATCATCATCATCATCATCATCATCATCGTCGTCGTCGTCGTCGTCGTCGTCGTCGTCGTCGCGTCGTCGTCATCATCTTCATCGTCATCGTCGTCGTCGTCACCGTCGTCATCATCATCGTCGTCGCCGTCGTCATCATCATCATCATCATCATCATCATCATCATCGTCGTCGTCGTCGTCGTCATCATCATCACAGTCTGTCTGTCTGTCTGTTTGTCTGTCTCTGTCTCTGTCTCTCTCTTTCTCTCTCTCTCTCTCTCTCTCTCTCTCTCTCTCTCTCTCTCTCTCTCGCTCTCGCTCTCTCTAACTTCGTCCACTTTATTCTTGTTCACACGTTTAAGATCTAGTCATTTGTGATTAATACCTAATCATTTCCATGCAGTTCGCTTCTCAGAATTTCATTACCCAAAGCGCGCTCGCAATAATAAAGGGATATATGTTAAAGGTCTTGCAAGCAACAAAACACTTTATCGATGATGAATGACTATGACACGCACACCATGGCATCAACACATAGGCCACTCCGCTGAGCTTATTCAAACTTCGTACACACACACACACACACGCGCGCCGCACGTGCGCGCGCATGTACACACACACAGACGTGCGTGCGCGCGCACGCATGCACGTACGCACACACGCACACGCACTTACATTAATTCACACGAGGACTGGCAATTATAAACACACACACCGACACAGACAGACAGAAAGACAGGTAGAGACAGACAACAACAGACAGACAGACAACACACACACACACAGACGCACGCACACACACACACACACAACAGCCACACACACACACACACACTACACACACACACACACACATACACACACGCGCGCGCGCGCGCGCGTGCGCGCGCGCGCGCTGCCCTATCACAGTGATGTGTATGTGCGTGTGTGCGTGCATGCGTGCGTGCGTGCGTGCGTGCGTTGTGCCGGGTGTGTGTGTGTGTGTTGGGGTGTTCACACATACACATAATCACATACGCGCGCGCGCGCGCGCGCCCCACACACACACACACACACACACACACACACACACACACACACGCTAACATGCTGCCCTATCACAGTGATGTGTGTGTTGTGTGTGTGTGTGTGTGTGTGTGTGTGTTTTGTGTGTGCGTGCATGCGTGCGTGTGTGTGTGTGTGTGTGTGTGTGTGTGTGTGTGTGTGTGTGTGTGTGTACGTGCGTGAGAGCGCGCGCGTGCGTATGTGACTATATGTATGTGTGTGTCTATCTGCGTGCGTGCTTATTGTATTACGTGCACATCTGTCCGTGTTGCGTGCGTGCTGTTTCTGCGCGGGAGCGCGCGCTCTGATATGTGTACGCGTATGTGTGTATGCGTGTGTGTATGTGTTGTGTGTGTGTGTGTGTGTGTGTGTGTGTGTGTGTGTGTGTGTGTGTGTGGTGTGTGTGTGCGGTTGGGCGTGTTAGCGCGCGCGTGCATGCGTGCGAGCCAATGAATTTTACTATTATGTTCATTATCATTTTTCTTGTGGGTCGTTGCTTATTTTTTCTGTGGTCGTATGTTGTGGTTCATAGTTGTATTTAATAGTGAGAGAAAGGAAAAGACCAACAACCACATCAAGTAAGAGTAAAAGAGTATGCAGGCAGAAGGCAAACAACGGAAGAATAAAAGAAAAGGATGGGGGAAGAGGGAAAAAAAAAGTGAGAAATGAATAAAGAAAACGTAGGAGTGAGAGAATAAAGGAGAGAATGAAAAGAAGTGGGAAATGATCAAGATATAAATAAATAACCAAAAAAAAAAAAAAAAAGGAATGAGAGAACAGAGGAAAGAATTAAAAGAAGATGAAGAAAAAAAAAAAGGAAACAATTAATAGTAAGAGATGAAAAGGACGGAAAGGAAGGACATTGAGGGAAAGAAGAAAAAAAAAGTTGAGGGAATTAAGGACAAAAAAAAAAAAAGAAAAG
>CM065724.1:46069112-46071612 GCA_033310375.1 Conus canariensis
CAAAGGGAAAACGTACAAACAAGTCTCTTTCTCGTCTAGGGAGATTGAAAGCTTAATCCATAGATTGAAAGCTTAATCCATAGATTTCGTTTGAACGCATTGAAAACAAAATATTGTCATAACGTGAAATGTATGTGTGGGGAAACCTTAAGTATCAGTCATTTACTAATTCAATGCCCAAGAGCAAGAGAACTCTTTACAAATTCGGGTATTGATGGTTACACTGACGGATCGACTTCCTTACCTTTACCAAGTATTTTAAACAGTTCTTGTGTTCTTGAGTCAGTTTGCAAATGTTTGTTAAGAAGTTCACTTGGCCTTTATCTTTAGATCTTATCTCTACTCAATTACATAATTTTGTTTTGATTAAATGGAAGAGGGATAGAGGGGAGGAGGGGGGGGAGGATGTCATATTCTATCATTAACGTATTAATACATTCAATCACTTACATACTTCATTCACCCACACATAAAACTGTCTGAATCACTGTAGTGGAAGGATATTAAACCGACGACAACATACAGCTGAGAGGACCAACACCAGAGATTACCAGTCGAAAAAACTGACAACACTCGTCCTGTCACTCAGCTGGCCATATATAACGAGCCCGGCTTCATCAATGTCGCTGTTACTGTGAGTCAGTTTCGCCGTAAGGGTGGAGAGGTCTGACCTGCCCTGACCTGGTCGAATTGACGAGTAATTGTAGCCTCGGGTTTCTTCCTTTATTTTATTACTCTCTCTCTCTCTCTCCTCTCTCTCTCTCTCTCTCTCTCTCTCTCTCTCTCTCTTTAATGAGCAATCTAACCTGTTGCCTGTCAATCATACATAGTGTAAGGACGTCGTTTGAATCAGAGTGAAACGAACAACCGCAATTATTCAGTGCAGACGTCCGTTTCTCTATGTCTCGTTTCACTTGATCTGATTCAAACGCAACAGGCTATACTGTTAAAAGAAGAGAAAGAGAATGTGTAAGTACCATCTTGCAGCCAATCCGAGCCACCGATTCGGTCACGTAATTTATGTACTTAAAAATGGCGGCTGCTGAGAATCAGGGCAGCATGATCAACTTTCCCTGAGAGAAAAGGAGAGAGAAGAGAGAGAGAGAGAGAGAGAGAGAGAGAGAGAGAGCGAGCTACGTGTCTAAGAGGCAGTATCCGCCCATTGATTATTGTTTAATGCTGTATGAAGAAACAACAACAACATTCCACCTCACTCCTCACCCTCCTCTCTCCCCGCTTTCAGCCTCCACCCCCCCCCTCGCCCCCTCTTCCCTCCCCCTCCCCCCCAACGCCCCCCCCCACCCCCCCACTCCTCTTGCTCCAGTTATCTCGGTCTTCAAATTCTGACAACACTTTGTCCAGTGTGTGTGTGTGTGTGTGTGGTGTGTGCGTGCGTGCGTGCGTGCGGCGTGCGTGTGTGTGTGTGTGTGTGTGTGTGTGTGTGTGTGTGTGTGTGTGTGTCCGTGTGTGCTGTGTGTCTCCTATGGAATTGTTCCTGCAAGTTCAAGCGACATACAACTGGATCTATCATCAATTTAAGCAACCAGCGTCTTGTGCTTCGAGCGGCGAACAGCGTGTTTCACACGGCGAGGTCCGTTGAAGTCCTGTTGTCTTTCTCAGACGGCGCGTGTCGGTTCACCTTTAGCTATGGCCCGTGATGTTGGCGTTGTCTTTTCTGTCTGGAGGGTGTGAAGTTATCACATGTATCTCTCCCACATTCCCCGGTCGTTCCCAACCTCTGACGAAGAACTCTATGGTGGCCTGTGCGCGTCAACATGAACGGTTCACAATGTAATGCAATGGGAAGGAATGGAAAATATGTAATGTGATGTGACGTTTTGTTATGTCATGTGCTGTCATATAAAATGGTGTACGTCAATGTGACGTAATAAGATTTAGTTTGATGTAATTGAATGTGATGTAAGATGGTATATGTATTGTGCTGTGACATATCGTTATAAAATGTGATGTCATATATAATGGAGGTAATTCGATGTGACGTAATGTGATTTACTTTGATGGGATTGTATGTGATGTATGATGGTATATGCATTGTGGTGTGACGTATTGTTGTGTAATGTGATGTCATATGAAATGCTGTAAAACAATTAATGTGACGTAATGTGATTATTTTGATATAGTGTCATGTGATGTAACATAGCGTAAGCCATTGCGATGCAATGTGAAGTACTACAACATGATGCATTGCAACGCGATGAGATTTATCTAAAATTGATTCAAGTTCTCTTTTCTAGTCCGGGACAGTTTATGCCGACCTGTAAACGTCAGCAGGAACAGTGTATAACGTAAAAAGTGACGATGTAGTGGAATGGTATGGAAGATGACGTAAAGCTTAACGCTCTGTAATCTAACGGCACATATAGGATGTAACGTAATGTAATAGAGTGAATGTAGAATGTACTGTGATCGGATTTCAATTGTTCACTTCTGACGTTAACTGTTGTGTGAACCAGAGCTAATGTAACGTCATGTAATGTAG
>CM065724.1:46074112-46076612 GCA_033310375.1 Conus canariensis
AAAAGTAAACACTTTCTCCTTGTGTCATCTTATTCCAAAAAGTTGAAAAATGACGAAAACAGTCTCCTTGACCTTGGCAGATATATTAGCAATGCAAATGAACATCGTTCATTTCATTCCGGGTCATTCCGACATTAAAACCTGTTTCTTAACATGACATTGTCTCTGTTAGATATGCCTGAGAAATGAACCCTGACAAAATGGTCTAAGCTGTCCTTAATCAAATATGTTTTTGTGACGGGTTACACGGCCTGAACATTAACATTCGTGCGCCTTCTCTCTCTCTCTCTCTCTCTCTCTCTCTCTCTCTCTCTCTCTCTCTCTGTGTGTGTGTGTGTGTGTGTGTGTGTGTGTGTGTGTGTGTGTGTGTGTGTTTTGTGTGTGTGTGTGTGTGTGTGTGTGTGTGTGGTGTGTGAGTGTGCGTGCGTGCGTGCGTGCGTGCGTGTGTGTGTGTGTGTGTGTGTGTGTGTGGTGTGTGTGTGTACTGCTTGTCTCCCTCTCTCTCTCTCTCTCTCTCTCTCTCTCTCTCCCCCCCCCCCCTTCTCTCTTTCGGTCTGTCGGTCTGTCTGTCTCTGTTTCTGTCTCTGTCTGTCTGTCTGTCTGTCACACACACCACACACACACACACACACACACACACACACACACACACACACACACACACACACACACACACATCAATTAAGCATATGCCGTCATCAAATATCGATAGCGTTTGAATGACTTTTTTTTCTTGAAATCATTCTCTGTCCCTCCTCTCCCACCCCACCCCCACCTCCCTACCCCCACCCCGTTTCTGAACACGTTTTCTAAGGAGCCTGCTGTAGAGTGTTTGTATCAGACATCGCGTAAGTCGTAACAGACAATAAGAACGTGTTTCACAAAGTGGTTCATCACATGGAACGCACTACAGAGCTTTTCCACTTTAATTAAAAAAAAAAGAAAAAAAAAGATACGAGGGGGCATCAAAAAGACTGGCGTGTGTGGGATGATGATACGCTGTGATCTATCATTATTACATTATCCTGTGTATCGTTATTTTAGGTTATACTAGCATGTCGCATCGTGTCTTCCCTTTCCCTTCCTCTCTACTTGAATCCTTTCGCTTTGCGTCCCACTGCCTTCGATCCCGGTTCCCTGACCCCTGCTCTCTCCCAACCCTGTTCACCTTCCCCCTCTCCACATTGTCAATTGTTTTATAACATCTGATCTCCCTCTCGGCCTCTCTTTTCGTCATCCGCCCCCCCCCCCCCCCCACTCCTCCTCCTAATGAGTAAACTCTTCGTTGCAAAGTGAGGCGGCTGTAGATGGAAATCTAAACAAATCTTTAAAAAAAAAAAAAAAAGGTTAAGTACTGTAACCGCCAAACATGAACAAACGAATCACAGGACAAAAGATGTTGCGTTTCGACCTCTTAGGTCTTCTTCGGGCAAAATAAACAACACTCAGGACCACGAACATGAAGATCGAGCAATCACTCATCAAATTCGGCGCCAATTCTTTTTTTTTTTTTTTTTTTTTTCATTTTTTTAAAAAGTAAACTCTTGTCTGTCATTCATATTCTCTGACAATAACACTTTTGGGATGTCATCTATTGAACATTTCTCTTGTTTGAACAAAACAGAACAAAAACAAAATCAAACGAAAAACAAGAAGAAAAAAAATAGAAAAAGAGAAAGAAAGAAAGAAGGAAGGAAGGAAATACATAAATACATAACAAGTCTTTAAAATGCCGCTTCGTGGGTGTCATTTATTTTCGTTTTGGTGTACTTCCTCGTTTTCAATTACTACGTAATCTCATGCTGTGTCACATCATACCATATGACGACACACTTGATCAGACCAAGCGTTTAACACGGGATTTGAGTACGGCCCACGAAGTCATCTTCACGCCACAATGTTTCACAGCACCCTCACAGTCCTAACCTAATCCGATTCCATTGAAACTTGAGCAGAGCCACTCAGTTCAAGACGTTCAAGAATTTCCATCGGCCGACCACCTAATTCCTGCCCACCATAAATCGTTGAGCTGACACGCGATCCAACAATCAAGGCTACACATCCACGGAGGCTCTGCCAGGACATTTTCAGGTCTTCGATTTCGTAAGAATGGGCTGAACTGTGCACCCAATACCCCCAAATCCAGAGGGAAAATTCAAGGCGCCACTAATCTCTGACACTGACAAATACTCCGCGGGCGAGATTCCTTGAGCTACTATCCCGACACCCTCTATACAATGAAACGGCTTAGAAACGGTCCGCTGCGCATGACAGGAAATGAGACGCAAACTTTACACTCGGCTGTTAGCAGCAGCCATATTTTAAGACACGTCGGTTCTCTGCTGACTGTCTTCAAGTCGGCTTTGTGTTGAACCAATCCACGCCATGATCTATACACATCCATTCTTGAGAGATTTACCAGCCTCGGTTACAGACAATTCGGGAAAAGCTAATGTTGTGCCGCTCCGTGTCGGGAGAGCCCATAGAAATCCTCAGCCTT
>CM065724.1:46086612-46090291 GCA_033310375.1 Conus canariensis
TGAAACTGATAATACCTTCGTGTGGATTGCTGGGCGCTGGGACTCCTAACAAAGCAATTGTGAGTGTGGCCGGGAGGTGAAAGGGAGGGGGGGGGGGTTGAGGGTGAGAGGAGAAGAGGTGGAGTTGAGGTGGGGAAAAGATGGGGGTGGTGGGGAGGGGGGGGGGGTGGTGGTGGTGGGGCAAGAAGCGGCGCGGGCGACATGTTGGTTATGGCAATACGAGTGTTTACAGAAAATGTCACGGAAAAAAGTCACACAGAGAGAGGAGAAGGGGGGGGGGGGGGGGGGAGGGGGGGGGGGGGAAGGACGTAGAGAAAAAGAAGAAGAAGAGAAAAAAGGTGCGAGGATCGGGAAAATGTTGCGCCACTCCCTGCACAGAATTCTATTTCTTATTAACCTGCTTGGGTTGCCAGGCATGAACGAAAATAACACACCCTTAGCTGTACCAGGAAAATCTGAAGGTGGAGCAAGAAGGCAAGGTTGAGGTGGCGGGGGGATGCCATCACTTGGTGTATTGTTCAGTCTTGTTCACTACGGTAATAACCCAAGGATGAGGTGGGGTGGGGTGGTGGTGGTGGTGGTGGTGATCATCTACACACCCAAAATAGGCAATGTGAAAGACGGTGGTAAACATATCTAGAGAGAGAGAGAGGAGGACAAGAAGGGCGAGGAGGGAGGGAGGGGGGGGGGGGGTGAAAGGGGAAGAAAGGGGATGAGTGAGGATGGGAGGGAATGGGGACTTATCTAATACTACCACCAGAACGGCAACACATGAGGATAGGCAGCGACGATGCCCTTTTTTTTTTTTTTTTTTTGAATGTTGAAACGGCAGGATTGGTTAGTATTAACCTTCTGAAGTCCGACTTTGTGCGTTAATCAACTGGATCAAGTACCGGCCGTCTTAATTATCTTCAAACGAAACAGTAAACTTTACAGCTGGGAAAATCCGCCTTTCCGGGAAAAAGTTGAGCGTGAATGGAACGCCTCACTAGGACAGCACTCAACAGACCGCACCCCTCCCTCAAGATAGAACGGATCCGGATTCACCCTTTGATTCGGATCCATACAACGGATCCATACAACGGATCCATACCACGGATCCTTACCACGGATCCATACACGGATCCATACCACGGATCCATACCACGGATCCATACCACGGATCTTTACCACGGATCCATACCACGGATCCTTACAACGGATTCATACAACGGATCCATACAACGGATCCTTACCACGGATCCATACCACGGATCCTTACCCGCGGATCCATACAACGGATCCTTACAACGGATCCATAACACGGATCCTTACCACGGATCCATACAACGGATCCATGCAACGGATCCTGACCACGGATCCATACAACGGATCCTTACCACGGATCCATACAACGGTTCCATACAACGGATCCTTACCACGGATCCATACAACGGTTCCATACAACGGATCCTTACCACGGATCCGCTGCAAACTTAAGTAGGTTCCTTCTCGGTCAGCTTTCCACCTTTGCATCCAGGGTCGTTAAAAATCAGGTGTGTGTGTGTGTGGTGTGTGTGTGTGTGTGTGTGTGTGTGAGTGTGCGTGTGTGCGTGCGCGCGCGCGCGCGGTGTGTGTATGTGTGTGTGTGTGTGTTCCGTAATCTTGCTAAATTAATGCTGGTTCCATATCCAGTTCTACACAACAAACCCATTCCACCATTTTTCCACATTCATGTTATTTATTCAAACAAACAAAGTGAACACAGTAGAAATGTCATAGTCTGTATGCTTCACTGCTGATGAACAATAAAACGTGCTGAGGCTTTCAGTGTGCAATCACTGCTATTGTTATGCCTGGGATTTTGTCTGATCTAGTGTGAGTGAAAATACATGTTGTATGTAATGGACATGTTACATGGGGAAAAAAAAGTATGAAAGATGCAAAAAGCATTTCATTTTACAAAGAATATACAGAGTATGACGCATAAATCCCATCCTTTCTTGTGCTACGTTTTATATTTTCACTTACACAGTAGACACACTTTTTTTCATACAAAATATCACCTTTACATACAGGTACGAACAGTACTAATACACATAAGCACTCACACACACATACACACACACACACACACACTACAACACACACACACACACACACACACACACACCACACACAACACACACGCATGATGTAAAAAAGCAGTTTCTCTGCTTATTCAATGTTCCATCTGGAAATAAAATTTTGACTTGACTTGACTTGACTTGACTTGACGCACGCGCAGCGCGCGCGCGCGCGCGCGCGCCACACACACACACACACACACACACAACACACGCACGCACGCACGCACACTTGGGCTTATACATTAACAGGTGCATACATATCAGCACAGTACATACATACTCACATGCACACACATATATTCAAATAGATATATCGCTTTTCCTATTGAAACATGCGCCCTTGAAAAGGAGACACGCGTGCAGTTTATATTATTGAGGTATCCGCAACGGACTCTTAGGCCAGTTGAACTTCTTCTGCGTACGCAGGCTGATACTCCTGCAGACAACCCCCTATATAGGGAGTGGAGTTTTGTGTTTATGACCGTTTTTTTTTTATCCGCCCATTAAGGCAGCCATACTCCAGCTTCGGGAAAGGTGCATGCTATGTGTAACGTGTCATCCATACCAACGGCCAAACTGACCTTCTCTTCCGAAAGTTTGTGATGGGATTTTTTCGTGTGTGCAAGATGTTATGCGTGCGTTCACACACGGAACCTCGGTTTATAGTCTCATTCGAAGGACTGCATGGGAAATGGAGTCAGAACCAATGTTAACTCTGAGGGAAAATCCCGCTGTAACCCAAACGGCTCGGCGGAGATTCGAACCCGCAACCCCAAGATTACGAGTCCGGCGCTCTACCACTGAGCTATTCCGGCCCCCTCCAAGTTGAGCAACCTATCAGTTTCAGTTGAAAAGAGGTCTTTGTGATAGCCATCGCTATTCAAATTGAAGTTGCTTATCATTTGTTAAAGACGGATGTTTCTTCTGTTTTGCATCTAACTGGTGTAAGACTAGATTGAACACAAGGGCAATTTCCTGTAGTTTTACATCGGTAAAATATAAAACGTGGCTAAATATAGACCTCATTCAGTAGCTCTGTCCTTTGCTATATTTTGCGCTACTTCGAACTTTTTTTGTTTTAATTTCAAAAGAGATATTCACAGTGTGTGTAGATGAGTCAAAAGTGGATCCCCTGAATGTTGAACGCGACGGTGAAAAAAAAAAAAAAAAAAACACACACACACACACACACACACAACACACAAAAACACACACACACCTCACAAGATATACATGTGGAATAGTCTTTTGAATCGCAGATTCAAAGATACCCCCTTGTTGGAAGAGTTCTATACCGCAATCGCGTTTGAAACCGTCAGCTGAACACCAAGGGAGTCTTAGAACACTTTGAGAAAAAAAAAAGGGTTTTTCCAGAGCAGCCCAACAAAAGGATCATTTCAGTTCGTGGCATTAGTTGGTAGGGAAGACCACCCCACAGTTGAATGGCTACATCCCGGGGCGACATTCAGTCTTTTCGTCCATTTTCGTTGTAATCAGTTTTAGTGGTTTATCAGTCTCTTGCGACAGCAAAAAATAAAGGGGGGGGGACAAAGCAAAAGGGGGCCCCAAGA
>CM065724.1:46090391-46097891 GCA_033310375.1 Conus canariensis
TGTGTGTGGTCTGTGTGTGTGTGTGATGCGTGCGTGCGTGCGTGCGAAAGAAACGGTTGTAGGTCTGTGAGTACCAGGGAACTTTGTTGAAAATCGGACATTTTGTGTGGCACTGTGGTTGCCACATATGGAAGAAAAACGCATTTCCTTTGGGTACATGGGGACCTGTTAATATAGTCAGTTGAAAATGTCTTTGTGATTATATGAATTCGAATTCATAGTGGGAAGAATTTTTATGTGAATGATTTAAACGTCCAGTTATTAATTAAAATGGGGGAACTCTGTTTTGTGCAAATGGTTGTTTGTTAACATTGCATGAGCAAGTCTCTACCCCCCCCCCCCCCCCTCTTTCTCTCTCTCACACGCACCACACATTCACACACACACACATGCACATTCACACACACACACACACACATAACACACACACACACACATTCACACACACACACACACACACACACACACACACACACACACACACACACACACACACACACACAGAGTGCCTGTGCCTCGAAACGATTATTTTGTAGAAGAAAAAAAAAAATTAATAAAGTTCTTTTTTTAAGTATGTTTTTAATCCTCATAGTAATCATTCCCATCCCTTTTCATTTCTGTTTGCCACATTTCACCTGGAGGTTTGCAGAGCCTCACTAACATAGGCCAGTCGTAGCGTTTAATCTACATTCACTTCAGACACCGCTTACGTCATTACACAAAACTATGAGGCATGCACCTTCAACCAACGCCTCTCTTTGCGACGTCGCCAACCAGTTTTTTTTTTCCTGTGATTCAAATTGCCCATCCTACCGGTGACGACGACAAACCAGTCCACATGTGTTAGCTGTTCGTGCGTGCTGTGCATGCATGCTGCACCATTTTCTTGCTTAGCTGGACCAAGACACAGGATCTTAAAATACTTTTTTTTTTTTTTTTTTCGGAAAGATGTACAAGGCAGACGATCTATGTTGTTTTCCGAGGGTATATTCTGTTCACAGATAAACACACACGACACTACCAGGAACTTGTGCACTGTTCCTCTCTCTCTCTCTCTCCTCTCTCTCTCTCTCTCTCTCCTCTCTCTCTCGTGCGAGCGCGCGCGCGCGCGCGTGCGTGTGTGTGTGTGTGTGGTGTGTGTGTGTGTGTTTGTGTTTGTGTGTGTGTGTGTTTGGTGTGTGTGTGTGTGTGTGTGTGTGTGTGTGTGTGTGTGTGTGTGCGTGCGTGTGTGTGTGTGTGTGTGTGTGTGTGTGTGTGTGTGTGTGTGGTTGTGCGTGTGTGTGTGTGTGGGTGTGTGTGTGTGTGTGTGTGTGTGTGTGTGTGTGGTAGGAGGGATTATGGACTTCGAGGATCACAGGGATGGGATGGAGTAGGCAGGGAAATGCAAAAAGTAGGATGAGGAGTGGCACACAGAAACCTTGGGTGTTTTGAGTCAACTTTTCAGTGACATTAGAAGCTTTTGTTCCTTATCGTGTGGCACAAGGAAAAGGGCCAAAGTGGCCGGTCATTGAACACCACCAAAGGGATCCACTGGCAGTGCAGTATATGTTCTGGCGGGTATCCACACAGCGACATGAAACTGATAATACCTTCGTGTGGATTGCTGGGCGCTGGGACTCCTAACAAAGCAATTGTGAGTGTGGCCGGGAGGTGAAAGGGAGGGGGGGGGGGGTTGAGGGTGAGAGGAGAAGAGGTGGAGTTGAGGTGGGGAAAAGATGGGGGTGGTGGGGAGGGGGGGGGGTGGTGGTGGGGGGCAAGAAGCGGCGCGGGCGACATGTTGGTTATGGCAATACGAGTGTTTACAGAAAATGTCACGGAAAAAAGTCACACAGAGAGAGGAGAAGGGGGGGGGGGGGGGGGAGGGGGGGGGGGGGGAAGGACGTAGAGAAAAAGAAGAAGAAGAGAAAAAAGGTGCGAGGATCGGGGAAAATGTTGCGCCACTCCCTGCACAGAATTCTATTTCTTATTAACCTGCTTGGGTTGCCAGGCATGAACGAAAATAACACACCCTTAGCTGTACCAGGAAAATCTGAAGGTGGAGCAAGAAGGCAAGGTTGAGGTGGCGGGGGGATGCCATCACTTGGTGTATTGTTCAGTCTTGTTCACTACGGTAATAACCCAAGGATGAGGTGGGTGGGGTGGTGGTGGTGGTGGTGGTGATCATCTACACACCCAAAATAGGCAATGTGAAAGACGGTGGTAAACATATCTAGAAAAGAGAGAGGAGGACAAGAAGGGCGAAGGGAGGGAGGGGGGGGGGGGGGGGGTGAAAGGGGAAGAAAGGGGATGAGTGAGGATGGGAGGGAACGGGGACTTATCTAATACTACCACCAGAACGGCAACACATGAGGATAGGCAGCGACGATGCCCTTTTTTTTTTTTTTTTTTGAATGTTGAAACGGCAGGATTGGGTAGTATTACCTTCTGAAGTCCGACTTTGTGCGTTAATCAACTGGATCAAGTACCGGCCGTCTTAATTATCTTCAAACGAAACAGTAAACTTTACAGCTGGGAAAATCCGCCTTTCCGGGAAAAGTTGAGCGTGAATGGAACGCCTCACTAGGACAGCACTCAACAGACCGCACCCCTCCCTCAAGATAGAACGATCCGGATTCACCCTTTGATTCGGATCCATACAACGGATCCATACAACGGATCCATACCACGGATCCTTACCACGGATCCATACAACGGATCCATACCACGGATCCATACCACGGATCCATACCACGGATCTTTACCACGGATCCATACCACGGATCCTTACAACGGATTCATACAACGGATCCATCAACGGATCCTTACCACGGATCCATACCACGGATCCTTACCGCGGATCCAACAAAGGATCCTTACAACGGATCCATAAACGGATCCTTACCACGGATCCATACAACGGATCCATGCAACGGATCCTGACCACGGATCCATACAACGGATCCTTACCACGGATCCATACAACGGTTCCATACAACGGATCCTTACCACGGATCCATACAACGGTTCCATACAACGGATCCTTACCACGGATCCGCTGCAAACTTAAGTAGGTTCCTTCTCGGTCAGCTTTCCACCTTTGCATCCAGGGTCGTTAAAAATCAGGTGTGTGTGTGTGTGTGTGTGTGTGTGTGTGTGTGTGGTGTGCGTGTGCGTGTGTGCGTGCGCGCGCGCGCGCGCGTGTGTGTGTATGTGTGTGTGTGTGTTCCGTAATCTTGCTAAATTAATGCTGGTTCCATATCCAGTTCTACACAACAAACCCATTCCACCATTTTTCCACATTCATGTTATTTATTCAAACAAACAAAGTGAACACAGTAGAAATGTCATAGTCTGTATGCTTCACTGCTGATGAACAATAAAACGTGCTGAGGCTTTCAGTGTGCAATCACTGCGTTGTTATGCCTGGGATTTTGTCTGATCTAGTGTGAGTGAAAATACATGTTGTATGTAATGGACATGTTACATGGGGAAAAAAAAGTATGAAAGATGCAAAAAGCATTTCATTTTACAAAGAATATACAGAGTATGACGCATAAATCCCATCCTTTCTTGTGCTACGTTGTTATATTTTCACTTACACAGTAGACACACTTTTTTTCATACAAAATATCACCTTTACATACAGGTACGAACAGTACTAATACACATAAGCACTCACACACACATACACACACACACACACACACACACACACACACACACACACACACACACACACACACACACACACACGCATGATGTAAAAAAGCAGTTTCTCTGCTTATTCAATGTTCCATCTGGAAATAAAATTTTGACTTGACTTGACTTGACTTGACTTGACGCACGCGCATGCGCGCGCGCGCGCGCGCGCACACACACACACACACACACACCACACACACACGCACGCACGCACGCACACTTGGGCTTATACATTAACAGGTGCATACATATCAGCACAGTACATACATACTCACATGCACACACATATATTCAAATAGATATATCGCTTTCTCCTATTGAAACAGCGCCCTTGAAAAGGAGACACGCGTGCAGTTTATATTATGAGGTATCCGCAACGGACTCTTAGGCCAGTTGAACTTCTTCTGCGTACGCAGGCTGATACTCCTGCAGACACCCCCTATATAGGGAGTGGAGTTTTGTGTTTATGACCGTTTTTTTTTTATCCCGCCATTAAGGCAGCCATACTCCAGCTTCGGGAAAGGTGCATGCTATGTGTAACGTGTCATCCATACCAACGGCCAAACTGACCTTCTCTTCCGAAAGTTTGTGATGGGATTTTTCGTGTGTGCAAGATGTTATGCGTGCGTTCACACACGGAACCTCGGTTTATAGTCTCATTCGAAGGACTGCATGGGAAATGGAGTCAGAACCAATGTTAACTCTGAGGGAAAAATCCCGCTGTACCCAAACGGCTCGGCGGAGATTCGAACCCGCAACCCCAAGATTACGAGTCCGGCGCTCTACCACTGAGCTATTCCGGCCCCCTCCAAGTTGAGCAACCTATCCAGTTTCAGTTGAAAAGAGGTCTTTGTGATAGCCATCGCTATTCAAATTGAAGTTGCTTATCATTTGTTAAAGACGGATGTTTCTTCTGTTTTGCATCTAACTGGTGTAAGACTAGATGAACACAAGGGGCAATTTCCTGTAGTTTTACATCGGTAAATATAAAACGTGGCTAAATATAGACCTCATTCAGTAGCTCTGTCCTTTGCTATATTTTGCGCTACTTCGAACTTTTTTTTGTTTTTAATTTCAAAAGAGATATTCACAGTGTGGTGTAGATGAGTCAAAAGTGGATCCCCTGAATGTTGAACGCGACGGTGAAAAAAAGATAAAAAGAACACACACACACACACACACACACACACACACACACACACACACACACACACACTCACAAGATATACATGTGGAATAGTCTTTTGAATCGCAGATTCAAAGATACCGACTTGTTGGAAGAGTTCTATACCGCAATCGCGTTTGAAACCGTCTCAGCTGAACACCACAGGTAGTCTTAGAACACTTTGAGAAAAAAAAAATGTTCTTCCAGAGCAGCCCAACAAAAGAGATCATTTCAGTTCGTGGCATTAGTTGGTAGGGACAGACCACCCCACAGTTGAATGGCTACATCCCGGGGCGACATTCAGTCTTTTCGTCCATTTTCGTTGTAATCAGTTCAGTGGTTTATCAGTACTCTTGCTGACAGAGCGACAGAACAATAAAGAGACAAAGCAAAAGGACGACAGACCGACAGAACAATAAAGAGACAAACCAAAAGGACAACAGAGCGACAGAACAATAAAGAGACAGACAGACCAAAAGGACGACAGACCGACAGAACAATAGACAGACAGACCAAAAGGACGACAGAGCGACAGAAAGAGACAAACCAAAAGGACGAGGATGGAAACAGAACCTTCGTGGCGGAGGTAATATCCTGTGCAATGATTCTGACCCCCGTCCACCCAGTTCTTGAATTATTATTATTATTATTTATTATTATTATTATTATTATTATTATTATTATTATTATCAATCATATATTATCATAATTATTATTATTATTACTATTATTGTTGTTGTTGTTGTTATCATCATCATCATCACTATTTTTTTTCATTATTATCATTATCATTATTATTATCATCATTATTATTTTTGTTACCATTATATGACTATCATCATTATCCTTATTGTCATCATTATCATCGACAAACAGCATCCAAAACAGCTCAGTGGCACTCTGAGATAGCTGAATTCCACTCCTTATTCTCTCTGATATGTCTCCGCAAATACTTCCATGAAAAATGAAAGCAAGTGGGGACTGAGCAGACATCCTTGTTTCGAACCTAGTGAACAGCTTTAAAGATCTGAAATCTTTCTCTTTTTTCTTTCTTTTTTTTTTAAACAAATACGCCCAAGGTCAGAATAACAATCGCAGAAACATGTGAATACACTTTCACATTCACACCATTTTTCCTCAAAACATTCCACAAGACATTTCCATGAACAGAATCAAAAGCCTTCAGGAAATCAACAAAGGCAACATACATTTTCTAAACTAGATATGTTTGCACTAAGACATTCAGTGAAAAATTGTGGGCTATCGTGCTGAATCCAGATCAAAATCCAGGTTGTTCTTATGATGTTTTCTCCTCTCTCTTGCGTGTAGTCTTTTTTGCTACTAAGTGTATAAGTTTTGCTTTAAAGCCTTGGCAGTGAGACACATCTGTTCCTATCAGTATTGTTACGATCTGCTTTCGTATGAAGAAGATTATACTTGTGGGAAATTTACTTTTTCAAACAACGAGCTAAACATAATGTTACAACTAAATCAACACCAGCTGAGTTAGCACCTTTGAATATTTCATCAACTGCTTCATAGGGTGTAGCGCTTTTGTCACATTTAATACGACTTTTATGCCGCGTACAACTTCATCTCTTATTATCTGATCATTAAACATTGCTTCTTCTGTACTGTAGGCTTTATTGTGGACCTGTAAGTTTAAGCTTTGGGAATCGTGATTAAAACCATTAAAACAATTACAAAGATGTGGCAGGAGGGGGGGGGAGGAGGAGAGAGAGAGAGAGAGAGAGAGAGAGAGAGAGAGAGAGAGGGGTAAGGAGTGGGGGTGGGGGGAGCAGGCGGAAGAGGGGACGGGAAGGAGACGGGATGGAATTCGAGGTCAACCAGGCTTCAGGCTTTTGTCAATGTCCAACTAGGACGTCTGAGCCGGTTATATATGTTCTGGCAGCGATAACGCCAATGCCACAGTGCTGAAATGACTGAAAATAAAAAAAGAGGTAAAGCCGGGGAGGCATTAGGCAGGAGGGGAAAAAAAGGAGACACAGGGTTGGGGGGGGGGGGGGGGGGGGGGGGGCGGGGGGGGGGGACGAAGATGAGGGGTGGGGAGAGTCGAAGGGGCTGTAGGACGGCAGTGATGGTGTTGCGAGGGACATATCCAGGGTTAGATTACATTAATGTTTAACGTCAATGTCCACCTCAGGTGGGATAACCCCAGAGGCGATAACCATTGTAGGAATGTTGGGGCTTGGGGACGGTGGGGAAGGGGTGGGGGTGGGTGGGGCTATCCAAATGC
The DNA here is from genome assembly GCA_033310375.1 of Conus canariensis. Classification (NCBI taxonomy): domain Eukaryota; kingdom Metazoa; phylum Mollusca; class Gastropoda; order Neogastropoda; family Conidae; genus Conus; species Conus canariensis. Next base: position 46,097,495 of record CM065724.1, read on the forward strand.
CAATTGAAGGGGTGGGGAACATGTAGTGGAGCGGATGGGGTGATTGGGGTAGGGGTGGGAGTGGGGGGGGGGATATTGCCATCCAACATTACACTCAGTCTATCTCCAGACCCTATAACGCTGATGATTTGGCAGAACTATCAGTGTGTGTGTGTTGTGTTGTGTGTGTGTTTGGTGTGTGTGTGTGTGGTGTGTGGTGCGCGCGCGCGTCCTTGTATGTGTGCATACGCGCGCGCGCGTGTGTGTGTGTGTGTGTGTTTGTCTGTCTGCGTGCGCGCGCGCGCGCGCGCGCGCGCGTGTGTGTGTGTGTCCGTGCGTATGTGTGTGAGCTTGTGTGTGTGTGTGTGTGCTTGTGCGTATGTGTATGTGTGTGTGCATCTGTGTGAGTGTGTGTGTA